>CANNZV010000006.1:697050-1254868 GCA_947561585.1 Caprella mutica
TGATATCAATGTGTACATAAACATAATAGTTTAATGAAAACACATTCAGATAGGAAGTTATATGGTGGGACTATAAAATACTTAATGAAATATTTTCTTTACCGATCTTGGGTTGCCCCACTCTATAAGTTAAATTGACTCTACTTGCTCATTTAATTTCATATTCAATGTGTAAATGGACAGAGGTGTATAACATCAATATATTCCATAAAATTTTATAGTTATTTTTTTCATCTATACATTCATGATCAAAATGCAA
Source organism: Caprella mutica (assembly GCA_947561585.1). Taxonomy (NCBI): domain Eukaryota; kingdom Metazoa; phylum Arthropoda; class Malacostraca; order Amphipoda; family Caprellidae; genus Caprella; species Caprella mutica. The sequence continues at coordinate 697,310 of CANNZV010000006.1, forward strand.
AATGCTTTCAATAGCGATTTAATCGTTTCGTTCAATCTTCCATAAAGGAAACCAGGTTTCCTGAACTGCCTGAATTCCCAAAGGTGTCGAGTTATCGCCGTCACTATCAGTAGAAACAAACTTTTTCCTTCAGTCGAAATAGCGAATGAATGTCCTCCCTACTGGAGAGGCTGGAATATAGAGAAGATCTTATCAATGATTCCAATTCCGATGATACATAATTACGTTTAAAGTTTCAGATGGATTTTGCAATCCGTTGGGTACATCTGGAATCAAATCATTCTAGGTAGTGTGCTCAAAAAAGATTATGTTCATTCCATTTAAAATTTTAAAATATAGGAAACAGCGCGTGAGATTTTTGGGATATTGTACCTACCGCATAAGTTTCTATCGATACAATGCTGCAAGCAAAATATTCTTAAGGATAATTTTTTTAAGGATAACTCTTCTCTGATTAGTACTAGGCAGTTAGTGCCCCGCCTCCTGCTGGCTCCTCCTCCTATCATATAGTTATAAGGGTGGCAACAATTTTGAATTAAATTGCATTGTATTAAATGACAGTTGAATTAAATTACATTTCAAATAATAAGAACTTTGAAACTGTCAACATGGATGTCTTTTATATAATATGTTATATTCGATATTTTGTTATGCTTTATATTTCATGATTTTAAACAATCCAGTAGAGGGGATCAGGTGGCAGCACGCCTCCAGATACACTTTTTTGGTCAATCTCCATAGCCAATCAATGAGTTGGTAACCTTAGAAATATTTTCATAAAAAAGTGTATCCTAAAGAGAGGAACAATATTTTTGAAATGATATTCTTAGTTATAGTAACTTTGTAATTTCAAACCTTAAGAGTTGCCATCCATTTATTTACCATGAATTAAATTTATGTTAAATTAAAATTAATATGTAAAGTACACTATGAAATTTATCATTGCTATCCTAATGCACTCATATTTTACTTTTTCATCCATAGATCGAGCAAAAGTTCTCCGAGTTCATATATTCAGGCTAGTTTATGGTGCATTATAAATATCTGCTAAGCATTTTATTGCAGTGCTTGGATGGGAACAGTAATGTCAGGAGATTCGGAACTGTTGTAAATTATTCTCCTAAGTAGCAAATGTTTAAAATATAAAGTGGTATTCCCTTGCTTGGGTATATTTGTATATTTTTCTAGCATGTATATTATAACTTTTCTGTACTTCTGTCCTTCTGTAACTTTTGCTTCTTTCATTTTACTTTTTTTTTCCTGAATAATTAACTGGTTATGGTTTTATTTTTCCTATTCCTCTCTTTTTGTAAACTTTCCACCTATTTCTTTCAATTTGGAGGCAATGATTCTAACTGCTAGGTCAGCTTGCCTCTAAGTCCCCATCGCCAATTAGACAATGTTTATTTATGCCAAAATTCACTGCAAGATTCAATGGTTTAATTGGAAATGCTATTTTCAACTATAAAAACAATTATTTCTTTGGGAATTACAATTACAGTTCTAAATTACGAATCGGAGTACGAAAATATTTGATTTTTTCTTTTGGACGTAAGAGGCTTAGTTCTGCAACAGAAATGTTGCAATGGAGAACATTTTGGAAAATGAAGCGAAGGGAAAACTCTAATTTTATTGGTCTTTAAAGTCCCAAAATACAGCAAATACTATATATAGGTTTAATATCTTTTAATTCAATATTATAATATGTAAACTGTTGTATTAATTGGTAATTCAATAAATTCGATATGAAATCAAAGAACTAAAAGAAAATTTTGGTGAAACTGAAAAAGTTCTTTTATTTTATTTCAATAAAATTCATATATTTGAGTAAAATTTATATATTTTCATGAAATTTATATATTTCATTTAATGTATATATTCCAATAAACATTATAAAAATCTATTACACGAAACTTCTAGTGGAATAAAAACAGTGGGATAATCATTTAGTGATGGATTCTAAAATATAATATTAAATTGATTATCGATCTATTTTCATTGTTAGATCGGTTTCATTCATTTTCAGAAAAAAATTGACTCTTATAAACCGATCGACATACAGTATAATCATTGGATTTCAGAATGCAGAAAAGTCACGTTCCATTCCCTTATAAATAAATAACCTGCCTTCCAGATAGTCTGAAAATTAAAATATACATAAATATAATTAAATTTGATGTACTGATGAACAAAGATTTGATGTCAAAGCAGGATGAGTTAGAATTCTTGATTCCATGGCATAGTTTGACATCAAATCCTAGTTCACCAATATACCAGGGCGCTAGCGTTAGGGTTCCAAATAGCGGTAAGTGACGACGATTATAAAGTTCACAAGTTTATTAAGTAGAATAGGAATAGGAGGGTGTAGCATAAATTACATAATGAATTAATGTCATTAGTCTGCAACAAACAAATACAAATAGAAAGATTATAATCATCCTATATAAACCCCAATTAGCTAATGTTTGATGTGTATCCAATATGTGAAGCCCATGTCACCAGATGATGTATAACTATCCTCTTCTCCATCTATACCGCCATGGATCTTGTACATAAGACTCTTGTCAGTAGACACATCAATTAATTCTCTAATTACTCATTAATTTCTATCTTACGATCTTTAGATTTCAATAAATTTAAAACACAATTATAAAAACACTTATATTCATCATATCTTTTAATAAATGATAGTTTATATTTGATAGAGTTTACCTCTCAAAAACTAATTGAATTCTACTTATTAATCGACAAAGTTATGCTATTAGAATTAGTTTGAATTACATTAATATATGTCTTTCTATATATAGAGAATTATAATATGTATATTTTGAAATGATGCAATTCTCTCATTTATTTTCCTATGAAACTTTACAATTAAATAACTTTTGAACATTGTGCCACTAAGTTAGTGTTCAATCTCAGGAGCGAGTAAAACACTCCTTTTCTGATGAGCATTTACAGGAAATGAAGCTGAAGTTAGAGGGATGTTTTTTTTAATCGAGCTCTTAAGCTCTAGATCATTATGGAGACTATAAGAAACTGAAAAATTATACATTTACTCTAAATAATGGAATTTATGAAAAATTATGAAATTTACGAAAAACTGTAACAATTATAAAAAAAATCATGTTGATTAGTTATTTGTAATTAGTATTTTCACAACAAATAAACTGTGGAAGAATCCACAAGCTAACAGTTGGTATAATTTATTTAAGCTAAAGGCTGAAAGTTTTCTATTTCCACTGGTTTTATTCCATAATTCCTCAAAGCGTGGATAAAACTTTAGGATTTTCTGATTTGCTTTATTTTCTCCCACTTTAATATAACGAAGTTAGAAAGAGCGAAATCTTTTGACATCGTTTTATACGATTATATATTTATTAACACTGTCGTTCTTTTCAGCCTTGAAAGAAGTGTTGCTAAAAGTCGTGAATTGATTGGATCCGCTAAATAAAAACAATATTTAGAAATAGAACAGCGACTTATATTCATAGAATATTCTGACACAGTCATTTCTTATTCAAAATCCTAATTATTTACATTGAAATTATCAATATATATATGAAAGAAGAATTAGGTAACGAATTCAGTCGGTGTTGGAAGATTACGTCAGTCAATATTTCCGTTCCATTTAATTTTAAAGGTTCATATATGGTATGACATTGAATGATATGAAATTAATTTGATATCAATGTGTACATAAATATAATAGTTAAATGAAAACACATTCAGAAAGAAAGTTATATGGTGGGACTGTAAAATATTAAATGAGATATTTTGTTTACCGATCTTGGGTTGCCCCACTCTATAAGTTAAATTATTTGTATGTGTGACTCTACTTACTCATTTAATTTCATATTCAATGTGTAAATGGACATTTTATAGTTATTTTTTTAATCTATACATTCATGATCAAAATGCAAAATGCTTTCAATAGCGATTTAATCGTTTCGTTCAATCTTCCATAAAGGAAACCAGGTTTCCTGAACTGCCTGAATTCCCAAAGGTGTCGAGTTATCGCCGTCACTATCAGTAGAAACAAACTTTTTCCTTCAGTCGAAATAGCGAATGAATGTCCTCCCTACTGGAGAGGCTGGAATATAGAGAAGATCTTATCAATGATTCCAATTCCGATGATACATAATTACGTTTGCAGTTTCAGATGGATTTTGCAATCCGTTGGGTACATCTGGAATCAAATCATTCTAGGTAGTGTGCCCAAAAAAAGATTATGTTCATTCCATTTAAAATTTTAAAATATAGGAAACAGCGCGTAAGATTTTTGGGATATTGTACCTACCGCATAAGTTTCTATCGATACAATGCTGCAAGCATAATATTCTTAAGGATAATTTTTTTAAAGATAACTCTTCTCTGATTAGTACTATAGGCAGTTAGTGCCCCGCCTCCTGTTGGCTCCTCCTCCTACCATATAGTTATAAGGGTGGCAACAATTTTGAATTAAATAACATTGTATTAAATGACAGTTGAATTAAATTACATTTCAAATAATAAGAACTTTGAAACTGTCAACATGGATGTCTTTTACATAATATATTATATTCGATATTTTGTTATACTTTATATTTCATGATTTTAAACAACCCAGTAGAGGGGATCGGGTGGCAGCACGCCTCCAGATACACTTTTTTGGTCAATCTCCATAGCCAATCAATGAGTTGGTAACCTTAGAAATATTTTCATAAAAAATTGTATCCTAAAGAAAGGAACAATATTTTTTAAATTATATCATTAGTTATAGTAACTTTTTAATTTCAAACCTTAAGAGGTGACACCCATTTATTTACCATTAATAAAATTTATGTTAAATTAAAATTAATATGTAAAGTACACTATGAAATTTATCCTTGCTATCCTAATGCACTCATATTTTACTTTTTCATCCATAGATCGAGCAAAAGTTCTCCGAGTTCATATATTCAGGCTAGTTTATGGTGCATTATAAATATCTGCTAAGCATTTTATTGCAGTGCTTGGATGGGAACAGTAATGTCAGGAGATTCGGAACTGTTGTAAATTATTCTCCTAAGTAGCAAATGTTTAAAATATAAAGTGGTATTCCCTTGCTTGGGTATATTTGTATATTTTTCTAGCATGTATATTATAACGTTTCTGTACTTCTGTCCTTCTGTAACTTTTGCTTCTTTCATTTTACTTTTTTTTCCTGAATAATTAACTGGTTATGGTTTCTTTTTCCTATTCCTCTCTTTTTGTAAACTTTCCACCTATTTCTTTCAATTTGGAGGCAATGATTCTAACTGCTAGGTCAGCTTGCCTCTAAGTCCCCATCGCCAATTAGACAATGTTTATTTATGCCAAAATTCACTGCAAGATTCAATGGTTTAATTGGAAATGCTATTTTCAACTATAAAAACAATTATTTCTTTGGGAATTACAATTACAGTTCTAAATTACGAATCGGAGTACGAAAATATTTTGATTTTTCGTTTGGACGTAAGAGGCTTAGTTCTGCAACGGAAATGTTGCAATGGAGAACATTTTGGAAAATGAAGCGAAGGGAAAACTCTAATTTTATTGGTTTTTAAAGCCCCAAAATACAGCAAATACTATATATAGGTTTAATATCTTTTAATTCAATATTATAATATGTAAACTGTTGTATTAATTGGTAATTCAATAAATTCGATATGAAATCAAAGAACTAAAAGAAAATTTTGGTGAAACTTAAAAAGTTTTATTATTTTATTTCAATAAAATTCATATATTTGAGTAAAATTTATATATTTTCATGAAATTTATATATTTCATATAATGTATATATTCCAATAAACATTATAACAATCTATTACACGAAACTTCTAGTGGAATAAAAACAGTGGGATAATCATTTAGTGATGGATTCTAAAATATAATATTAAATTGATTATCGATCTATTTTCATTGTTAGATCGGTTGCATTCATTTTCAGAAAAATATTGCCTATAATGAACTGATCGACATACAGTATAATCATTGGATTTTAGAATGCAGAAAAGTCACGTTCCATTCCCTTATAAATAAATAACCTGCCTTCCAGATAGTCTGAAAATTAAAATATACATAAATATAATTAAATTTGATGTACTGATGAACAAAGATTTGATGTCAAAGCAGGATGAGTTAGAATTCTTGATTCCATGGCATAGTTTGACATCAAATCCTTGTTCACCAATATACCAGGGCGCTAGCGTTAGGGTTCCAAATAGCGGTAAGTGACGACGATTATAAAGTTCACAAGTTTATTAAGTAGAATAGGAATAGGAGGGTGTATAGCATAAATTATATAATGAATTAATGTCATTAGTCTGCAACAAACAAATACAGATAGAAAGATTATAATCATCCTATATAAACCCCAATTAGCAAATACAATTAATACCTAGCAATAATTATCCCTTATACCCAAATACATAAATATCCCATTTTACTCAAATATGTAGATATCCTTTAATACCCAATGGGCCAATTATAGTTGAATATTCCTCGATTCATAATTCATATAGATTGCATTAATTCTATTAATTCACATGTGCCAAGATTATAGTATGAATTTAGAATTTCCCACTGTTAAATCAACCGACCTTACACTAAACTTGATGACACTAAAATGACTAAAATGTACGGTATGGAATGAGAGTGAACTGTTAGTATCAATACTCTGAACAGGTAGAGAGTGACACCTGGCGGTGGCGCACGGTAACACCAATATACCTTTGGATGAAACAATCGATATTGCTACTTCTATATGAATTTGATGCTTTAAATTATTTTTCTACCTCCATATTATAATTCAAGATCTAAAAAAAAGTGTAATTTTGTAGTAGAATCGACCGAATTCATAGAAAAAATTAAACCTAACTTATACAGCTCATGCACGAAGATCTATTTTAAATTGGAAACTGGGCATAATTTATAGATCATCCATGAAAGCCTATTTTTTATTAAGCCTTTATGATAACAGACATTCCCTATTTAATTTTCAGGTTGAAAGAGTTCTATAAACTCGAGTGCAAAATTCTAGCACTCCAAGTGATTAAATGAATCCTGAGGGTAGAAAAAACAATCAGATAAACAAAGCCACGGTACGTACACTAGGGAGGAAACTTTCAACAATGTAAACGATATGTTGTATAACGGTGAATGAATTTGACATCGGTACCAACAGTTTTCTCTAAATACGGGTTTTGTATGTATACTATATAGAACAATAATATTTCCGAAGGAATTTCATATACTCTTAGTTTGTTGCATAGATTGATTGAGTGAGAGAACAATAAACTATACTTCATATACACTGTTATTGATATTTTGTTTGGTATCTCAAAACCAATATTATTATTGATAATAATTGAACGATGTACGTACTGTAATCATTGCAATGTTTATTAATATATAATAGTGACACTGTATTATAGTGTTGACCAGTACAAATGAAAAGATTAATTAGCCCGGAATCAATCTCTAAATAAATAAATTATTTACTAATTCTATATATTATCCAAATTAAGTTAAAAATGTCGCTTCAGTAATTCAGTTATGTATAAAACATTCATTCAGAATAGTTAGTGAAATTACGCAAAAAAATCGTTATTGTTTAAATATGTATGTTTCAATATCTCCTATTTCTAATATTTATTTATACTTCAATATTAATTAAGCAAATATTTATTATATTTTCAACAATGCAAAAATATCTTATTTTCGACAGAAGAATGATAATTCACGTAAACAAATATTTTTCATTTTCATATTTCCATTAAGTTGCTCGGGAACAATTACTCGTTAGACAATAATTGTTACTCGAATGAACAATATTATTGCTCGAAAAACATTGCTCTAAAGTCAATTACTCGACAGACAATTGAGCAAATGACACTTGTTCAAATGAACAATTACTGGAATGAACAATTACTCGAATCAACAATTACGCGAATAAACAATTACGCGAATAAACAATTACTCGAATGAACAATTACTCGAACGAACAATTACTCGAATGAACAATTACTCGAATGATCAATTATTGTTCGAATGATCAATAAATGTTCGAATGATCAATTATTGTTCGAATGATCAATTATTGTTCGAATGATCAAATATTGTTCGAATGATTAAATATTATTCGAATAATCAAGTGTTAGAATGAATGATCAAATTATTTATCAAACGCATTAGAAGAGGAAGCTAAGCTGTGATTAACAAGGAAATAAGATTCATCAGTGAAAAACAACCAAAAGAGTAAAAAGTAAATAAATGTTCATTTCTACCTATTAATTTACACTGAACAACTCAAGGAACAGATATCAGTTACTCAAACAAACTAACTACTTTTTTTCAAATCAACACAAATGTACATCGTTTTCAAATGTTCAACAACTATCAGCCCAACCATTAGATGAATAGTTTTCGTAAATATATTGGAACTATAGTTTCGAAATACATTTAATTCTAAAAGCCTTTATGAAATCCATAACGCCCTACAAAATCATAGTTCACAGGGTTTCCAGGAAATTTCAGCTCATTCTGTTCGATGGTCGCTGAAAAGATCCTGAAAAGTGTATCCAATTATTTCCAATATATCTCATTATGAATCAAAATTTCATAGCGATAAATTTGGTACTTTTTAAAAAACTGTAAAAAATCATAACTCTATAGTTCTAACCATTTCAGATAATTGTTACTTCTATATTCACAGACAGATATAATGTACTATACAAGTGGATATCTTACTTTTACCTAACTAATCTAATTATCTTATCCATTCTATGGTACATTAATTATATTATACTGTATAAGATATTAATTTATTGATGACGGTTCTTATTTCCATTCACTACGAATATTTCCTCATGTCCACCTAAATTCTAAGACTATGTTCCAAACCTCTAGCGTCAGCAGTTTGGCTCCATAAGCATATAAATTAGCCAGAAAGTCTCACAACTCATCAGAGAATAAAAAGACATCCCACTATGGTCAGAGTCTGGAACTTCTGAACATCTGAGGGATCTATGGAACTGTGGCTAAAGATTTTCTCGTAATATAATTAAATGTTTATCACATGTCTTTATTGGGCGATAGTGATAATATTATTGAGATTTAAAATATACATATTGATCAAATTTACAAAGGAAAAAAATGTTCAAGCTAATATTAATCTGCACATTTAAGAAAATCAAGCCAAATTAGACAATAATTTGTCTATATCGATTAAGCGAAAAAGAAATGAAAGAAGATATAATCTGTTAGTATGAATATTTAAGAGATTGTGTTCTAACTGATTTCAGTTACTTATAGATTCATTTCTTTATTGTAATCAATAATAATTTCCAAAAAAGAAAAAGGAATTATTGTCATTTGATCTAATTTTTTATTGGTTTGGTATTAATTATTCCTTGGTGAAAGTTTACAAGCAGAAACTTTTTCTCAATCAGTTTGTTAGCTGACTGTTGGTAGTAATTTTGGATATGAATCGTTTCTCCTTTCCGACCACTTCTTCGAATTCCCTTGTATTTATATTCTATTTGATGTGATCGATTAGAACTAAAGTGGTAAAATCAAAAGTTTAGCCTGTAAGAATACTATACCATAACTTTATGTTTTCATAATAATATTTCATGAAATTATTCGAAAAATGCATATAAAATATTCTAGCCTTTTTGCAAGATATTAATTATGTGTTCTTATATATTTTCAGATAAAGCTTCTAATTATCTCCTAGTTAGAAATTATTGATTGGATAGTTATTAATAATCTCATTCAAAATTCTTTTATTACCATCATTTATTTAATAATGGTATTCATATCATTTCTTTAAATATTTCTTCTACTGAAAAGCTTGAAGGAAATTCAACTATATTAGATTCACCTATTCAATTTTTTTTTTGCAAATTATATTAATTAAAATTACTAAAGTAAAAATAACCTTAAAACAAGAAATATTGGGAAACAACATTATCAAAACTAATTGAAACACGATGATCATCATATCTCTTCATTGAGTTAATATATATTTTCTGTTATTATTTCAATTACATAATTAAAATTTCAATTATTGTCATCAAGTTGCGTTAAAGTAAAAATATATCTCGACTAAACTTGTTATAATTATTATTTTACAAAAACATAAATAAATGCAAGCAAAATCTAATTATCAAAATGAAATACTCAAATCAATTAATGTCATTAAGCTTTTTATATTTACGTTAATAAATGATGAAATATTAAATTACTTTCCATGTCTATTAATTGCAATAACGTAATTCAATTTGGCTCGAATGGACCTCAATACGACAAACCATTATTTTTGTATCACTCTGTTAGAGTTCCACTGAAGCGTACCTAAAGATTATGATTATTTGTGTACGGATGACTGAACCAATATTGAGCTCGATGAAGTTACATCTACAATTAAAATGCTGTAAATTTATTTGTACTACAGAATTCTAGTTTATAATTATAATATACCTAATCTAAATGAATATTCTATTTTTCAAAATCGTATTCTAATGTTTTTTGATGATGAGCCATAAAAATGTGTTCAAAGATATATTTCAAAAAGTTATCACATAGATTTATTGTATTTTTCTTATCTATTTTATCCAAATTTAACAGTATACAATTTTAACAAATTAAAAGAAATATGTAATAATTCTAATACTAGTTCAATTATAAATATTTTTCTTGATCGAAAATGTGAATCTGTTTGATCTTGGAATTCGCTCTACAGTATATAATATTCACTCATACAATTCATATAACCTTGTTTCAAATTTTCCCCGTTCAACTCCACTTCATTTGCACGATGATATTGAATACTACCGAAATAGCACACACATTTCGCGATATTGTGCATATATCACTCAGGTGTAAATTCGCGATAGATTTACAAGGAGACGAAAAGAGAAAGTTCATGTGACATGTCAAACGAAGATGGAAATCGAAAGGCAATAATTCATCTTCATCCTTTATTGTGAATCCATTCGGTTTTTACATCAACATAAATAACGGCGTGAATGTCCTAAGAGATAGGACATTGTGACGCTCTTACATCAACATAGATAGGACGGTAAATGTCCAAAGAGATAGACATTGTGACATTCTCACATAAACATAAATATGGCTCTGAATGTCCAAATATATGAAACATTGTGACATTTTCAGGTCTGAAAAAAATTACCTGACGTCGATTCATGCGTGTTAGAATAGAAGTTCAACTTTCGGATGAAGGAATTCTAATCTAGGGAGTCTTTACTAAAGTGTTGGTATGTGGTGTGGATTTTTGGTTCTAGGCTACTGGAGGACTAAATGAAACATCAATTTAGGTACAGAGTAGAAGCCTATGAAAAGTATACTTTTAAAACGGTGATACTAATTCACAAAGGAAATCTGAAACAAAATATAGCTAACACTACCGTAGCGTGGATCGTCGTATTGAAGACTGAACACAGCTTAGTCAGAGACTACAGTATTTATAGGATAGATTGAGTAATGGAAATCCCGATAGTTGAAGGCTGACATCTTAAAAAGGTGTTTAAACAATTAGCCACGTCTCAAGATGCTATTAGTAATGACATTGTTAGCTTCTTAACAAAGCTAGAGTATAAAAAACAATTAATCACGCCTCAAGATATTATTTCCTTGTAACGGAAAATTGACTTCTTGAAAAGGAATTTAGGCAACAAGCCAAATTAGCTACTCCGCAAGATGATATTTCCTTTGACAGAAGCAAGGCTAAAATTTACTAGACTGTTTTATTAATAAATGACATTCAATATGCAAAGGCATGAACTTGTCTCACCTAAGCGGGCGGGAAGTCCAGAATAAAGATAAACAGGGGATTTCCAATCGCTTTGTCTATAATATGTATTCCTAATCGTGAAATGTGATTCAGAATATGTTTTTCTAAGAGTTACGACCTTCTAAAAATTAACAACAAGATATCATCGCAACTGCTACAATACCAATACAATAGTACAATACAATAGTAAGAATAATAGTATTTAACTATTAATTAGATAATACCCTCATGTATTAGAAGGTATTAGAATACCTTCTACAATGCGTTTGAGCAACGTCTGAATGGAATAGAAACAGGAAGTTTTCATGACGTATGACCTTAAATTGTTAAATTATTTCAGTTATCTTATTTCATGTAGAGGATTAATTTTCAATATTTAGTCATAATAATAAAATAATTGACACGTTTTCATATCCGAATACCTTCTCCAATGTTATATATGCATTTATATTAAAATCACTAAATAATTTCCTCCCCATCTCTATTACAATCATCCGGGCGTTCTACTATGAATTCCTGTACTAAATAACAAGTTATATTAATTTTGTTGTAGTTATTCATCAAACCATATGAAATCTTTAGTCATAAAATCCAGTGTTGTGTAAATTGAATTGTAAGTTGTAATTAATCACAGAGCCAAAGATATAATTTCAAATTTTGAATACGCTTTAGTTTACATCTGACGGAATGAATGCCTGCTTTCTGAAATATATATATAAACAGTAGAGAATTGTAATTATCATTATGGAAGGTATATTCACTTATCCCTTTCACGACCATCGTACTCTGGGGAGGACATTAGAAAAACATCAAGTAGTGTTTAAATTTGTTCAAATAATCATATGCTGCCAATAAGAAAGGTACATAGTGATATTAGATTTTGAACCACCCAAACCATCCAAAAATTATTATATGTAATAAATTTTTCAATCTTAGGGAATTAAAAATCATGAATAAATCATATATATTTCTTAAGAAATACATATCTTATAATACAAAACTATAGTTTCTATAGCAAACAATAAATCAGGTTTATTGGCAGATTATTTGTTATTTGTGTTTCTAAATTATCTAATTAGTCCAGTAAAAGTTTCGTAATATATTTTACAGCTGAACTGATATATCTTTTTTCTCCAGCCTAAATTACTTCAGATTACCTTATAAATTAATTTTATTTTGATAGTAGATGTGAAATATAATCGTTACAGCCTGTTTGAAAAAAAAATGAAAATAGTCTTCAAATTCACTGTGAAGAAATATGTAGAAGTAAGTGAAACCAAATGTAAGTCAATTTAGACACTCGGTGGAAAAATGCTCTTCTGTATCGTTGTTAATAATCTCTTGAATAAGTTCATAGCAGTCATTTTCTCTCTGTAAAATGCCATAATGTGCTAATGAAACTGAGGCAAGATTATCATTAGCCAATCTGCATAAATTGAATCAACGACACCAGGAAAAAAAACACATAATGTACAGTGGTTAATTTTTCGAAAAGATAGTTAGTAATTATTATATGATTTTCATAACACAGCTGGTCGTATATAATGTGATGGGTTCTGTCAATTAATAAAAAAATTGTCCAGTGTGGTCCCAAAACACTATTATTGGTGAAAGGAAAGGAGTTATTATTATCTTCACGTTCTATTTGGTGCAAATGTAAATTCTTTATGATATTGAATATCAAATTATATAATTTTACTCATTAAATATGATATATAATCCTCATTTTACTTGCATATTAATTTATTTGATATATACTCCACAACATAATTTTAATTAAATTTGTTCATTCTGTTTCCATTTACTTGAAGAAAATTATCTTTACCTACAATATCATCTAGCGGCTAATGGCATTTAGTCCTCAGGTTACATCGTCTCAATCTTCTAAATTAACTCCCATCAGTCATGTTTTTACATGCATCATATTATGGGATAAGTCATGGGTCTAAAGAACATAGGAACATAGTTTGTAGACCTTTTCTAATTTGAAATGCTTTACGTTAATTCGTAAAACTGATATCGTTTCTATAATCGTTCAGTGTTAATGCATAACATGATTTTCCTTTTAATATCGGATTCATTTGAAAACTTAGTCAGAGTTTTATTATATTTTAGAACACGCTAACGTTATCACAAAAGGTAATTAATTTTGAGGATGTTTTTACCATTCACTATTTACAATTTATTGATTAGTGTCGATTTTTTTCTCACCACCAACTTACAGTCTTTGCAAACTTCTAATTTGATGTGTCTAAGTTCATATTTAACCTCGATAAAGTATGTAGCAAAGAATAATAAATACAAAGTCATTATAGAAGTTGCGAACCAAGTTTCCTAAGTTGTTAGACACATGTTTTAGTTGGTTGAATCTTCAAATAAACCTTTGGGTATAATTCATCAACTTGCTGCAACACTAAACTTTGACGGAATTCTGTCAATCAACGTCAACAAAAAAGAATATGCTTGTATAACTTGCAAGACTGTATTTGCATGTACTGAAAATACATTAAATATAGCGATTAATATATAAACTTCTAATATTGCCGAAGAAGATGACGAACTGACGAACTTTGATGAAATCCGAACACTTTTTTAAATTTTGTTGAGTCTTTCTAAAGTTTTTCATCTTAGGGTAAAGTTTTGAATAATTTAAAATGTCGAGTTACTTGTAGTAGCACAAGTTTCTGTTTTTGACTTAGCTTGAAGTTAGTGAATCAAATGTTAACTTTTAACATCTTACAAACATGTTTTCATTTTATATTCCTTCCAGAAACTTAACGTAACTTTAATTGCAGTCAATCTAGACAATTTATTGAATGTTCTTTCAATTGAATGTCAATAACATTCTTTCAAGATGTCAAATATCAACTTGTTGTATGAAAAGAAATATGGGAAATGTATTCAATAATAGAGTATTCAAATTTACTTAACTTGGAATATAACATTTTGTAACAGTTCTTTCTGCAAAAATAGCAAATATGATGGAATATTTATTAGAATAATATTGATAAAATGGAATAAAATTTAAATTAAAAGAGTTTGTTGCCTCAATTTCTACCTATAATATTATATATTATTTTTGACTAAAATATGGTGATGACGATATGCAATTATATATATTTTCAATATAATTTTTATATACATATACTATTTTAAGAGTTAATTAAAATAGTGTCACGAAATATGATTTACACTAAAAAATTGTTTGGATATTATTTGACAAACGCAGAAATTATCCCTAGACTCCAGAAAATAGTAGTAAATAATGAAGTAATTTACTAAGAAAAAATGGAAGAATTTAAAACAATTAACTTTTAACAATTTGCTTTAAATAATTATGTATGCCCAATGCACATTGCTTGTGATGTATATTGGTGATGAAATGAAAAAATGAAAAAAAAAAGGATAATCAAAATGATCAATAATATCAATATCAAGCTATGGAAATTTTTCCTAACTTTAATCTAATCTGTTTTTAAACTATTTTTGCACATAGCCATCCAATGTCACTTCTTCTATACATACTTATGTGCACTCGGTAGAGCGCATCTCTCCCAAAATTTGATAAACTGTTAACTGGATAATAACCAATCGTCCCACCAAATTTCATGCAATATGGTTCAATACTTGAGTTATGAATGCCCTTAACCTCGACCTTTGACCGGACCGCTCCCAAAATTCTAACAGATGGTTCCTGGACATAGACCAATTGTATCATCAAATTTCAGACAATTTGGTTGAATACTTTTTGAGTTATGAGTTACAAATGGCCTTGACCTTGATCTTTGACCTTTGACCCTATCGCTTTCAAAATCACACAAATGGTTCCTGCATATTGACCAATCGTCCCACTAAGTTTCATGCAATATGGTTCAATACTTTTTGAGTTATGAATGATTTGACTGTATCACTCCCAAAATTCTACCAGCAGGTCACTGGACATGAACCAATCGTTTCACCAAATTTTTTAGTTGTTCAGTTTTTCAAACACATGATAAATAAATAAATAAATATACCACGGCTAAAATATGACCTTCCCGCATTCTGCGAAGGTAAATATCAGAAAATATGAGTTAAATTAGAATTTAATAACTTAAATTATTTAGGTCTTTTATCTTCAACATTCATATTTTTCATATAATTACATATCATGTATTACTCCTGAATTAATCAACATAATTAATAAATTAAGAATCTTAATTGGAAAATAATACTCATTGATTGATGGCTTTCGATCGACATTTATCAATTAATTAATTCATGAAAAGATCATCTATTTTAGACAAATATTTATTTGACGAAAATGCAATCGTGATTTAACATAAATTTGAAACTTTAATATTCTAATAATTTATTTTTGTTGAGAATTCCAGACGAAAAAGACTGACTCTTTTTTTTTGTTGAAATTTTGACAATTTACGATAAAATACCATCGAAATTTAATTTAATTGACAATATGTCGATCTTACGGTTATAAGTTGTCAGACTCGGATAATATATCTATGTACAATTTGACATTTTGAAATAACCATTAGTTTTTTAACATTTTTTATTATTTAACCCTGTACATAAATGCAAGGGTGCTATGTGTTGAAATACATAAATACATAAATAAATTACTTATATAATTCTCTATTGTAACTCTCAACAGAAGGCATAATTTATTCAGATTATCATCATAAGAAATGAATTAAACATTCAAAGCCTGGGGGGCTGTTCCGTCGATAATGTTATTGAAAATTAATTGTCTTGCTCAGCTATTTTATCGGAGAAAGCTTTAATTAATCATATTCTACCTACCTTTGTTAACTTACCTGAAGCGTTCGACATCGTCGCCACATTTTAAACACTGTTAGTGCATATTACATGTAATTTGTATTGCATTAAAATAGATATATTTCAAAATATTCATCCAATCATAATTTTTGATTATATATGTTTTTTTTTTAATTTTGAAAGGTGAAGAGTATTTCTCAGTTTCGGTTCTAAAAATATTACCAATTTAAGTTCTGAATATTTTTCCAATTCAAATCTTAAAAAGTTTTTAACAAAAATTGAAACCGTTTCTAGGTTTGTATCCATTTTTTTCTAATTACAGTTGTTGTTTAAAATAATAGAACTGGTTTAAAGAAACAGTAAATTTTGCATCCATGAACTGATTAAATTCATTTTAATGGTAAACCATTCGATAAAATTTTTGTCCTCAAATACAATAAGAAGGAGTTTCAATAATAAAATTCCTCTTATAAATTACTGATACTGATTACAATATACACTTGCCTTGTTTTAATTATTATTTTTTGCACGCAATTGTCCATCAATATTCGCATTATAATTTACATGTGCAAATGCTACCTACATTTTACACAGTTTCTGATTGCTTTGTGGAGCTATTAGAGAAGCGGATGTAAGTGGTTTATCGATAATTTATCATTCACCAAGACTTAAATAATCCTTTTGAAAAAACACTAGAGAATAATAATTACATATCAATCTTTATGCTGTCTTGAGTCTTTTAATATTTTTATACATTACAACTATGCTAAAAATCTAATTATAACATTCCCTGATACAAGAAACTGTCAGTCGGACAATCTCCAGATAAATACCAAGTTCTTGTCCTGTTTTTGTATGCTCACTTGAGTTTGTTTATCTGTAACTAAGTTTATCAATCAGTCTATATTGAGGCAGAACTCCTATAAGAATTAGAGATTTATATATAGTGTTACACATTGTGACATCTGACGCTTGGGAATAAACATTAACTCTTCACATGAATAAATAAGTCAGTACGATAAACATTAGCCTCAAGGCTTCATAAATATTACCGACGCTTCATTTCCATCTGCCAGAATATTCAGAATCAATCAATCTTAGTATATCATACTCTAGATAAATCATGTCAATTAATACCTATCAATTCATTTTGTAATAATATTCGTCAGTGTCAATATCCATTTTGCAAACATTAGCCTTGATCCATTCCGTAGAATTAAACCTCCAGTTGTAGTTCCCAAGAACAAAGTTAATGAAGGGATTGTACAGTGACAGCTACAGATGGTTAGCTACGATGAATTATCTCTGAACGAGGATAATAAGTCTGCTCTACAGAACATTTCGCACAAGAGTTGAACTACAAGACTCTATTACTGCTATAAATTATTTTAGTGCATTATTCATCAATTCGTCCTCTGTTACTGTATGTAGGTAATTATTATCTGAAGAAAGTATGAAATAAAATGAGAAAAGAGAGTCCTTAAGATGTGATATCAGATGTACTCTACTTTATTATTATTATCTTAGGGATTTTAACAATGTAGAATAAACTTCCTTAAATGTCACATAGTTTAATATTTACATTTAAATTATTAATCTTGAATATGTCCATCAAAAGTTTTGATATTAAATTTAGATCTAATTTATTAAATTTAATGTAAGGAAGAGAATCCTACCACTATACAATATGTAACATTATTTCAGAAACATCATATCTTATTCATAGCATAATTCTTAATTCGTTTAACATCTGTGAAAACGAAACATAAATTAAATTGAAAAGTATTTTCTTTTTTTATGAAACCACCAAAATATATCACTCCTCTAATCATGAATTCAGGAATATGTATATGAATTGTTTTATTCAAACATTAATTAATAAAACAAATGAGATAACTGAGAACATCAGTTTAATTAATATTATAAAAGGCGTTACAAAGCAGCTTCAGTATATTAAATCAGGAGAAATGAATTAAAACTACCAATTAATAATTACTATGAGTTCTTCATTGTATAAATTAATATGTGATACACATGTTATTCATTTAGCAATACGAGTAATGAATAATCATCTAATGAAATTGATGATGAATTGCAATCATTATAAAATAGTATGTGAAATGCAATGCATTTAATTGTGTATTTCTATATTTTCTAGTAGTAAGTAAATACGTAGAATGTATCTAAATACTATTTATCAGTCGTAGCATGAATTAACGATACTCTTTAATTAGGCCAAACTATTTTCATGCAAATGGTATGGCTTATTGTGCGACCAATTTGTTGTTGTTTCAACATTAGAAATGCAAATAAGGTCTGTTTCATTAGCAATAAAAGAAGTAAAAAGATAGTAAATACCACCTTTGGAAATCATCAGAGCAAACTGCTTATCTAATGTTCCTTTAATGGACACTAGAAAAAACGAAAACTGCATCTATGTCAGTCTGTCGGAATATAAATGGAATTGCAAAAACTAGGAGTTTTAATGTTAACTATTGAGATATTTAAATAAAGGAATACGATGAAAGATAGAGGCATCGATTAGAAGCATGAATTTTATAAGAAATAGCTTAAAAAAATAATTATAATATCTTTCTTTGAGTCATCAGTCAATGTACTGAAAGATTTTTGTTACAAAAATATCAGCTATAAAATAGCATAAAGCATATTGAACTTTACCAAACAGATTGTCGATATATTCAATACTATTACAACAGCTCAAACATTGGATCAATATTTAAATATATGTTTATTTACTAGCAAACTTTTAAGGTAAAATAATCTAACAGTGAAAATATCGTCTTTTAATAAAAAGATATTTTTGATTTTTTTTTTCTGTATTGAAAAAATGTGTATTATAATAATTGATGCCATAAAATGTTAACTGTATATGGTTAGGTTAGAGGATAGTACCAACAAAAAGTACATTTATTAAAATTGTTTTACTTTAATATCATACTTAATGTTAATGTCAAGTATCGTGCCGTGTAATTTTTCGATGTGTAATTTACTTGAAGGAATTTTCCGTGTTGGATGTTCCAAGAGCGAATTTACCCACAGTTTTAATACGAATTTCCACATTGTAAGTACGTTTTATAGATATCAAAGTAGTTAAGTCAATACAGAATGAATTATTGAATCTTCTGTCGCTGTTTTATTGACAACTAGATTACGTGCAATCGGTAGAGCGCATACTTAATCCACCGCATATAAATGACCTTGACATCAACCTTTGACCCGTTCGTTCTCAAAATTTAATACACATTCAACTGGAAAATGATTAATAATTCCACCAAGTTTGTAGCAATAGGGTTGAATACTTTTTGAGTTAGTGAGTTATAAATGACCTTGACCTTTGACCTGATCGCTCCCAAAATTCTACCAGATAATTCCCGGACATTGGCCAATCGTCATACCAAATTTCATGCAGTTTTGTTTAGACCTTTTTAAGTTGCTGAGTTATAAATGGTCTTGACCTTGATCCTTGACCTTTGATCGTATCACTCCCAAATGTAACTTGCTGACCAATCATCCCACCAAGTTTCATGCAATATGGTTTAATACTTTTTTGAATTATAAATGACCTTGACCGCGTCTTTTGACTGGATCTCTTCCTAAATTCTGCCAACAGGTTCTTGGACATTCACCAATCGTCCTATAAAATATTAGGCAATTTGGTGAAATACTTTTTCAGTTATACGAATAACAAGATGATTTACTTGAAGTAAATAAATGCCGTTTAAAATATAACCTTCTGCAATCTGCGAAGGTAATAAAGACATATACAATATGCATTTGCTTGAATATTATAAATATTACTTGAAGTTCATTACTGTAAAACCTACAAGATATTGAAAACTTATGTCAATTAGTAAATAAAATGACAATTAGTAAATAAAATAACTAGTAAATAAAATTAATAAGAAAATGATGTAAATGTCAATTTTTATCATTTTGTTTGTTACCTTCACAAAATGCGGGAAGGTCATATTTTCATCGGCATTTATTTATTTATTTATTTATCATCTTGTTATTCGCTTAACTGAAAAAGTGTTCAACCAAATTGCCTGAAATTTGGTGAAACGATTGTTCAATGTCCAGTTACCTGCTGGTAGAATATTGTGAGCGACCTGGTCAAAGGTCAAGGTCATGGTCATTCATAACTCAAAAAGTATTGCACCATATTGCATGAAACTTGGTGGAACGATTGGCTATTATCCAGTAAGCAGTTTCTTAAATTTTGGGAGAGAACGGGTGAAAGCGGAGGCGAAGGTATGCGCTCTACCGAGTGCTCATAATCAAGTTTACATATATGTTAAATGCGTTAGTGCTACATATAGTAGTAGGTATACACATGAATTTTTTAGAAGGGTAATTAAATAGAAATATTATTGAATTGT
Organism: Caprella mutica; assembly: GCA_947561585.1. Taxonomy (NCBI): domain Eukaryota; kingdom Metazoa; phylum Arthropoda; class Malacostraca; order Amphipoda; family Caprellidae; genus Caprella; species Caprella mutica. The sequence continues at coordinate 718,304 of CANNZV010000006.1, forward strand.
TATGGGGTAAATTTCATATATAATATGCTAGTGCTTATGGGGAATTTTTTTCCTATAAGCTGTTGTTTTGTAAAACTTTTTGTTTAACTATTATATTATTTAATTAAGAATATTAGTTATGTGATTTTTAATCATATTCTTTAAACACCAAACAAAAAACAAGAATGGATATTAGTAGGGATGTGACATTGTGCATATTGCATATATGCAGTCCTCTGCATATATTTCAAGAGCTTATAATATGCACGTGTGCATAAATGCTAACCGAGAAATATGCACTTCTTGGTCAATTTTTAACATGTATTTGTTTAACCAATGCCGTTTTCTTCTTGGACCCCAGCATAGAAAACGATTTTAACTGTGGAACAGATATAAAAAATCGAAATGATGTAATATTGAAACTAGAATGTATTAATAAATTTATATGACACTTGCTATTTAGTAAAATATTTATAGTCATTGATAAATAAATTTATAAAATTATTTTAGAGAGTTGTACTACTTCAAAAATATGAAAGGTAATTGCTCGTTGGTATATAATTTATATATTTAATTAAACACAAAACGGTTTGAATTTATCATTTAATGACCTAGTGTCGTTGCTTATAGCTGGGGTTCTTTAAAGGGAACCGCTGGTCTAACAAGATGGTTTATGATTTTCGAGTCATAACTAAAGTAATGAACGGAATGTGATATGTGAATGTTGGATAGTTTAGAAAACTCAATTTGGCTGAAGGAAACATTTGCACCTCTTCTTTCTTGTGATGTATTACGGGTGTTTTCCCAGTACAAAACCACATTAGCAGATAATAGCAGGAGATTCATGTTTTTAAAAACCTGAAATATCATTTAACAATAAAGTGTAATTCCACTGTTTGAAATTGATTTACTATTTAAAATATAGCTTCGTTATGTTTTGTTTTTAAAAGTTACACATTTTGTAATAAATAGAAAATTAAGACCACACCTTCGTTTTATTGCAAGTTCCATTCAAACCTCCAAAGTACAACTACATTCAAAACATAAATATATACAGATCAACTTTATTTAATTTTTCGTAATAAATTTTGAGCATATAAAATGCACACTATACTGATTAATTTCTGGAATATAATATGCATTTTTCCAATAGAATTTAAGTCCATCATATATGCCCATTAACTTCTTGCATATTATAGGCATTTTTCCAAAATGCATTTTGGTTCAGCATATATGCACATCGGCTTTTTGCATATTATATGCAGATATAGGCATATAATATGCTGCATATCGCATCAAAATTTATGCATATTTTATGCTGCATAATGTCGCATCCCTAGATATTAGTATTTACATTATTGAAGCACAAGGATGAGAGTTGCGTTAACATTTTGATCTTATATATATGTTAGTTCTATAACTAATAGAATTTCATTAAGGAGCCTTAGATCTGGAGTTCGGCTCTCGAGTTTGAAGCCGCTAAATCTGGTCAGCAATTGGACTGAGAATCTGTTGGTTGGAATCCCAAGGGTGATGTCTTTTATACCAAATATGATGATTTACAAGACGGGAGAAAGAGGAATTTCTAGAATCTAGATACTAGTTTGTTATCATCCTTTTCTTTGTACCGACTTTACTCTTCTAATATGAAAAATTATCCGTTAAAGATTCTCACTCAAAGTATTTTTCTGTCTATCTATTTCGCTCTCGAGAATAGCACATTTAAATAAAATAACAAATACACGATATTGCACTCTTGATCTGCTGAAAAATTCCAATGAAAATAAAAGAAAAAAATCTAATGTTAGCAAGAATTTGATGGGAACATTGAGAGTGAGTTTGAAACTTTGAAAATATCTCATAAGTTCTGTCAAGAACTAATAATATCTGCTTTGAGTTACACGATAATTCAATAAAAATATACGATATAAAACATATTTTTCACGATCTATATTCATTTTAGATATTAACCTTCTTGTCAGAGTACACCATTCCTTAAAATTTTTAATATGAACTGATATACATCTAAGTTAAGATCTATATATTTTTGATGCGTGTACCATATATGTAAACATCGCCGGTTGGGAAAGTTCTCTGTGTACATACGTATATGGTACACATCGCGGTCAACGTGTGAATGTGCAAAATTGAGCATTGAAATAAAGAAAGACATTAAATATATTTAATTTGGAAGTTAAATCTTCATCTTGTTGATATTTGAACGAGTAAAATGTAAATTTTCTGTATTTATCGGATTATTTTTTTTTAGAAAAATTATGATTTGGTTTGTATAAAATGAAACAGAACCACTTTTATTCAACTGTTGCTACATACTAACATTTATCTATTCTTTTTTTTATGCCGTTAAAGTAAAACTTTTGAAGAGACTTATTTCATTATCTCAAATGAACAACTAAATTTAGTTCCATCTTTAAACACTAAGGAAAAACCTATAAGAGAAGTTCTACCCGTCTAGACAGTAACTTGTCAGGAATGATATAATTTGTTAGTAATTCAGTTATTTTGTCGAGATTCGACTTGAAAACTTCGTTTTAGTTGAAATCTTCAGCTCTCTCGGACTCCATCTATAATCTAGATAATGGAAATATATTTCCTTCAGATGATCCAGAGAGTTAAAATTATAATTTCGTAGGAGCTTATTTTTGATACTCGAACTCTGAGGATATATTTTCTATCTTCCTCGGGAATAATTCATAAGGAGGATTTCGAGTGAGAAAAGTGGAGAGCTGAAGGATTTAAAATATTGGATGTATCGTATATCTTCCAATATATTGTATTTTATTGCTTAGATATTTTGTATTTGTTTGATTAAGAAGTTTTGTATTTAATTGGTTAGCTATATTCTATCTACTATTAAATACGTATTGTATTTTTAAAATGTTTTAGTATCTAATTTCCAATACGTATTGTATCTGATTGTTAATATTTACTGAATTTCATTGATTAGAAATTCCTAAAAATGCATGAATTACACTTTATTCGTTACCCTAAAATACGAAAATTCTTTATCTAATAACTCAATATTTTCTTTTCAATAAGCTAATTTTCGAGCAATGTTAACACGCTTTTCAAATTCTTCTCATAATGAACAGCAGTTCAACATAAAAAAAAATTATTGACAATTAACTGACATTCAGCGTGGTTTATACAATTGCTGATAAATTGAGTTTCAAATATTGCAACAAAGCTCCAAACATTTTTAAGCCATATTTGACTTTTTCTTTCTTTTTTATTCAATAGACAAGTTTCCGTTTATTTGAATTGACAAACGCCATCTGTCGAATAACCAAATTTAAAAATCACTGCGATTTTCCACTGGCTTCAAACTATGAAGATTCAGAGGCTTTTAAAGTCATTTTTATTGTTGTTTTTACCCATTATTACTCCGGGAGATTAAAAAGATAATTTGGCGAGGTAAATTGTTGGTATTTATCTTCCAGAACTTTCAGGTGGATTTGGTGCTCTTCGGAACAAATAAAGGGAAAAGTAAATGAGAAATAATTTGATATCCGGTACTTAATATTGAGCTGACCTAATATCTCAATTTTGGAGGTAATTTAGGATTCATTGAATACTAAAATCCTATATCTAAAATTCACTGAATCCTAAATTCTTACATTTAAAAATCACAGAATCTTATAGGCACTGAATCCTATATTCACTGAATCCTGTATTTACGGAATTAAATCGAAAGTTACCTATAAAATTTCTCTCTAAAATAGTAACAACGACTTGAGTATAAATCTTACCAATCGGATCTGATATACATATGATGGAGCCGCCAAAGATTAAGTGAGGACTTCGATTGATCGAAAACATTCATCAAAAATATTTTTCATTGCTACCGGTGGGAAAAATACATAGAATGCTTGAATATTTTGATTAAAAATGTTTATTTGCATTCGCTACTCAGGAAAAACAAATTGACATAAAATTATATTTCTAAATAAGAGCCCGATTAAGCCGTAGCTTCTAGAGCAACTTAACTAAAATTAAAATAAAATAATATATAATAAATACAATTGGAATGAAAAAAGTTACATATGGCTTTGAAAGAGGATTTTCTCGAGTGTATTCTACAATTTATTAAGAGATGAGGATTGTTTATTTTCAGGATGCAGATCGGCCCAAAATTCCGAGTCGACATACTTTATTGAATGTCGTGATCTTGATTTTGAAAACAGTGGTTAAATTTAATTACCGCTATTACAAGTGCAATATTGATGAGAATCAAAGTGAGGACCTATTTTTCATGTTTACTGATGGTTAAATTATCCTATAAATTATTTATTATTTAACTCTTTTACACTGAAGATTGAAACGAGGTAATTTTCTATTCTTCCATCAGAAATGGAAGAAAGGCTTTAAGATTAAAATTAAGTCTTTACGAGATAATCTGCTCCTAACAGGTCGTTTGCATGTATATCAATTATAAAAATCCATCTATTACAGCAATCTTGAGTTCAGTATTCAAGATTTTGCATACGATAGAGTATGTAGGAAATTTTGGCTAGCTTATTGAAATGAATATGTTGGTGAAACTAAAATTTATGAATTGATTTTGAAATTGAGTTGAAGAATGAGAGATATAAAAAACATATTTTATCTAGTATAAATTAGACTCTCTTGTTCTATTAATATAGTTGTTAATAGTGAATAAAGTAGAATGATAGGTGTATGAACTCTTTTCCTTTTGTAAATTCTTTCTCCCTAATAGATTTTTAAAACTCTATTTCCGCTATCAAAGAATATGAAATACTAGTAATATTCTTCGTTCAGATGCGTGAACAATTTTCATTAATTATGTGTAGGAAAAAACCATGTTTTATTTCTATTATTACCTTCGCAAATTTGCGTTTATTTATTTTTACCCGGCATTTATTTATTTATTTATTTATTGATATATTCATTATCTTGTTATTCGCATAACTGAAAAACTATTCAACCAAATTGTCTGAAATTTTTGAGACTATTGGTCAATGTCCAGTGACCTTCTGATAGAATTTTGGGATCGATCCGGTCGAAGGTCAAGGTCAAGGTCATTTATAAGTCAATAACTCGAAAATTATTGAACCAAACTTTGTGGGACGATTAGTCATTATCCAGTTACCAGTTTATCAAATTTTGGGAGAGAACAGGTCAAAGCAGTGGCGAAGATATGCGCTCTACCAAGTGCACGTAATCTAGTTATGATATGAGAATAGAATATGAACAGACCCATCTTAATCTCCCAAGACCCCACCATAACGTTTTCTTTGAGAAGTACCTTCGTAAACAATATCATTCCACGCTATATCTATCAGCAGACAAGTGAACAAATTGAAGCATTTGGTATTATCCTTGACTGGTACTGACTTCTAACAAATGCCCACCAACAATTATTCCCAATGTGTTCGGAACAGGATTCGAAGGATTGAATCCTCTAATCTATTTGAGTTGAAATACTGATTACCAATATTAGACAGAGGGTACAATTCATTCTGTTTTTCTTATGACTGATCTTCAATGTACTAGAAACATTAAACTAATAGTTAATCTTAACACTGAAATGTTTTTATATTTAATTTACATGATATATTACAGTAAATAACATTACTTCAATGTATATTACTTGTACACAGAAGTAGAAGTTTGTATTAATTTTATGTATAGTAATCTTACCAATATATTTAGCGTTAATAATATTGTGAATTTTTATCCGTTAATAATAGTACTTTTTTTGCAATTTTGTGCGTTCGTAGTATTTTTTGCATTTTTTGTGTTAATTACAATAGTATGGAAATATATGCGTTTTGTTTATAATAGTATATTGGAGTTTTTTGCGTTACTAGAATAACTAATTTCAATTTGTCCGGCAGTATCACTGTAAATAACGTGTGCACGTAGGTACACTCTTTATTTTCTACACTGAATTACTTACTCAATATCAAATTTCCCGACTTACCATCATTAATTTCTAACATTAGCTCTCACATCAAGGAATTGATATCAATTCATTATCTTCTTTAATTACCCATTGATTTCAAATGTAAGGTAGGAGAAATAGATGCCATTAAACTCCAATTGAAAGTCATTCAATCCTAATAAAAAGAAAAAGAAAACTGAGGATATAAACTTCGCTAACAGATGGCGATACTCTCTTCGAATTACAGCGATTTATGATACGCTTCAAGTCATAATTTCGAATATTGAGTTGCAGTGAATGAAGAAGCAGATAGGAATTCAAGCATAAGACTTAGTGCACGTGGTATTTGATACATTATATACAGGGTGGCCTAAAAGTTGATTTGAAGCCATTAAACTGGAAGAATTTTTCAATGTTGAAGGAGAACGTTTTGAGTAAGATTACAAAATTGAGAGTTTAATTTTGAGAGAGATTACATTGTTCACGTTATAATGGATTTCCCGCTGTTCTGGTATCAAATTTTCAAATAATTAGTCAACGTGATAAATTTGAACATACTGGGTAGGCCACCCTGTACATGAGTATTTTATTCAATTCTTGTGTTTGTTAATTTATTATCACATAATGATGATCATGGCAATTTCAGTGTTTAACTATTCACCTTGTTTGCCCGAAAAGTTATTCTTCATACGGGCTTGAAATCTTTATTTATGGTACTTTCTTTCTAAACATTTTTATTTGTTTCAATTAAAATTTATCATTTATTTGTTTGGTGGAATTTGTTTCACCTTCTTCATTTCCATAAGTTACATTAAACTCTATTCATTCCTATGAAAACTTTCCTTCAAAGTACTTTTCAGATAATTAAATTTAAATTAGTGAAAGTGGATCTCAATTAAATACACATCAAGAGTATTCCAAGTTCAATCAACTCCTACCCTCCAATCAACGAATCATTCAACTCTGTTTTATTCATTAGCGTATCGTTAACATTTAAATAACAGGGAAATCTATTGAAAGTATGTAGATTACCAGCAAAAATATTATAGGAACTTTTTTCAAATTTATCTAATAGATTTAGTAGCTTTTTTTTGTAAAATATATTTTCTTCCTTTAATAGCATTAGCTTCTTCTTTAATACATAACTTCTTTTCATATATAATTTACATCATTCTATCAAATGTGACTAAAGAAGAGTTTAGATCAAAGTCTTGCATTTAAGGCAAAGGAGGAAAAAACTGTTAAAACATTTTAAAGTTATCTAGATTGCTATATATTTATAAAGAAATATAAAATATAAAATACTTGATTTTATATGAATTCATATCATTTAACAGAAATAATATAGATTGATGTTCAATTTTATTTTCTTAGTATCTCCCTTCCACGCAATAGAAACAGATTCATTTTTCAGTTTTATTATTTTTATTCCCTGTTTGAATGTACAGAAACATATATTTTCAATGTATCGAAGAAACAGGATTGGAAAGATTAGCTCTTCATCTCTGCTGAGATTTTTCTTATACACTGAAACTTATGCGACTGAACATTCATTCATGTGGAGAGTTTTTGATCTTTTTAACGTTAGGATATTAAGTATATTTGATAATGATGATATTTATTGGTAAACAAAATGCAATGTAGATATGAATACAAGCCTATATAATAGTATAAAATGCTTTCATGCATAATTTTAGAATGTATTATGTAAAGCTAAATCTATATTTTGGAAAATCATTAAATCTCTAAGCAGGAAAAAAATCACAATTGCTGTGAACAATACAAAATCAAAGAGAGGACTAAATAAACAAACAAAAAATCTACGTAAAATAAGTACATCAGATAACGGAAGGTATAAACTAACAGTGCAAAGAACATAAACCCTAAACATAAACCATCCAATCAACAGAATTGTTTTAATCTTATTTAGAAGTAAGACTCACGGTGAATTCTAAAAACTATGAAGGAGGATATTTTAAGATTTTTTTTCGATATTCTTCCGTAATTTATTAATTTTATGAAAACTTTTCATACATTTTCACTGTGTTGTAGCCGTACAAACATTTTCCTGGTTGTCTTCTTCACACGAATACCTAAACAGTTAATTCAATAAATGGATTCTGTTGTTCAGAATCCCAGAGAATTTAGTTCTCTTCCACAGAGTTACAATGAAGCGATACAGTTCAGTTTCTCTCCCAATAATTACTAAAGCCACTCTGCAATTAACAAACATCAGAAATTAGGACACCGGAACAGAGTTAAAGCAGTTGACAGAAATTATTAATGTGACAAGAGGGATCTGATGTAAGAGATTTTGAGAGAATTACAACTTAGGGTATAACAAAACTGAGGGTGAGAGGTTGATGAACTTTTTCTTCCGTATTAAAATTCTCCACTAGTACTAACTACTTCGCTTCATTAAATCGGTTAAAGTTAAATGGTAAATTAATCTAAAAATATATTTATCAATAATATATTGTGTGTCAAACTTCAATTATCAAATCAACTGTTGAATTTATTTCAAAGTTTAGATATCCAACAGTCAATTTATTTATTCGATTATGAACTTGACATTAAATGAATTACTTAATTATCTTCATGTAATAAAAAGTCTGTCAAATTCAGATTAGGTAAAGTTAGCGTGTAAAATATTGTGCTCTGAATGTTAGCTTGTATAAAATTTAATCGCATGCCACTACTGGTACATTAATTATTAAGGCTGCGCGCAAACTAAAAGCGTTATTGCGAGCTTGCAAGCAAGCTTGCTTGCGTGAAAACATGAGGGTCTCGCACCAAACGCGAGAATTCACAGCGCGAGAAGCAAGCAGTTACCTGCCAAATGTCACTCGGGGGTGTGTATCTCCGCACCAAATAAAAATGATAACCTCTGCGATTATACTTTTAACGGTTATATTTTTTTCACTTTTTATTAACATGTTAATTATAACTTTTCATATACTTGTATTTAAATCTACTTAAAATAATCAAACTTAACTTAATTCAAAACAAAATAACTCAATCCCTCACTTATATAATGTATTTTTGTCCCCGAACACAGGAATCGAAGTGTTCGCGACTGTTATTTGAAAGAATATTTCTCATATATGGAGTAAATTTGATAATTATTATCATTTTAGATATGAATGATTGAATTCATTGTTTAGTAGTGTTATTATTTGATTGAATTTTTTGTAAGTAAAATTAAATAAATATTTATATTTAAGAATAAATGTGATTAGTTATTTACAATTCTATATTATGACTATATAGGTTTTAGGTACTGACTAGGGAAGTTCCGGATTATCGAACGGTTCCACATTTTCGGACACTATTAATTATAATCAATATACCTTAGGTAACTATTTTAATTATTATTTACCTCTCATTGCATGCAATCATTAGTTTTTTATTACTTGTTCGTAAATGTGTAACAGTCCCATAACTTAGAACTTATCTTACAAATAGGTATGAATTATTTGGTTGTTTTTCATAGGTAGTAGGTACCAAGTAAATATTAAAACATGCAGTATTCTTAGTTCTATTTATTTTAGGAAACAGTATTTGTAAGTGAACGTAAAACGTATATCTACGTAGATAATGGAAATATACGAAATTTAAATTTTGATAGACCTATCGTGATCTACGAAAACTCCCACTTTGCGAGTACTAGAAGTGTCTGATAACCGAGACGTTTCTCTAGATATGTACTAGGTATTATATTGTGTAACTCATGTTAGATATCTAGGTAAACATTTATATTAGGTATGTAATCAGCTTTATAAAATACCTAGATAAATATTTATATTATATATCGTCCCTAGGTATCAAATTGCGCATTTATATTATATAATCAGCATGGTACCCAGGTAATAATATTTTTAACCATGCTTGTCTCTAAAATTGTTGGTATTAAGTATTAACTATCAACATATGAAATTAATTAAACTGTTAATAATAAAAAATAAAAGCGAAAAAAATATAACCGTTAAAGTATAATTGCAGTGGTTATCATTTTTATTTGGTACACACACCCTCCCAAAGTGACATCTGGCAAGTAACTGCTTGCTTCTCGCGCAGCGTGAAACCATCTTGGGAGTCAGTTGAGGCTTTCAAGCTTTAATGCAAGCTTTCGCGCTCGCTCTTAATGCTTTGTGTGTGCGCAGTTCAATAGGAATAACATGTAGCACGGTTCATGCCCGCAAGCTTTCCTGCCCGCTTCACGCGAAAACGCTTTTGGTCTGCGCGCAGCCTAAGGCATATTAATAAGAGATTGGTTATAATAACATGCATTACGTTAAATGAAGAAAAGAAATTGTTAATCCCAACTACATGTTTTCCCAATCATAAGGTTCACTGTTAAGGGCCGCACACACGTAGGATTTTTTCAATCTTTCCACCAGACTTTTTGCTAAGCTCCTCCTACTTTTTCCACGAGAATATAAGAAAAAACGATATACTAATTATTTATTTCGGGTATTATGGATACCAACTAAAATAAATAACAATTTTATCATTTTTTTCTTATATTCTCGTGAAAAAAGTAGGAGGAGCCTAGCAAAAAGTATGATGGAAAGACTTAAAAACCCTACGTGTGTACGGCCCTTAATGAAAAGTTTTGCATCACAATCTTTATATTTCATCTCAAAAATAACTTCAAAGCACTCCATGTCATACCTCAAACTAAAACTTTTCCTTCACTTTTCTTTCCAAAATGTTCTCCATTGCAACATTTTTGTGGCAGAACTGAGCCTCTTACGTCCAAATGAGAGAACATCAATGAACTCCTCAGATTTGGTATCTGGAAATCCAGAGAAAAATATCCTCGAGGTGTTGATACCGATTGAAGGAATTACATGTACTTAAATATACCGTAGGTGCAGCGAAGAAGTAAAACTGTATACATTGCTGTAGTCCGCTAGTCAGTTGTTAAATATATATCTTATTTTAAATTCATATATAGAAACCAATCGTCCATGGTCAGTGAACCCTAATTTTATGCCAGCCAAGGCTGAAACATCTTTACGTATCGACCCATCAAATCTTGTTATAATTACCAATTTTTTTGTGGTGCTCGTAGTCCTCCAAAACGCGAAGGAAAACCAAATAAAAACGTTCCTACTTTTGTTATAAATGTTACATGGATTTCAAAACTGCTTTCACTTTTGTTCTAGCAAAAATCCTTATAGACTTCAATTTTTTTGAAATAAATGATTTTTTTTTAAATCATTTTTTATTTTTATTTGAAACTAATGCCAAAATCGAAAAAGCTACACAAATAAAATGTGTTTTCGTTGTGAAATTCATATAACTTGCGAATTTCTGTACAATCGGTGCACAAATAATAAAGTTTTCTGTAAAGTGGGTCAATCCCCTTAACAGGTGAGTCTCGTTCTTGAAATTTGTGGCAACTGGTCGTAAGCCGATAACAATTTAGGTAGAACTTTTTCGGCCATGGTAGTTAATTTATTATTGTGTGATTAGACTAGTCGTCCTGAAATCCAGGTAAGAAGTTAATGACCAACTTGACTTCCATGTTGGGTGTTATTTCTCAAGATTATACTTTTATCTTTTTTTCATTTCATTTATGTTTAGATCTTACTAGTTTAGATTGAGAGTTTATGATTCACATTATTTTGATCTTCTATTTTCGTTCTTTTGACTGACATGACGACGGATGTTAGACTTCAAAAACAAGGCTTAACCACAGTCTGTCGTTTTAATAATTAGAATATTTTATTCTCTCTACATTTTTTTTTTTTTGTACAATTAGTTTAGTTATAAAATTATTTGAGCATTTAATTTGACTGGTTTACATTTTTTAAACATTTGCATCTCAATAATTTTATTGATAAAGAATTGAATTTTATATTTTAAATACAAAAGGATAGTGTCTTAATATATAAAGAAAAATCAATTAGCCACCCCAATAAAAATTTAATTGATACAATTTTTCGAAAAAAGTAGAAACCAATCAAATTTCCTTCTTGGTTGTTCTGGTAGAAGATTATTTCTGTTTTTTATCCAATATTCTCATTCAAATTACGTAATTTAGTTCCCTTCATAAGATCATAAATAGATCAGTTAGAATAAGTTAATTCCACCAGATGATTTTTAAGCTTCTTCCATTTTTTTTCTAAAAAAAGAATTTAATTTAGGATAATGTGAATTTTGATTATTATTGTATTGAATAGCAAAACATTATACAGACATTTGAGTATATGAATAGAAAATAAATATTCAAATATGTGATAAATTGTAATATTTTGTAACAAAGTTGGTTTAAATTAATATATTAGTTCTTCATTCATTACTGTACAATACGGGGAATGTTATGATAAGTTTTAATTGTACATATTTTATTTTATTTTCTCTATTATTTGTTGTTATTTTAAAAGACAATAACTAATTATTGATGGGTGAACAGTCAAAGAAAAGTGTATCCATGATTATTTATTGACAGTTCACTAATTTCACATATCCAAAAAGAAATTTTACCAATTAAAATGCTTGTAGATATTTGAAAATTGATCTGGGTAAACAACGACAAATTTAAAAGATTTGAATTAGAAAAATGAGGTATGATAAATTAGCATCATGTGGAGACTCTTTTCTCTGATGGTACATTGAATATTTTTACAATAATGTTAAAATTTACAAAATAACTCCTCTGAAGTAATTAAAAGTAACTGTATGCGTTGCGAGAATGAACCTCTCGACTATTAGCCACTAATGTAACTGAAGCCAGCTACAGTTAATTAAAAAGCGACAAATGGCAGTGAGTTGATGTTTAGGATCTTTTATTCGAGCGTCATTCTATTGTCGTCAACACAAATTACTCTTTCAGGCAATATATCCCATCGGTTTTAAATTTCCGCCAAACAAATTCAAAATCATTTGTAATATATTCATCATCATTTGAAAGCTTTATCCATAACTTAGAATGGTAAAGTAGTTGGCAGCATCGATAAAATCTTGCGTGTATCTGATCCAATATTTCTCTGTCACGTACTTTGCAGAGGGGAAAATTCTCACCAGCCTCTCTAGTAAGGGAACATTCATCCGCTATTTCGACTGAAGAAAAAAGTTTGTTTCAACTGATAGTGACGGCGATATCTCGTCACCTTTGAGAATTCAGACAGTTCAGGAAACCTGATTTCCTTCTTGACAGAATGTGAATAAAAGACTGTCCACTTTTAAGGTTTTGGGGGATGGTTTTAATTCCCTTTAACCCATAAAAGACTAACTAAGGAGTTTAAGCTTGACAAACCGAATTCATTCAATATAATGACACTATTCCAATCAATCTTGGGTGAATAAAAATACATTAATACGATAAAAGCTATTAACTGACCAAAAATCATATAATTCGAGCCGCTGGTTTCCTAAATATCATTGTGTAAAGAATTCTCTCAAATTTTGTCAGTCCAATTAGTGTTAAATTTATATAAGAGCTATGTATATACTTTCTCTGCAAATAAAGAAATTACATAGCATCCAGAACCTCATTTTCTTTTATTTAAAGTTTGATTTCCATTCAATATCTATTTGACGAACAAACACACATTTTTCTTGAGTCCAGATTCAGTCGGTGACAAAAAAGTTTTTAGAAACTGTAAACTGTTTATATTTCAGACCACAATAATATATACACACATTTTCATGTATTTCTTATTTGAAGATTCAAAAGCTCACATCTAATTTTCTTCAATTTCCAAAGTTTATTCAAACTGCAGTCGCAGGATGTGACAGAAGTAACATCTCGTTTGTATTTCTTCTTTTCCTGGTGATATCAGTTGTCTCCAGTTTGGCTCACCACAAATCCCATTTTGAAATGAATGTTCCTGAAGTTTTCAATTTACCTTTCGGGAAAATATTAACTTTGTGAAGATTATTCAGTATTTACAGAGAAAGCGACTCTATTTGTTCAGTTGATTTATAATCGATTGGTAATTCTGCGGGAGACGGATGTTCTTGAAAAAATATATTTGGAGGAAACTATGAGACAAAATTTCATATTTAATCAAGAAAGGAACTCAATATACTCTGGAAAAAATACAAGTCAAATTGACTTGTCAAATTTGAGTTTTCAGATTGCCCCAAAACCGACTCAACAATGTGAGTCAATTTGACTCATCTAAGTATTTTACTCAAAAACAAGAGTTTTATTAACTTCTTATTCAGATTGACTCAGGTAGAGTCAATCAAGAAAAAGACTCCAATATTGGAGTTTTCCCCAGCCTTGACTCAAACGATGAGTCAAGCTGACTCGCAATTTTTTGGCAGGTCTAAATTACTATTACGTACGTAGTGAAATAGCAAAATAATATCATATCATGCTTATTATTTGATTAAATTTTCGTTCAAAGTTTTTAAGACAATATATATCATCATAATCTTGCTCGAACAAAATGTTTGTTATGAATTTCCAGACAAAATTTTATACATATTATCCTTACTTATATCATCAAAGAAAGTTTAGTAAGCTTTAGGATAATTTTTTTTTTCACCCGTGACAATATATTTCGTAATTATTTTGATCAATTACAACAATGAAATTTGATGACATTATAGCGATGAAACATTATAGAACTTTGAAATTAATTGTTAACATAATTTAATGACTGTTGACTTATATCACAAATATGTATTGCGTCTAATAGTTTAATGACTCTGCCTGTAACAATGTATTACAATATACCATAGATCCCGAATATATTACACATGGAGATAATTTAACTGCATTGAATGGTTCTACACCAATGGTGTTAATTAATTTCGTCATTGACATTGTTGTGATCTGTGATATTTAAAGCCTATTGTTGCAGCCCTATTAATGACAACTTGCCAACCTTTCACCTATTTTTTCTGAGGGAAATGGTTCAAACTCAACGGATTGTTCATCTTGTAAGGTATTGTAACTCAACGTTGAATTCTATTTTTACTAAAGCTTTCAAATTGATATCCCAATTCATCATCAGGAGAAATACATAAATTAAAAATGAAAATAAGAAACCAATGACAAATATGATCCCCTAGGCCTTAAGTAAATATGATACCAACCTACTATATTACAATTTCCACTAACTTATTAAACTAATTATCAATTCTGAAATATAAGGTACTAAACGATTCCATTCTAAGTTTCTGTATTCCCTCATCAGTATTCATGTCATTGCCAAAGATTTAATGTTTTCCCACTCGAGACCGATTGAAAAACTTGGTGAACTACGACAGATAAACAAACTGCAGTTGTGAAAAACATCGGCTAAAACTTTTTATCTCGGGAATAAACATTCTGAGTGAACCAAGCATTATTTTTCTGGTATCAGAGGAATTTTCTATGTTGCAGTTTAGAAGTTTCTACGAAAGTCTTAATTTGAGATATTGGCTTCTTTCTTGGAAATTTTAATAAATTGGCAAATTTAGGAGCAAGGAAAAACAGTGACAATATAGTGATCATCCTTTTAATATTTAGAGCTCAATTTCAAAATAGTTAAAATAAAAGAATATGCGTATACACACAAGAAAGTACACACAAAAAATGGAATCATTTTTAATCCTTTTGTTTAGGACTGACTTGATATACCCTTTGAACTTTAGAAATAAACCTTCAATCATGTAAGATCGAGGATAATTATATATGTACTCAGGGGTTGAATGCAACTGCTGATTAAGATATCATTTATGTGATCTAAATCATCTAATATATGTATATATATTCAAAAATATGCAAGGGTAAATTAATCTTATGCAAATACGAGTTAAACCTCACAATGGTAGGATTTAATATTCAACATTGACTGTGGCGGACTCGTCGCAGCATCAAGTATCTGCATAAAGTAACTGCATAAAGTAACTGCATAAAGTAACTGCATAAAGTAACTGCATAAAGTAACTGCATAAAGCAACTGCATGAAGCAACTGCATGAAGCAACTGCATAAAGCAACTGCATAAAGCAACTGCATAAAGCAACTGCATAAAGCAACTGCATAAAGCAACTGCATAAAGCAACTGCATAAAGCAACTGCATAAAGCAACTGCATAAAGCAACTGCATAAAGCAACTGCATAAAGCAACTGCATAAAGCAACTGCATAAAGCAACTGCATAAAGCAACTGCATAAAGCAACTGCATAAAGCAACTGCATAAAGCAACTGCATAAAGCAACTGCATAAAGCAACTGCATAAAGCAACTGCATAAAGCAACTGCATAAAGCAACTGCATAAAGCAACTGCATAAAGCAACTGCATAAAGCAACTGCATAAAGCAACTGCATAAAGCAACTGCATAAAGCAACTGCATAAAGCAACTGCATAAAGCAACTGCATAAAGCAACTGCATAAAGCAACTGCATCGAGCAACTGCATCGAGCAACTGCATAAAGCAACTGCATAAAGCAACTGCATAAAGCAACTGCATAAAGCAACTGCATAAAGCAACTGCATAAAGTAACTGCATAAAGTAACTGCATAAAGTAACTGCATAAAGCAACTGCATAAAGCAACTGCATAAAGCAACTGCATAAAGCAACTGCATAAAGCAACTGCATAAAGCAACTGCATAAAGCAACTGCATAAAGCAACTGCATAAAGCAACTGCATAAAGCAACTGCATAAAGCAACTGCATAAAGCAACTGCATAAAGCAACTGCATAAAGCAACTGCATAAAGCAACTGCATAAAGCAACTGCATAAAGCAACTGCATAAAGCAACTGCATAAAGCAACTGCATAAAGCAACTGCATAAAGCAACTGCATAAAGCAACTGCATAAAGCAACTGCATCGAGCAACTGCATCGAGCAACTGCATCGAGCAACTGCATCGAGCAACTGCACCGAGCAACTGCACCGAGCAACTGCATCGAGCAACTGCATCGAGCAACTGCATCGAGCAACTGCATCGAGCAACTGCATCGAGCAACTGCATCGAGCAACTGCATCGAGCAACTGCACCGAGCAACTGCATCGAGCAACTGCATCGAGCAACTGCATCGAGCAACTGCATCGAGCAACTACATCAAGTTTTATGGAATGCTAAATGTTTAGTGTGAAAGTTTCCGCGCAAGTTTGTTTGTTTTTCCCGTACATGAATAATTGTGAATTGACCTTCTTGATCTTGTTATTGGTTGTGATATAAAAATCCTGAAGTTAAAGTGTGTGGATAACAGTGTTTGAATTATCCAAAACGGGAAAAAGCTGACAAAAATACAAAGAGAGATTAAACAGAGGAGGGAGAGTGGGGAGGCCTGGAGGGAGCTGGAGAATTGGAGAAGGTGTGGGAGACCAAGGAGATGCGTGTATAATGCAGGAGAATGAGTTATCAGTGGGGAATAAATTGTGAATTGAGTAGGAAATGGAGGAGGTGTGTAGGTGAAGTAGTAGATGTAGTTACAAAGTGGATGGAAGGGAAGAGGAGAAAACAAGGTTGAGAAGAGAAAGTGAGGAAATCAGAGGTATTTAGAAAATAGGATTTAAGGATGGATAGGATACCATAGGAGATGATGAGGAAAACAAAGTGAAAAATTGAAATGGCAGGTAGACTGAAAAAAATGAAGCGAATTAATTAGAAACAGACAAAGAAGGAAGAATAAGGCAAATGGAGAAGATGAGAGAGGAAATAGTAAAGTAAGGGATGGACGATAATGTGGAACTGATCGATTACTCAGAACTTATCCGAACTATGGATTTTATGTTTTCTGCTAGTTTTAATGTTTTTTTTTCTAATGAGAGCATTATGAATTTAATTATCGTAGGGTAACTGAATGACTTTTTCTTTTAGTACATCAAATTATTAATTCAGTCCCATAATTTGGATTGGCTGACAGATAACCGAATTACTCTAATTCTCTGTGTGTAGATTCCTAGATACGAATATCACAAAAGTTTGAGTTTGAAGTTTTCAACTTATAATTACTGTGAATATAATTGAAACAAATTTTCCGAATTAAACTATTAAAAACGATTAATTAAACTACGCTAATAGGGTAATTTGTATTAAAATATACTCCTTTATTCTGAGAAATTCTCACCTTCAAGTGCATCATGGTCTCACCAATGTAAGTGGACTGTCACTGTCCACACGAGTATTTATAAATGAGACCAGATGACAGTAAAGGTGGGATTTTATCTTTGTGAGGGGAAAATTCTCCAATAAAGGTTAAATTTGTTTAAGTTGAATTCAAGTATTTAGAAACTATTGATCGAACACTTTTTGAGGATAATTATTATTTGGATAATTATTATTTGATATTAATTTTGATAAAATATTACGCAAGTGTAATAATTCGACATTAAAATCTTTCTAATTCGAGCAAATAGCATAAGCTTTATGAACAAGAAAAGTAATCAACTGTTTTGTATGATAAACATTAGTTTAAAAAATATACTATTTACACGATTAATATCAATGTCTTCATATCTTCATATCCGATATGAAGTTAATGTTAGAATGTTTTGAGTTTAAATAGTTATAACAAAAGATTAATGAAATTGATAAGAAATAATTAATAAGATATCATATACATATCAAAGATAAGATTTAGATTTGAATTAATTAGTTAATTATTTAACCATTTTTGGTCAAGTAAACTAAAAAGATATTCGCAAGAGTGGAACCAAGAAAATTTCTGAAGCCTACAGCATCTAATTAGGTAAATAACTTTCCATTGAAAAGGAAGAGGACATTCTTTACAACTACCTCAAGTAACTGCTTGAAGAAACCAGAAGACAAACTGGAAGACACCATTGGGTCCGAATAGAGGGAAAATATTGCAATTTCGGCGGTTTCATCCAGAGAAATATTGATTGACAAAGATTGACGTCAAAGCTTCCCATGCTCGCTGTTAAATTATTCGAAAGCTCTAAAAAATAAATGGATGAATACTTTTTTCACGGTTTCTCTTGCTCTTCTATTTGTTGAATGTCTTTAGTAATCGAACGGTAGGTTATTTGACTCAAAAGGGAAGAAAAATAAACTTCTATACGAATCGGTAAACTAAATATTGTGTTGCAATGTTATATTCATAATATAAAAAACTAGAAAGGATGAAATTATTAGCACTTTGGTTCCATTTTCAAAGCTAATGACAACTTTTTTCAAAATTAATGTTGCAGTGAAAAAACTATAAGTCACCTAAATTTGAAAATTAACTCAAAAATATTCGAGAACTTGGATCTTGAAATTGAAGATAGGAATTCAATGTTCAAGTTTATTATGCAATTGAACAAATCACATTTATTTTTCAAATTCTGATAATTTTTTTAATTTTAATGTCCTAAATCTCCGGTCAATATTATATTATTCCTAACTTAAATTACTAATTGAATTTTCGTATTAGAATATTTTATTGAGTGTTTTTATTAAATTCAACGCAATATATATAAACATTGATTGACGGTATTTCTAATTAATAATTCTCAAGTCAAGAGTTCAATCCAGTGAGTTACAGGAAGATCTTCCACGTGTATTATTTTTATAAGAACTTGAAGACTGTGGAATGAAAACATTCAATATTGACTGTAAAGAATCAAAGACAAATAATCTGTTTCATCCTTCGATGAACTGTAAGGTTAATACTGAGATGAAAAATTAAGTACACGACTGCTATAAGACGTACGGTTTAACCCTCTGGTAAGTGAATGCATAAATTGTGAGAATGTTATAGGAGCAGTGGTTGAAATAGTTTGTGATTTGGAGTTGTTTATTGAATTTTAAATTAATTTTTATACGTCTTAAGGAAGTTGGAATAAGAAAGATTAGGCTTCAGCAATTATTTATTCATCAACATTTTTATTTTAATATATCAAAACATTAGATAGGGTATTTAATAAACATATACTATACAAACAATATACTATACCTGTGAAATCTTTGAGCTCTCATCAAACAATCATATCTTTCAATTTTGCATCCGAATTTTCGTTTGAAATGAACAATATAAAATTGTTTTCAGTCACTAGCTTTAATTTCTTCACTCTGGTCTAAAAAAAAAGGTGAAAATAATTGTCACTGAACGAATAAATTTTCTCCCTCTTGTAGCTCTACGAAAACAACAATAAATGTCGTCTGTCTAATTGTTTTCGGGGCTAAGATTCGAAAATTCTAAAATGAATTCCCATGAAATAATTAAAAGATTGATTCAAAAATATTAAGAGAGAACGAATATAGGCTTACCGTCACCTTTAATTTTAAATTATCGGTCTTATCAGAAAATAAAATTAAAATTAGCAGATTTGTTGAACAAATACGCAAACCTGTAATTAGTGAATACTTTGAGTAATTAAAATTGCACTTCAATTTCGGAGCGGTGAAATATCTAATGATGTGGGTTTGACTAGTTAGTTGAATTCAAATATGAGTGAAATTCATTCCACAATATGAGGTAATTAGTTGAGGTAATATTTCGAATCAAAATTAAAGAGTTTCTACCCCTAAAAGCATTAGTTTGCGTCAGCAGTTTTCGAAAGCTGTTCTCCTTGCAAAGCAGATTGTAAAAGAGCCGCCCACCATTAATTTAGAGTAAAAAATAGAATGAAATTTCCTTCTGGTTTGTGCTTGAGGCCGGAATCTTCATTGCTTCGTGAATCACAGAAGAGGGAGAATTCCAAGTTCTCATTGTTGAGTTAGCGCTCTAATTTAACTTGCTAACATTTTGCTCCATGTTTAGCAATCTATTGAAGTTTAGAATCCATGACATTATTTGTAAGCACTCTCATTCTTTTTCACTTACTATATTGATTAATATTTACAAGCCGCACCTGATGTGATGTAATATTGATGTTTAAACCTTACTAGTGATACGTTGTGAATCCCTAGTGATACGTTGTGAATCCCTAGAGATACGTTGTGAATCACTAGAGATACGTTGTGAATCACTAGAGATACGTTGTGAATCACTAGTGAATATTGATATGTTGCGAGTCACACTTTTAGAATCACACGAGATACTTTGTGAATCACACAAGATACGTTGTGAATCACAAAAGATACGTTGTGAATCACAAAAGATACGTTGTGAATCACAAAAGATATGTTGTGAATCACAAAAGATACGTTGTGAATCACACGATATACTTTGTAAATCACACGAAATACGTTGTGAATCACATGAGATACGTTGTGAATCACAAAAAAATACGTTGTGAATCACACAAAATACTTTGTAAATCACATGAAATACGTTGTGAATCGAACGAGATACATTGTGAATCACACGAGATACGTTGTGAATTGTTACTAAGTGAAGTGATCGAGAATTAATTCATTCTCGGGCTTTCAAAAACATTTGAATTCTTAATCTTCTATAAGTTTTCCGAAGTTGTAAGAGTTTTGAATGTTAAAATATTCATTGCAAACGGTGCCCTGGAGAAAATAATTTGAAAGACGACATTGAAGAAATCTTTGAATCACTAAATTATAATTCAATTCGTTCAATAGCAAAGTTTAAAATATTTAAACTAAAGAGTGAAGAAATTTTGATAGTTTTTAATTAATTCATTATAAATAGACATAGACTCCTAGCATACATGCAATGAAAGTCTGATTTGTCAATCCAATGTATCGAATGCGCTATTTCATCTTCCTTTGGGATTCGTTTAATCACCTAGAGTGTTCGAATTGTGTGCCAGAGGATCTAATTCGTTCGACCTCCCACCTGTAAAGATTATATTTAAAGTATGTATTTGTGAAACCTTTGGGCTTAGAATATTTTAATACAGAGTGGATTTAGTCTTGAATATTTGAAAACTTCTCTTTAAATTTCTATACAAATTGAATTGTCTACTAATTAATTGATTTGAATATATTACATGACGGTTGAAGAATGAAATATATATACATATTCGTTTTGTTATCAGGAACCAAAGATTCAAACCGTTTTAATTTGATCTAAACCTTCTAATTATATTATTCAGTAATATCAATTTCACTTTTCGTAAAAATTTAACTTTTCAGGAATATTTAACTATTCAAAATAAAATTTAACTTATAATTATTTAACTTTTCAGAACAATAATAATATTACTTTTGGGAAAAAATTAACTTATTATTATTTAAATTTTTAGAACAATAATTATCTAACTTTTCAGAACAATAATAATATAACTTTTCGGAAAAAATTAACTTATAATTAATTGAATTTTCAGAACAATAATTATTTAACTTTTCAGAACAATAATTATATAACTTTTCGGAAAAAATTAACTTATTATTATTTAACTTTTCAGAAAAATTTCGCTTCTACAATAATAATCTAAACTAAGAGAATAATCACTTCAATGTTTTCCGTTATTTTTAATCGCTTTATCTCACCAATACGAATTTTTAGTTCACTCTGTTATCCACTTGATTTATATTTAATTTTTCTTTTCTTTTCCAGATGCTGCTTCTAAGTTCGCTTCATTTGAGTCAGACTATTACCCAAAAGAATGGATGTCCTTCGCGACAAGAGTATCGTGACAACCTCATGCATTATGTACTGCTTAATATAGCATCTGAAAAAGAATAGCGTTGAGATTCTTTATTGTAAAACGTACTCTGAGAAAACATTTTTCCCAAGACAGCTTCGGTGCCCAAAATTATTCAAGACAAGCCACGTGCGATATTTGCGACTTCTCGCAAATTATTTTGTTCCTGATCCACAAGAAATTGTGTGCTTCTTGCTACCATTTTATTTAATATTTCCTTGATTATTTGGCTCGGCAGGTATTAAAACACGTGTTATGAACTATATATTTTTTGTATTTGTTTATTCTGAAAATTATTATGGTCAATTATTAACCTAATGTTCTTTTGCAACAAAGTTGGTGCTGATTGGATACTGTGTACATAAATAATCAATTCATTTAAAAGTATAAATAATACTTTTTTTAATATTTCAGAAAATAATTCATATAATATTTGAATGTTTTAAAATAAATGTCAAATCAATGCAGTTATAGGTTTTTATATAAAAATATTTTAGTGAACATGAAGAACTCAATTTTAGAAAGAAATATTGTCCAAATACGGTTATTGTTTATCAAATTATTGTCTGTTGACACTCCTTAATAGCATAAACAATTAGTGCTGGAATTTCTAATGCAAATGTGATTTATATTTGAGATTTGAGTTGCCATAAAGTAACTGAAAGTTTCAAACTTTTTAAAGTTTCAAGTAAACAGCGACCTTGAAACTTATTGAACAAATTTTAACTATAAAGTATCCTCAAATTCAACTTCGAAGGGAAAATATTTCTTCTTGGTGGATTTTGGAGCTTTTGTACCTCCTCCAATCGACAGTTCCTGATGCCCTGCTGATGACTGAGTCCTAACCTCTCCTTTGAAAAGATGGCTGCCAATGTTATTCTACCGCTTCTCTTTCCACTCAACGAACAACTCAACAGGAATGGTGAGTACCATCTTCGATGTAAATAATTGATAATCATTTCCATAACATTTTTTATAATAAGTTTTAATAATTAGTAATAATTTTTCAAAAGGTAAGTACGATTTTTGAAGACAATATTTTTTTATTAGCAATCAAGATATATGTAGCTACAAAATCTTACAAGAGAACTTATTCCTAATCAGAACATTTATAATCGGAAGATTCATGTTAGAAAGATTTTGACTGTGTTATCTATTCTTGCTAGACAAATTGTACATCTATTGCTTATGAGGATTTGGTCATGATTGGTGTAAGTCATGTCTCACAGATCGAAAGTGATGTGTAGTAGTGGGATATTATTATAATAGTAATTTTCTATCTTGGTTTTACGATAAAATATTGAAATAATTTAACAATGATGTCCTTTAAATTGTTGATTTGGTTCACGTAAAATTATGGACCTGGATCCATTATTTTACTTGCTCAAATTCTTGTAGATTAGTTGATTTTAAAATATATTCTGTATTTAAAATTTGAATAATATTTTGGAATCTGTAAACCCTATTTTATTCAAGAATTTAAGCAGGAATTTTTTTGATCAACGAGCTGAATAAACTGATTTAATTAACTGATCTAATTGATTGATCTAATTGAATGATCTAATAAACTGGTCTAATAAACTGGTTTAATAAACTGGACGTATTAACTGGTCTAATTAACTGGTCTAATAAACTGGTCTAATAAACTGGTCTAATAAACTGGTCTAATAAACTGGTTTAATTAACTGGTTTAATAAACTGGTCTAAGAAACTGGTCTAATTAACTGGTTTAATCAAATTATCAATTAAGTAAATTTGTTTACAGAAATGATCTAAAGATGTTTTTCTGCACTTGGTTAATTTCAGGTCCATTATCTTTACTTGTCCGTTGATATACATGATTAAGTAGTAAATTGGTCGAATTTACTGGGATTTTTTAATTATTTTCTACTTGTTGATTTCAATTCACAAGATTTAATTCTAATAATTATAATAAAAAGAGTTATTGGGAATGATTTCAGTAAAATATTATCTTTATTCCATCATCAACACATTCCTAATTTAATAGAGTATACGGTGAATTCATTCATAGAAAACGAAGGTTTTAATTTACATTAAAGAAAATCTTTCTAAATTTTGACCACTAACTGCCTCATTCATGAATTCTGTATCACCTAAAAAATATCACAAAAAATATTCTAGAATTCTTTTTTTCATTCTGACTTAATTAGCAAATAAATTTTCTAATGAATTGAATAGTTTCATCATATTTTGTTCTATTTGATAAGTTTATTGTAATTTTTATATTTTTGTCAATAAGTAAGAATTGACTTATAACTTGATTTAATTCTAATTCTGTCTGAATTATTTTTTTTAATATTGTTTCCCAAATTAAATTAATATGCAATATCTATTAAATTAATATATTTATGAAATGAAAAGCGATTGACACGACAAAAAAGTTTCCATCCTGTAATTTTCTAGAGCTTTCGAATTTATCAAAATAAATAATTTTCTTGTTAATCTTTTCTAGAGCTTTCGAATTTGATTTATTCGAAAGTTCTAGAAAAATAAAAGTATGGAAACTTTTTTTGTCATGTCACTCGCTCTTCATTTCATAAATTTAGTAAACTTTTCAAGAAGGAAGCCAATAACTGAAATTAGATTAATATGCAATATGCAATATAATTAATATGCTTCATTCCTTTATATGAATATAAAATTTGATTAATAACTTAATATTTCCTTTTGATTGATACGTTTCAATGAAATGGTAACTGAAATACTAATTATTCTTTCCTTAGATTGAATTTTGAAGTTAAATATAATTATAACTGTTATTAATATAAATTAGATAACACCTCAATCATTTACTAACCTACTGGTTATATTTTCCACATTTGCTATGGAATTTATGAAAAATTATTCACTGGATAATAATTTCATAATCCAAAAGTAACTCAAATAGTGGTTGTGATTTCCCGAGACTAAAGCATAAAATATAGTATATAATATTTTCTTTCAGCCCTGGAACGACCAGAGTACCTGAGAGGCTTGTTTCAGACGAATTATAACATTTTTACAGTTACACTTTCATTGGAATTGTTGGAAGTCCAGACTTTCTATTTTTAAGACCTATTTTAACAAAATCAATTAAAATAATGCAACATATTTAGTTTTATATCATTTTATTAGCAGGTGTAAATCTAGACCTCTGGTGAAATACATGCGCTGTTGCGTCACATTATAATTTACACACAAAAATGAAAAATATTTGTGTAAGTGATGTTTTTTGATTCGGGCTCCAGTGGATGTAGACCAAAATGATGTAAAACAAATTATGTTGCATTATTTTCACTGATAATGAAACAATGAATACGAACGTCATAGATAATCAAAATCTCAAAGTTTCAACAACTAAAGTTAATTAGTTTTCAAATTATCCATCAATATTTCAAACCGGACTGGGCCTCTGAAGCCCTCTTGTCGTCCCAGAGTTAATGAATATCAATGAATTTTCTGCTATTAAAAACTCAGGGGATTTCAAATTTAATTTCAAATTATAATCTCTCATTTAGAGTAACTAAAAAATCAGTAAAATATTGTATACTGATTTTCAAAATTGTCAATGTAATTAGTTCAAGTAAATCAAGTAAATTAGGAAATCAATTGTACTGTGATGACGTGTAGCAACATAGAAATACAGTTTGGTCAACCTATATTCACAAGTATGTCCACGTTTTCATGGAGTACATTCACATGAGCGAGATGTGATAGGGTCACACTCCACCCAATCACAGCTCTGCTCTCTCACTTGCCAATGTCTTAAATACCTATGTATTTATTTCTCCTTATATGTTCATTATTTTTACTTGAAATTTGGTACACATTAGTTTAGTATATATACTAACAACTTGTAAGAAATACGGTACCGTAGGTTTATAAATAAGACATGTGTTTTTTTTAACACATACTCAAACCTTCCCGTTCATTCTGAGAGTCAAACTCATTAGGGTAAAGGGCCATATCACACGTACGTTTTTAAGCGTCGCGTAACATAGATACATATGAAATGGGTTTAACAATAATTTCAAAAGCGCCCTGACAACGCTGTAAAAAACGCTCCTGTGATATTATTCAAATTATATAATATTGGTATATGATGTATGAGATTTTATATATAACTAACAATTTGGTAATGAAGTTTCTATTCGTTTATTTGGTATCCATGATACCTATAATTACTAGGGATACCAATTAAAATATGAGTTGAATAGCAGTTATTACATATTATATTCTTATATGATTTAAAATGTTGTACAGTCGATAACTTGGAGCTTGCCCCAATGTTTTACTTGGTATTTTTTTCTTTTTTTTTGGTGTCGTTAATATTTGTCTTGTCACTCAGGATATTGAAAACTTTTGTTAAAGTTTAGGGAGTTTGAATGACTTTACCGAACACAAAAAAAGGTATTACTGTCTCTTTATTATAACTTGTTTTAACAGCTTATTCCCTATGTTTTTTTCATATTTTTCCGTTATTTGATAGTTGTATGATAATTTCGTCTGTCTATTCGAACATAATTATTATATTATAGTTTATATTACTTGATAGTTTCTTATGAGGTTTTTATTATTTTTAATATACTTTAATTCATATGCTTATTTAAAATTATTATTTCATCTAAGTATTTTGTATTATAATTTCATCTAAATATTTTATATTATTATTTCATCTAGACATTTATTATGAATATTATAATGTAATTATATTATTATAGTTACTATATTTTGATACTTTTGTTCTCCTATACCAAAGAAGAAGGTCCGCTTCTTCTGGCAGGGGGCCTTTAAAAAAATCTTATAACTTCAATATTGTGTTTCCTTGTGATTACTAATATAATTGATGTTACCTAACAAATTACAAATTGCGTAAACTGATATTGTGCTTCCTTTTAATTACTAATTGGCGAAGGTGGGCACAGCGGCGCTACCTGTAGCGCGCGCCAAAAGTGGCGCTTCTTTTTTTATACCGGTATTCAGAAGCGCTAAAGGTTTTTCGTGCTACAGCGCTGCCGGTTCTTTTAAAATCAAAAATGTTAAAGTTATCTGAGGAATCTAGATAAAAGTCTATACAAGTGCGCGACCCTAGATAGCTAATCAGTTAGAAGTGATATTCAGACAAATCTGCGCAGTGCTACCGACTGATATTCAAACAATGATTCATAGTACGGCCATAATAATGATATGCAGTGTGAATATTTGATATTAGGACAAAAAACCCTAATACGATCAACTGACACATCGAGTCAGTGCGAAAGAAATCTATTGACTTTTTAAATAAATTACTAATTCCAAAATAAAATAAAAATTGAAAATATTACATGCTAAATATGAAATCAATGAAAATTAATGTAAAAACTTCTAAAAATCGAATTAAAAAGAGGAAAGATGAACAAAGAAGTGACTCAAGAACAGTCAGAGAAAACAGTCAAGTAAATGATCTGAATATTTTCACAGTTATAACCATCCCCAATAAAATCATGATAATAAACCATTTCTAATTCCCACACTCAACCCCTGTAAACCAAAATAAATTAGCTCTACCTATTATATTATCATACTAATGTATTTATATATGATAATATAACAAGTGAAGCCTAATAATCTATATCTATTGTAATTTTTAGCAATAGCGTTCATGTTTAGTTTAACTGCTAATTTTAAGTTAATATCCGGTTTGATTTCCCCACTTTTCCACCATTTTTAAAAGACGCTTATCCATCAAATCTGTCAATTTCTGAATTGTATCAGACGTTATCGCCTTCCAAGAGTCTTCAGTATCCTTCCAGAGCTCATCTTTCGACGATAACTGACGTCCTCCCACATACACATTCTGCTTCAGGTTGGACTGAGGTTCTTCTATTGGGTTTGAATTTAGAGAGAGACTGGGCCATACCAAGGTTAATAGACATACATAAGGTTAGCTGAACAGAATTTTGTACGACAACTGCGACAAATCAAATTCGTTCCTATTCCGCGGAACCGCGGATTTTGAAAAATATACTGACAGTTATTTGGAAGGTTAGAAATCGTGCCTCGCAGCGAACAGTGTCTTTTGACTTATAAGTCCTATATTCTTCATTTATTGCATTGTGTAAATGGGTGTTTGTGTCATATTTGGTTGCTCTGCAAACAGTAGGGCCAAACAAAATATGCAAATTCTTTAGGTTTCCTACAAGCAAAAAACTACAACAACAATAATTGTAAAAGAAAGTGAATATTAAACATGCAAGCATTTGTGATAAACATTTTGACAGTAAAGATTTTGATCGCAGGCTCTATCTCAAGAAAAGTGCTGTGCCCAGGCCCCAAAATGTTTCTAAATTCTAGGTACTACATCATAAGAAATTGAACCAATCACGTAAATTCTTACTAGGTAGCCAGACCGCACACTATGAATTTATATACCTTATCTATTGTAATTTTCTGGTAGGTAATATTTTCCAAAATAGTTTTATATAGCCTTCATTGTTTGAAAATATAAACGAGAGACTCGTAAATTTGTATACATCAGCTAGAAGTAGGTAGGTAATTTTATTCACTCGGTTGGTGGCTTGGTGCCTAAGATTGTTCTATTTTATAAGTCATATAATGCACTTATTATCAATTCCTATCTTAATAATATGTTTCATTTACGGTTTTAAGAGGCTCAGATCATTAAAAATGTAAAAAGAATCTAGAAATCGCTCTGTAAATACCTCAACTGCCCATATTTCGGGGTTAATTACGTGAATAGGGCATCTATCTCAGCGTCTGCCAGACGTACTGTTCCTGTTCAGTCAACCTTTAGTAAAGTATATTATCCTTGGGGCCATACCATCAACTTGTCATTGACGAACTTATTACTCCTGAAGAAAATCACAATTCCCTTTGTAGAGTGAGAAGGAGCGTTGTTATGTATGAAAATAACTTATTTTTAACGCTGCAGCCAATGAAAAAAATCCACAATTCAAAAAGTTTATATAGTTACCAGAATTTATTTTCACTCCTTCTGGAATCATGGAAGATCCGACCAGTTCATTTCCTATGGTCAACTAATTCAAATTATCACACCTCCACTTCCATGTTGACGTTTAATTCGTTGGCGATGTGCATGGTGAAGCATGAGGGAGCCAAGCTTTAGCCCATCACTCAGGGCCGTCGAGAGTTTTCACGCATTTTGTCTTTGTAGAGGACTATACCATTTATAGTTCTAGTTGATCCAAATGAAATAATATTTGATTCAAGTGAATTTCAATTTGATCCAAGTGAAATTGGATTTGATCCTTATGAAATTGAATTTGATCCATGTGAAATAATATTTGATCCAAGTGAAATAATATTTGATCCAAGTGAAATTGAATATTTTATCAGTCCGATACCTCACATTTTTTGTCTTTGTCTGTTGCTTGGCTGGTTGCGTTAAAAATGTCACGCTTTGAAAATTTAAAATATAAAAAATTATTTGTATAATTAATGAGAGTTATGATTGGCCCACCATAATTTTTCATTGCTCACCATAATTTTTCATTGCCCACCATAATCTTTCATTGCCCACCATAATCTTTCATTGTCCACCCTAACCTTTCATTGCCCACCATAATCTCTCATTGTCCACCATAATCTTTCATTGCCCACCATAATCTCTCATTGTCCACCATAATCTTTCATTGCATACCATAATCTTTCATTGCCCACCATAATCTCTCATTGTCCACCATAATTTTTCATTGCATACCATAATCTTTCATTGCCCATCATAATCTTTCATTACCCACAATAACCTTTCGTTGCCCATCATAATCTTTCGTTGCCCACCATAATATTTCATTGCCCACCATAATCTTTCATTGCCCATCATAATCTCTCATTGCCCACCATAATCTCTCTTTGCCCATCATAATCTCTCATTTCCCACCATCATCCTTCAATGAAATATTATGGTGGGCAATGAAAGATTATGGTAAGCGATGAAAAATCATGGTGGGCAATGAAAAATTATGGTAGGCGATAAAAGATTATGGTGGGCAATGAAAGATTATTGTGGGCAATGAAAGATTATGTTGGGCAATGAAAACTTAGGGTGGGCAATGAGATTGTGATGGGCAATGTGATATTATGGTGGGCAACGAATGATTATAGTGGGCAACGAATGATTATGGTGGGCAACGAAAGATTATTGTGGGCAATGAAAGATTATGGTGGGCAATGAAAGATTATGGTGGGCAATGAAAGATTATGACGGACAATGAAAGATTATGGTGGGCAATGAAAGATTATGGTGGACAATGAAAAATTAGTGTTGGCAATGAAAGACTATGGTGGGCAATGAAAGATTATGGTAAGCAATGAAAGATTATGGTGGGCAATGAGAGATTATGGAGGGCAATGAAAGATTAGGGTGGACAATGAAAGATTAGGATGGACAATGAAAGATTATGGTGGGCAATGAAATATTATGGTGGGGAATGAAATATTATGGTAGGCAATGAAAGATTATGGTGGGCAATGAGAGATTATGGTGGGCAATGAGAGATTATGGTGGACAATGAAAGATTATGGTGGACAATGAAAGATTATGGTGGGCAATGAAAAATTATGGTGAGTAATGAAAAATTATGGTGGGCCAATCATAACTCTCATTAATTATACAAATAATTTTTTATATTTTAAATTTTCAAAGCGTGACATTTTTAACGCAACCAGCCAAGCAACAGACAGAGACAAAAAATGTGAGGTATCGGACTGATAAAATATTCAATTTCACTTGGATCAAATATTATTTCACATTGATCAAATTCAATTTCATAAGGATCAAATTCAATTTCATAAGGATCAAATCCAATTTCACTTGGATCAAATTGAAATTCACTTGGATCAAATATTATTTCATTTGGATCAACTAGAACTGTAAATGGTATATTTGGTAATCAGTCTTAAGATACTTTTCTTCCCATTGTAACCTTGTGTGTATCCTTCGAAAGACGCCTGGTAACAGGTGAAATATAAGAAGCCATTAGTTTCAGTATTCTACAGTGAGTAGTTTTTCCACACAGACTCTCTTAAAAACTGCATCACTCGTTTCCAATGGTTTCTTCTTGAGCTCTCTCTTGATAAAGGACAGTTATGTCTCGTAGCTATTTTGCAGTTGTTCTTATCCTTGAGTGTTATCTTTTATCAGGGAATCAACACCTAATTTCTACACTGTACGTGGCCGTAAAAATAATAAATTCAATTTTACTGCATATAATGAAAAAATTTTGGGAAGTAGCGCTGTAGCGCTGCCACTACATAAAGTAACGCTGCCCACCTTTGCTAATTGGTGTACAAAGTATATACAAATAACATACACAGATATTGCGATTTCTTCTTAACAAGAATATTAAATATCACAATTCAATTAGTAATTCAATATCGGTAGCTTTTTCTTACTGTTACATAATAATTCTTCATAAAATTCCGTTATTGAATTCATTCTGTTGAGTTCAACTAATAAAACAGAAATAGGAAAATTATTATCAGGTAGAAATTAAAAAAAAGCAGGTATTTTATATTCAAAATCTGCATTTTGAAATAAATTAGACGCTGCGATAGTTTGTCATTAATATGGTGAAATAAAATTTCGATGGCATGATTAAATTAATATTAAATCTTTGATAAATTTACATAAGTTTGAATTCTAGTATCAATTAGTGTTGTAGAATTTCATAATATTTTTACGTTAATATAATCATAAGTGAATGTAATGCTTCACTTCAGTATTCACTTATGATTATATTAACGTAAAGATACTATGAAATTCTACAACAATAATGATACTAGAATTCAAACCTATGTAAATTCCTCAAAGATTTAATATTAATTCAATCGTGCCATCGAAATTTTATTTCACCATATTACTGTCAAACTATCGCAGCGTCTAATTTATTTCAAAATGCAGATTTTAAATATAAAATACCTGTTTTTTTTTTATTTCTACTTGATAATAATTTTCCTATTTCTGTTTTATTAGTTGAAGGTAGCAGAAGTTGCCTTTTGATAATTCTATTTTATCTTCTTGTGAACATTGTTCTTCCTCTGGAACAGTGAATTTTCCCCTCAAAGATTTATCTGCAGTTTAGTTTGAGCCAAAGACAATGCCTTGCTCCTTATTTTACCACAAGTCTCTTCTGTTGGAGATTTATTGTCTTCTGTCCCCTTATTAAAGATGCTCAGAAGTCCATTTTAAAAGTGCATCATATGGACACGATTCTTGTCTTCCATTTACAGTGATTTATGGCTCAGGAATTGTTCAATGGAATTTTATTTGATAGTTATTTCATTTACTTTGAGTAAAGCCTACATTTATAACTTATTTTATTTCCATTGAAGGAGTTGTACTATTGTTTATTATGCGATAAACTCTGTGTTGTGAACACTTTTATTTCGCTTCCAAATACTACAGTAATCGTAACGATTCATTTCACAAAAATATATCATCCAATCATCAATCTCTAGCTCACAGAAAAAATATATATCACCACTTCATCCATTTCGTATTCACAGAGTAATGACTTCTAAAGTAGCTTACATGCATTCATACGCTCTGTCCAATGCATTCGAACCGATCTTTTCTATCGCCCCTCAGTAAATTTATAACTCAATTACTCTTTATAGCTCAACCTAATTCTGATTCATTCCATACACACCAACCTATAATTTACCTACCATTAGAATGGTGAGCACCAATGTTAAAGAGACAGCGCAGTGTGTCTACCTGATCTATGGGATGTACTTTACATGGAAAGAACTTTATTGGTATTTGGGTTATTTGGTGATTTATATTGATGTAAGATTTTTTAAATCTAAATTAATAATTATGAATTTTTTGTATTGAAAATTTGAAGTTATTTTCTTTTCTCTTTTAATATAATATTTTTTATATTTAAATTATTAAATTTCAATTTTTATTTGAATTGTTTCAGAATATATTATGTATTCATATGATTTTAAAATGAATTTATTTTTATTATTTTTATTTAAGCATCGTTTAACAATTTATTATTTTTCAGAACAATTGTATTAAATAGTAAGTATTGAGATGATAAAATAAAAGCACTATATTCATATATTTTATCTATTTATAATGTATTACATAAAATTTAAAATGCGTATATTTTTTAGCAATTTGGTTACAAATTAAAGTTGTAACAATTTTTGTTAAATTTATGTTATCTATCTAAAAACTAAAAGTTTTCTATATATGAAATCAAAACATATCTTGTAATCTATATGATAAACTTAAAGTCTTCTATCTAAGAGATAAAGCTTACCTACCTCTTAGTGAATTAAAATCTCAATTTATGGCCGTATTTGCCCCCACGAATCAATCAAACGAGAGGGGCAGGTTAGAGACCTCACTAATTGTCACCTGTCACTGTGGCTTATGGCGCGCTGATGTTTAATAGAGACATTTACTAGTCGCAGTATTATTATGTCTTCCAATCGTCA
This sequence comes from Caprella mutica, assembly GCA_947561585.1. Taxonomy (NCBI): domain Eukaryota; kingdom Metazoa; phylum Arthropoda; class Malacostraca; order Amphipoda; family Caprellidae; genus Caprella; species Caprella mutica. Next base: position 752,146 of record CANNZV010000006.1, read on the forward strand.
TTAGTGATTTCAGAGCTGCTGATAGATTAATTATATTTTAAAATAGATATAGATTATAATATAAAACAGATAAAATATAATCTAGAACAGATTAATTACAATCTAAAATAGATAAAATATAATGTAGAACAAATTAATCAAAATTGAATTATTATTAATCTGTATTAGATTAAATTAATCTGTTTTAGATTAAAATTAAATTGTTTTAGATTTTGTTTTAATCTAAAACAGATTGAATATAATCTAAAACATCATCATTGATCATTGAAGCAGTAAGTCACTGATAAAATGAAATATAAGAAATTATCACAGTTGTTAGACACTTTCAGTACTCGAAAAGTGGTCGTTAACATAAAACATGAACCTAACTAGCAATTAGACATTTCGATTGATCTACCTACTAATACATCAACACCCACTTTCCGAGTACAATGAGTGTCTAAGCATTGTGACATTTCTCAAGGTTGATAAAATGTGACTGTGTAGTACTTTTCACTCTATTGACCATAGTGTAAATAATGACATTAAGGCTGCCGTTGGTAGGTTATTCATCACCAGTATTGTGGTGACCGTCACCGGCAGAACATGTGTTGGCTGTGATGCGTGTCTGAATGGTGTCTTTACTGGACTCACTTGAAAAAAAATGATGTTGTTTAGTTGATGTGCAATGTAGCTATTTAATCATTTTCTCCAAAATTTGATAATATGAAAATATAAATTTCGACAAAATTGATTCAAGTGAATGGAATTTTTGTTAAGTGATACCGTGTTATATATTGTTTCCATAATGTCAAATTTTGGTTCGTATTATAAATTCTTCTATTGTTTTTAAAAATATATATCTTTTTAAAAGTTTATTTGCGATAAAAAGTCTATTATATTTGTGTCAACTGCCAAGAATTACAATACAGCAAGTTCCGAATTTCGGCTAAACTGTTTTCGTTGTTACCTATTTCTTATGAATAATACGTTCAACTCTGCTTCATTTTACTTATTCCATAAGATAATATTTCTGAGGGAAATTTTAATTAAACTAATTTCACAGTTTTCAATCATAAAACTTATATTTATTTTAATACTGAAATATCATTTAATTTAACACTTAAGTGAAAAAGAAACAATAATTTTTATTTTTCAACATTACACTTTTATAGCAAATAGACCTTTATTTTAAACATTATTAATTAACATCGCAGTTCATTGTTATATCATTATTTCGATGATAATTGTGGTGGGTTATAAACATTTTTATTTCCAAAATAAACATTATTCAATGTCATGAATTCTTTAGTAAAATTTAAATAAGACAGGGTTAGCGAAAAATCACCAATATTTTCATTAGGCATAATTTTCAGTTCATTTTAGGAAGTATATAATAAAATAGTAAAACTTATATAATGAACAATAAAACTTTTCTAAAAGAAAATAATTTCCCATGTTGTTATTTTTTATTTCATTGCTCTATTCCAAATATCTTCAAAAACTTTTATTACTGAACGATATAAAGTATTTCTATTGGATTTTGTTTTTAAACTTTAAGAAAAGTAAATAAAGTTTGCCGAATCACGAACTATTTTCATATTCATTTATTATTTCTTAATACTATTTACTGTGGTATATTGGAATCTATTTTTGGTGCACTTTAGTTTTTCCTTTCATTAAATTATAAAATAAAAAAGTTGTATTTAATATTGATTTTTATATCAGTTGCTTAAAGTATAGGTTTCAGAATGCCTAGAGCATTAATTTGAAATACTTAAATTTATTTGATTTTAGAGGCAACATTCTTAATTCCTTATCACTAATTAAAGTTAGTATATATTTAAACATTTAATTAGAAAACTATGTTTAAAAATGAAAGATGTAAAATTTCAATGATTAATAATAATGGTTGATATGAGGTCATTTCCCTTTAATTGTTTGAGGTAATATTATTACTAACATGAAAATTATTTTTAAAATTCATGCGAAACAAAAAAATATTTGACATTTTATGCTCATTGATCGTAAAAACAATGTACTTATAATATCCTTGTTTAGGCAAACTAAACATGTTAAACAATGAAAAAAATCCATTTGTGCTTACTTAATGTAAGTTCACATATAGGTTCTGATAAATGAAAACGTACATGTGTGATTACCGCTCAATCTAGTAAAATTTATTCAAATTATCCTGCAAAATATATCATCAAAATATATCATTCAAATTATCCTGCAAAATATATCATCAAAATATATCATTTTGTATGAAGACTGAGACGTCATCTTCTCAGGCAAGATGGATTTAGTCCTGGGATATTATGAGAATATTCCAGGAATTAATCCTTCTTGCTTGAGTTAGGTTCTAAAGGATTAAATTGGAATAGGTTCAATAAGTATTAAATAGAGTTATCTTTTATTAGCTGCTTAAAAAATTCTTATAATATCAATAACTAATCTGACAAAAAATTATATTCCACATTGAAATCTTATGTTGCCTACTGAAGCAAAAATGAGTGATTTAAATTAATGAGTGTTTTCGAATGTATAACATCACCTAATTCATCTATAATAAATTATTATTTAATAAAGGAACAACTAAATGCTAATTCATAAAATAAATATCAATATTCACAAATGTAACTCCTAAATAAAAAAGAATACATTGTAAAACAAATAGGTGAATAAAATATTCTAAATTCTCACATTAATATTTCTTGAATAACGAAGAAAATATATTTAATGTAGAAATTCAAGGTAAGGAATTTTGGAAGATTGAATTAATCAATTTTTGTCCTCCTTTCCTAAAGAAATATACACGTGGTAAATTTTTGGCCGATACTGAACAGTGGAACACTGGTTTCGAATCGCCAATAATTCGTAACATAAGCGCAGTCAGTCAGGATTGAAACTCCAAATGATATTTGTGAGAGGCACGCATCTCAAGAATGGAAATACTTTCCGTTGCATCTGCTCTGTATTTCCTTATTCCTATAAAATATCACACGAGATTGTTAGAAGCCTTCCAATCTCTGCTTGAATTCCTTCATAGTTTGGCCACTTTTTACTTCCTGGAATAGAATGTGAGAAGATTTTCATTAGAAGTTATAGTTTAGGTTTATTGCAATATATGATTATAACGAAATGGAATAATTTTATTTTGTTGTATGATTCATTTTTTTCATCTTGTTACCACTCAAGCAGTTGAATTACCTTTCTTGTCTTGAAATTTGTTCACTCGTTCGTTGGAATGAAGATCTATTGTGTAATTTTCGATAAAAATCCAATGATAATTGAAAACAGAATTTGGGCGATCCAATTTGAAATTTTTATCCGATACAAAGAAAATTGGAGGAAAATATCGGACAGCCTGGGCTGATAAAACTGAATATTAGATTGAATTCCGTATTCGAAAATGTCTTCTTATGCTTCTCAGTTTTGTACGAATTCTTATGTCACAATTTAGATGATTTGGTAATATGATGTCAGTGCAGGTCTTGCTTGCAAAGGATATTGTTAAATTTGAAATGTAGTGTGATATAATTTACACGGTACTTTGTTCAAGCATTTCAGGAGTATGGTACCGTACTTGTTTGTCCTATTTTATTTTGGTAAAATAATAATTTTTGTCCAATTTGAAAGTTTGATTCTTATTTTCAAAAACTCTTTTTCAACCCTTCTTGCTCTGAACTAATTTCGAGCGTTTAAAAACGAGAAGTTTTATAAAAAAAAATATATAGATTAAGAAAGCATATTGACTACTAAAGTGTATTCAGTGTTTTTTTTTTTTTTGTAATTTATGTAAGTGCCTGTATTTACTGAGTAGTTTTCTACATCAATAAGCTTTAGTAACGGTTGATTTCATTTCATAAACATCAAAGTCAATGGTGTTTATTTGAATTTTTCTTTTTAACGTTCAGTAATGTTTTTCAAGCAAGCCCGTAATAAAATATAAAAGCATTCAAAGTTTCAAAGCAGTCCCTAACACCAAGGTAAAATAACTGATCTATTTGCAGCTCTAGACAATCGATTCTCACTTAGATTAGTAAAAATTTGTAGCCTTTAATAATCCACTGCTTGATGAAAGTAATTTGTTTGCCGAGATCTATTTTAAGAACTGTTCCTATTGTTTTCTGCAAACAATACCGCATGATATTTATTCCCCACAATCTAAAAATGATGGCATTAGTCTAGCCTCATTCTCCCTAAGTTTGCAATACTAAAAGACCGTTGAACATCGCTTACCCGTGTAATTTGAACTCAAAAAATAGTCAAGCGCTCTAACCAAATAGCGATTTTTCAACTTCAAATAGTGATACTAAAGTTTGAATTCTGAAGTCATTTGAAAATTAAGTACATCGATCAAATTAAAGTTTAATTAAGGAATCAAGTTATCGGTTATCCGAATACTAGAGGCAAATTTAAATCACTGTAAAAATAACTTGTATCTTTAAGAAGATTATTAATGAGTCGTGTATACTTCCATTATAAAACCCGTGTATGATTAATATTTTATTAAAAACTTTTGAATTTTTGAGTAATCAATAACTAAAAAACGATTAAATTTTTAACTTATTTTAAGTCTTAATGACTATAAAATGTGAATTTTTGAAACAAATATTAAGAGATTTGTTCTTCATGAGCTAATATTTGAATCTATTTATGTTGTTTATTTTCACTGGCTAGCGGGAACATCAGTCAAATGACTAATTTTTCTTGTCTACAAATATGAAAGGAATGTCTCTTACCTTCAAACTTTATTTGAGACACAGAAATATTTCCCAATTTTTCAAGTTTGGTGCTTCGTGTGTCAAATTTTAGCCTCACCATGTTCTAATCCATAAAATATACTCTTTCATTTTTTTCTACGTTGAAAATTCTCGCTACGATGCGAATTCGCGCTCGAAATTTACTGCGGAAGGAAAGTTGTCAGTAATGTTCCGCTACGAAAATAATAGTTACGTCATTGTAAGTTTCGTAACGAGGGTCAGAGTTCCCTTTTAATTCTACAGTTGACTCGCAAAGTGAAAAACACGAAGAAAATTTCGCATTTATGAATCTGGTAAATTATGAGTTATAAGATGGTTCTACATAATCATTATAATCATTTGACTTTCATTACAATTGTGTATTTTTTTCTTACATGCCCGAAAATGTAGAACATTCCGATAACTCGGAACTTACACATTTCATGGTCTCATACAACTGTCAATTCATTTCCCTGATATTAACCTGTCATATTGCTCTGAAGTGTAATTCAATTCACCTCTGATTTAATCGATTGGTTATATTCTACGATATGGAAATATCACCGGCTGGACCACACAAGCAGCACCTATTAGTTATTCACATCCCTTTTTGAGGACTATAATCTTTAATCCAGAAAAGTTACAAACTTGTGAAAATTTAAAATATAAACCTCGATCTAAATTAAAGCATGAATAAGATACTAAACTAATTATAAATAAAAGAACGATGCAGTGGTTTAGCATAAAATTATTCAATATATTTATTCCTACAGTTTTCTTTAAAAAAAAACGTTTTAAATTTAAAATCTGACATGGGGCAGTCCAAATTATCAAGTACATAAAATAGGTTATATGTGCGAAATTAAAACCTTTAAATAACTGCAGTGAACCTTTAAAAAATACAAGTAATAAAACTCATCAATTAATTCTGACTAGCTATATAAAAAATGCGAGCAAAATGAATATAGTAATTAGAATATGTTAACCATAAGATAATGCACTCGATTTTTTTTCAAAATTCTATTAATTACCTTATTATTTGCTATGAAAAGTTTTATTAAAACTTATCTGAATGCCATTACTTTTCTCACAATATTTATCATGAGAGATTACATTTTTTCTTTTATAATTACCTTCGCTTTACATTAAATACTCGTTTAATTATAGCCTTAAGTAATGCATAATATCTGATTATTGCTTAAGTAACTCTTTGATGTATTATGATGCAAAAGCTGCAGAAACTGAATAAATATCAGTTTATAATTACAATTTATATTATCGGCTTGATGGTTTTGTGTAGTGTATTAATGTTTAATTCATTATACAGAATGGTTCAAAATTAGGCTAGTTTTTATGTTTTAAATCAATCTTTTTTAACAATCTTTGATTCTATAAATCGGTGTAATAATCTGCCTATATCACGTATCTAGATTTTAAATTCCTACTTCGTTTCTTGGTTGTAGATCGAAATAAAGTTATTTAATTCCACAAATATTCCACAAATTCCACAAATATCAATTGCATAGAAGTTGATATTGAATTGTTCCACTGGTTTGAAAAGTGTGTATTAAACCAGAAGAAGGCCAGACACAAAGAGTACCAATCGAAAAAACAAATCAGAAAAGTTGTGCGAGACTCGCGTCAATATCATCATAAACTGCATGGCTGCAGAAACTTCAATTTATCTAGCAAAATTGAATTTATTTTTATATTTGTAAACTTCAATTTATTGTTATGTATTTTTATGTTAGTAAAACCTCAATTTGTCGAGGGATAAAAGACGTTGCGAGAACAAAGTAACATAAACTGTTGCGACGTCATGATCTTGCTGATCATCATGAAAGAAGGAGAACTGAAATATTTAGCATCCTTCTGAATGAAACAGTTGCAGGCACGATTTCTAACTTTGATCTTCACAGATGAGAAGATATTGGATGTTCAGCAAATTTTGAACTATTAGAATGATCAGGTTTGGAGTTCCTCAAGCTATTCCAAGAGTAGAGATGTCAAAATACATATACTTTGATGGTTTGGGCATCTCTGACGGTCACTTTAAGATCTGTCTCTTATATGTATATGCCTTGTTGTGTCGAATTGAACTAAGAGCTGTACATATCTCTCGATCATTCTGAAATTGAATTTTCTATCATTGGCTAAAGAACAGTATAAGGGTTTAACATTGAATCTATAAACAGAATACAGAACCATCACATTGCTCCAAAGTTACCCAACCTGTATTTAAAACAGCATTCCAATTTTAAACGCAAAGATCTCTGACTAGAAAGGATTTTCAAAAAATATTCCTGAAATGAAGTATCGCGAAGAACTATTGGAAGAGTATTATTTGTGCATTTGAAAGCCAGCATATCGTTCGCAAAACAACATTTAAACAGAGGTATTGAATTTCAGAAGCATTTACGTACAGATGAGACTAAAACTATTGAACTGTTCGGTCATAACAAAAAGAATACATTAAAGAAAAGAGTCTCTTCACATTCATATTTCTCATATTATTTACAAATTTTACAATTTGTCGTCGAGTAACCAAACAATTAAAGAATATCTACAAACGTTAAAATTCATTTATTTTGTAATTGTGAAATTAGTCAACTGTCAAAAATTCATGACGGGTAGACTTTTCTTTGACTACAAGTAGTATGGTGAAGAGTGTCACCCAAGGTATACCATTTCGAATGTTAATATTTTAAGAGAAGTTTTATTTTTGGATCCTTATCAGCATCAAGGAATGAAAAGCTTGTTAATGTAAAATCCAATACATATAATGAAAAACTAATCATATGTTGATATTTTGAGCCAAAAACTCCGAGAGTTTACAAAAGAGCTAAAGCTGGACTGACGTTGAAGCTTTGTAATGGACAATGATCCCAAGCATATTTCCAAATGCAGCAATTAGGAGTGGCCTTCAGAGAGTTCGAACTTGAATTCGATCGAGAATCTTTTGAGGTCGCTGAAACTGAATGTTAAAAAGAGAGAAAACATAAATCTGTCTCAATTGGAACAATTCTGCTATGAAGAATGGACCAAGATTACACAGGAATATTGCGTTAAACTGATTTCATAATATAGTAAACGTTCGCATTTGTTTTTTTCTTTCAAGTGGCACACAATGATTATTGATTTATTAGTCTTACCTTGCCAGTAATTCTGTCTAGGTAAACTTTTCGTTCTCTATGATGTACTCTATAGTTTGGTCATTATTACATTTTTCTATAGATTTTATCAGGTGAACACAGATATTTAAGATATAGCGCCAATATCAATTATGACGATCTTTTAATCACATCAAAATAATATCACCGACATCAAATTAGGCGATTCGTAATGCTCTATAAAATTCATTTGAATAATATTCATCTGTTTTAATCCATTTGAAGTATTCACCATTTCATGAATTATACATTCATTAAAATTATTAATTCCCGGAATTAATGTGTAATCGTCTGTGAGAATTACTGCGCAACATTTGTTGTTGATAGAACAAAGTTTGGTTTGAAGATAACTAAATAAACATTAATGATTTCAATGAATGTTTATTTAATGTTTATTTTGTAATAAATTCATAATTGTATTTTATGAAGTTTCTGTTGAAACTGGTTTATTTAATAACTAATTTGGTAATGGATATAGATTAACAATATAGTGAAACATAATCTAGGAACCCATAATTATATCTTTTAACGATAGAGAAATCTATCCATACAATTATTAATGTATAATCTGTTAGTTAATATGAACGAAATTATTTCCAATCACACCTTAGTAAATTTGTATAAATAACCTATTTGGTAATAGATCTGATATATTATTTCAAGCTTGATTGTGGTTTATTATTTTCTGTTATTTTAAGCAACAGTACGCCATCTTGAATATGAATTTCAATGAAACAATAAAAAAGCTCGAACATCGTTTCTCATTGGCGCACTATCCATGACGTCATAATATTTTGCAGCTTTTGACCATAAAATTTAAATGTTACTTATTTGCTGATTATACGTAATGTCTTAATGATATCTTTAGTATGTCACCTACGGTTTCTACGTCTAAAAATAGGTTTAAAATAAGTGATGTCAAAATATTATAACATTTACTTTTTACTGACAAACGTACGCAATCACCCAAATATGATATAGTCAAATAACAATTACCACCTGTAAGTTATATATATATTGGATTTAAATTGTATTTTAAGTTTTAATTTTCAAAAATCATATTTTAATTATAAACTGATTGAATTTCACTCCTGTATATAATTTGCATCTGGTAATTATCTCTTTTCTCTACTGACATTAACTTTTCTTCATCCATGTCCTTTCAATTCTTCAGATTTTGACATAGGAAACAATGTAGTAAATCACCATCATCTATTTTTAGTAATGAAATTACTTGATTGTACCCGTAAAATTAGACGAAGGAAATCTTGACATGAAAGAATTGGTCTAATTCAAATTTTTGTATAGTTCATGGAAATACGAGAGTATCACTATAATATAATTTATAGTTTATTACCAAATCAATTTAATTTTTAGTAATTTTATGTAATGGCTATCTTTCTTGTTCCTTGAATAATGAATAAATAAATATATCTACTATACTATAATGCAATATTTAATCTGAAATGGGAAAATTTTAATGCAAATATGAAATATACTATTAGTTTAATTGGACACAAATAAATATGTAAAAAAAATACATGTTTTAATATTTTTTTTAAATAATGATTGTTTAAATTCAATAGTATTACATTTTCATGTTTGTAGTCCATTACACCTGGAAAAAAGAACACCATTTTTAATGGGATGATTCAACAAATTGTCCAATTAAAGTTTGCAAACCTTCATATTTATTTTATGCTAGCACAGTTTAAAAATGTGCAGTAAATATATTTTAATGATTTGAAAACATTCCACAAAATATAAATGTGAATCTACAATATTAACTTTATTATAATGGGCACGTTGTTTATAATTTTGAATAGTGATAACCATGAAATTTAGGTAAGTGTTCGCATATAGTTATTAAATATAAGAACATTAATTATTTGAGGAGGAAAAGATGTAGATTATGATTCCGATAAATAATCGATATGAATCAGCTCCAATGTGTAGATTTCACACAATTAATTAAATTATACGAATCAAGAAATAGAATCGTAGATCGTCTTTCTCCATCATTTACTTTCACCATTATATAATAGAGTATTATATGACTTTTGATTTATATTACATAGAACAGCAATAAAGTAAACCTCAAACTTTTGCACTTATTGAAGCGTGCGAAAAGCTGTTCCAAAACATGCAATCAGCCTCTTCGACCAAATCAATAAATCCAGTGTACTATCAAAGAAAATTTATCGTCGTGTAACCAAAATCAATTATAAAATATCTACAAGCAATACATTTAGTATATTTTCGTTTTGGAGTCGTGAAGTTAGTAAACTATGAAAAAATCATGACAGGTACTCTTGTCTTTGACTGTACAATAGTCGCTGTCTCTCGGTATATTTTATATATACAGTCACTGCATTTAATGTGCTTTTCCCACTATTGCATTTATATGACGTCATCAATACAAAATAGAATCTATTAATAAATTCAAAAGGAATTCCTAGAATGTCTGTGACATGTCCATAGACTTCAATAAAACAGCCTAATTCGTTGTTTAACTGAATTTTGAATTTTCTTCCGTCTGCTTCAGATTATAAAGAAAAAGAAAAATCTGTGAACTTGTGTGTAAGGACTTGACAATAAAATTACCATTCTTATATTTTTCACCTTTTTCAAGTACATACGGCATCGTGAATAAATAATAGAACTGTGATGTCACGCTATAGTTTGCTGTTTTCACAGCTTTTTCACATGTAAATTGTAATAAAAACGCTATTATATTTTTATAAAAAATATTATTGCTCTATTTCGAACAATAGCTGACAAATGTGCAATAGTTTTGAAATTAATATAATAGTATAATTCTAACTTCTATTATTCAAATTTGTATTAATCGTGATTTTTATAATATTTATCATTTGTCATATCATTTTTATCACATAATTAATAAATGGCGGATAAAATTCAGGTGTGCGGAAAGTCACCGCAGGAAAGTTCTTCGCACTCAATTCACCGCAGGAAAGTTCACCGCACTCAATTCACCGCATGGAAAGTTCACAGCAACTCAATTCACCGCAAAATAAATTAATTCAAAATATAACAGTAACACATCAAACTTATAATAAAACAAATGTATCATCTTCTACATAGACATTAAATATGTGAAAAATACATGCTTGTTTAAGATGTAGTTACACGTCGCATTGAATATTTATAAAGCTTTTCTATAATCAAAGAAATTTATAGTGACAGAAATATTGAATTAAAATTACTGGATATATGAAATAATAATAATTTATAAATTATACCAGTGTATTTTCCCGTTAAAAATAACGGGTCATTATCAATTCCACTTTATTACCCGTTATTTAGTTACTTTTGATGAATTCAATTAAAATTAAATTTTCTGCATAGTTTAATTCATTTTAATAGATAAGATACAATTAAAATTTGAATAAAAACAGTGGAATTTATATATCAAATCAATATATTCCCGTGCGTATCATAGTTACATTCTTCATGATTAAAATCCATCATGTAGAAGCAGACTCCAAATAAATAAATAAGTAAACACACTAAGGAAATTATTAGTATAGAAGATTATGATTGTTTCTCGACATTAATTACATATAAGCTACTAGCACAAAAATAACGAGATGTCATAATTAAACAACTATATTCCCAGGCATGTAACGTAAATGTAGCTACAAAATAAACATTATTGACATAGAAATTGATGTTGCTAAATTAATGTTGCGCTGTTGAGCTGTGGAAACTAGATATCTATAATGATTAGATATCTATACTCACAAGTAGGTATGGTAAAAGGAAAGAATTGTGTGGAAGTTCCGTTCACTTTAAATATAATGCTTACATTATAGCACACTTATGAAACCATAAATAATGTTTAATAGGAGTCCCATCTACACGTTAAACAAATAGTTTATGGGAATTACCTGTTACACTGAATAGCTCTAAATAAATCCAGTTTTCAAATTTGGAAGAATTACAAATATTAGTAGACATTTTATTACCATATATACTAGTAAATTAGATATTAGAGAAATGTTTTAGACGTAACGTTCATAGTATTCAAATATGTTCTCAATCAATTATTATATATGCATACAGTGGTCGAACCTTTTCTTAACCTTGATTAAAAAGAATATCATCACACATTAATTAAATTGAAATTTACCACGCGGTTACTTGAGTTGCGACTTGATGTTGGGGTATTAAGATAAGGAGAGGGGGTATTTAGGGGGGGGGGGTTGAGAGGTTACTGAATCAAAATATTGATTAACAATAAACCTACGATCGTATTCTATTACTTGATATAAGTAGTTAACTAGTTAGGTAAAAATTTTAAGAGTTAAATTTGTTGCAGATTCATTAAATATGTGTTTAAAAAGTGAGGGACAATTCGATTGGGGAGAGGGCATTAATTAGATAGGGAAACACAGACATTAAGATGGTGACACGCGGATTTAGATTGGGGAGAGGGTCATTTAGATGGGGAAAGAAGGGGGTTTAGATGGGGGAGGGAGGAGTATTAAGATGTTGAATGGGGAGATTCAGGCGGGGGAGATGAGTGTTGTATTTATGCAATGCACAGTAATACCCCTTCATTTGCACAGTAATACCACTTCATTTGCGCAGTAATACCCCTATACAATCACTAAAAGTTGCGCACGAAAAATGGCCAATAAGTATTTCATTTATTTCGGTATTATTTGGATACTTATTTAGAAACATCCTCATTCATGATCTTTTCATCACGAGAAAAAGAGTTTCTCTAGTACATTCAGTTTTTGAGTAAATACATAGTTTGCGGGATTGTGCGTGGTGATACCCCGCGCCCCGCCCAGCACATTGTATTTCATTGTTTTATATGGTCTATGAATATGCGATAATATGATTTATTAATATAAGAAGCATGCGTTAAACCCCCAGAGGACGAAATAGCATTAACCTTTCTAATGATAATGTAACTTTACTCCATAATGCTAGATTGCGTAATTATTATTTACTTAGAGTATATATTTTCTCTTAATTCATAATTACTTAGAATTCATATATACTTTTAATTCATATTTCATTAAATGTGACTCTCGAGTTCTGCTCAATTTTCTAGAACGAGTTATGTTTTATTATTATGATGTAGGAATTAAATATTAACTTACATATTAGTTATGTATGAATATTGAGTTTACTTCCATAGATAATGAAAAAACTTATAATGTTACTTCCTATAATTGGATGCTCTATACATTTCTATGATGACTTTATTAGATATATTGATATATTTTAATAATATTGATTGGAAGATATCTACAATATTGATAGGAAGATATCTACAATATTAATAGGAAGATATCTACAGTATTGATAGGAAGATATCTACAATATTGATAAGAAGATATCTACAGTATTGATAGGAAGATATCTACAGTATTGATAGGAAGATATCTACAATATTGATAGGAAGATATCTACAGTATTGATAGGGAGATATCTACAATATTGATAGGAAGATATCTACAGTATTGATAGGAAGATATCTACAATATTGATAAGAAGATATCTACAATATTGATAGGAAGATATCTACAATATTGATAGGAAGATATCTACAGTATTGATAGGAAGATATCTACAATATTGATAGGAAGATATCTACAGTATTGATAGGAAGATATCTACAGTATTGATAGGAAGATATCTACAATATTGATAGGAAGATATCTACAGTATTGATAGGAAGATATCTACAATATTGATAGGAAGATATCTACAATATTGATAGGAAGATATCTACAGTATTGATAGTTTTTAGATATTTTTGTCGCTACATTCCAGCTGCTGCAAATTTCCAGATTTGTTTTTTTTTGTGTGTTTTCTTGCTGCTGAAGTTGTTCTTTAATTGGAAATCTTTCGGAATGGGTCCGTCGTTAGAGTTTAATTGCAATTCCCTGATTGCATTCCTTTTACATTTCGGAATCTGATTCTTGAGGAAACCATTTTCGAAATTATCGGGTATTAAAATTGAATTAAATCATTATGGGAAGGAGCAATTTTATTCATTTTTTATATTTATGATGCAAATAAGAATATTATGGAAATTATATATAGTCATTTTGAATAGTATTTTATTTAATACCAAGACGTTCAGATACAAACAATATCTATAAGTTAATTATACCATTTATTCCCTCTTCTATAGTATAGAAGCCGAGGAAAGATTTGTTGTCCCCCAAATTGGCTATTTCTGTTTTGGCAAACTTCACTGGATTGGCAAAAGGAAACATGGAGACTTTTTTCAATACGATGTCTGGTGTAGTGTAATATATACCAACAGAAAAATATTTAAGAAGATTATGTGATGTTTCAGCTGTAGATAATCTGAATTAAATCTATATTGTGTAACTATAATTTTATTTAGAAATAAATATAGGCTCTAGTTTGAAAATATAAGTTGATTTATTTTAAGTTAATGATAGTTCATAATTCCAAATACTATTATAATTAGTAACTTGATATTTGATCTTTTTTTACTTTCCTTGTTTTCATTTTTTTAATAATTAAAACTACATCGTGTTGGGTAAGTTCTCAGTTATCGTCAATTCCACGTTTTCGAACATTTGAGAAAATATAAATAAAAATCATTATTTAAATTTTATAATATAAATTTTCTTACATGGTCGATTATAAAGAACTGTCCGATAGCTCTAAAATGTCCCTATCAAATGGTAATGCTATGTTAATTTCCACAATGAGAGAAAATTATGGTGGGGCCATAGAAGATATAAAGTGGTCGTTCTTCGTTGATCCCATCATAAATATTTCAATGGGTGCAAATTTTTCTGACAAATGTTAACGAAAGTGAGAAGTTTCTTCATCTTTACACTGCTAAAAGTTTCAAATAAGTTTGCACGCGATAAAATACCTTCTAATATTCAGTTTCATGAAATTATATCAAATATGACTCTCGTCAAGAAACTTCTACAAGTAATTGATATACAAGTGACATTTACTTCGTTATTTCGTGAAGTATTGCTTATAGTTCAATTGTTCAGTTGTTTTCTATTTAAAACATATATATTCTATTTTTGTTTTCTGTTTTCTAAATAAAACATCTATATTTTTTTCTGTTTTCTATATAAAACATATATATTTTATTTTGATTTTCTGTTTTCTATTTTCTATAGTTCAGTTGTTTTCTATTTCTCCATTCCAACTCATAATTAAAAATACATTCCCTGCATGTCACTGTGGATTTGCAGTCTGAAATGTACTGCCTTGTTAATGATTGTACGTTGCATAAATTTCACCATTTGGTGATTTGTAGAGATTTTGTAGACTCTGCTTTGAAAATATTATTTTAATTCAAGCTTTCAAATTTTATAATCCAATTCATCATCAGGAGAAGTACATAAATTAATAGAAAACCCAAAGAGATTCTTGGTAATTCTTACTACATCGAACTAATTATACCAAATTTCAAATTTTTCTACAACCGTTATCTAAAAAAATTAGCTAGTGCGAAAAATCATATAGACAATTCTAGATAAAATCTCGATGTCAAAAGTTACTACTGAATCAATTTTGCATGTGAATTGGTCACGAATTCCCCAATTCCGATCAAATTCTAATTAATGATATCTTCACTTTGCTGTTCATGTCACCCAATTGAACTACTGACAGATCGACAAAATTCCATGTTAGATATTGTAGGCTTCGAATGAGATTTCTGACACTTGTAATATGTTCAACACGTTGACCAAGTGTTACTTGGTGCAAGTCCTTCTCCTGATTGACAGTAAATCTTTAAAGTAATAATTAGATATAGGAACAAATATAGTGCTTAGTTTACTGACAAGAATTGGTTTTCACTATATGTTTTAATTCTGCTCAGAATTTAATAGGCTGTTTCAAAAAGAGATAACTATTCATTCATATTTAATTCGAATTGTGGATGCTAACTTTTTTTAACTATATGGTAATCCTTTAGAAAATCAGGTATATAATTATGTATTTTATTTTCTAGAGTTTGAAATTAGATCTCAATTTTCTATTCTCTTTAGATTTACTGTTGAATCAATTAATAAACATTACAACTATTTCCACCAAGCGTTCTAATTCAAAGTTAACAGTTTAGCTAATCTAATTTGTGGAATATTATACCAAGTCACTAAATAATTTTTAATTAAATTTGCCATGAATAAATGAAATCAGAATGCTTCGCGTTTTATCATTTAATTATTTTCATGATAGAATAATTTTGTGTTGATTTATTATTTTAAATATCATTAGAATTATTTCAATTAATTAGAAACTAGGAAATGTGAATTATTAACATTTTTTTTAAATTCAAATGCAATTCTGGAATCTCTAATTCAGTACTTAAAAACAAACATTAAATAGTTTCATGGAAATAAATATATAGTTCAAAATATTCTTTTATAAAAGCAAGAGCCAAAAGATATTTAGCTCTTTCATATATATTAGTTTTGGATTCTCAATACATATGTAGGAATTTCAGATGTGGTTTTCAACGATTGTTCCGATCTTTTTATGGCTTCATAACTGTGCATGGCTTCTAAAATGTATTATATCAAACGGATAAAAACGATTGCTCTTTTCACATATATGTATTGATTCAAAAATGTGTGTATACATTGTAAAGATATACGCAGAACGAAAGTTAAAGAGGAGATATGATATAGTAAAATGGGTCCCTCTTAATCTTCTATGGCCCCATCTTAACTTCCCCTCGTAATCTTCTATGGCCCCACCATAAATTTCTATAAAATCATTCACTCATGTAAAGAATAAGTGGTGGGTCAAAGTGACTATATCACTGACAAAGCTCCAATACTGAGTCTTTTTTCTTGATTGACTCTACCTGAGTCAATCTGACTATGAATTAGGAGTCACTATGACTCTTTTTTTGAGTAAAATATTAAAATGAGTCAAATTGACTCGTATTTTTGAGCCGGTTTAGGAACCAACTAAAAACTCAAATTTTGCGTAAATTTTACCCGTATTTTTCCAGTGAATGTAGTTACCTAGTGGGCTAACAAGTAATTTCAACTAGCTACAATTTGATCCATTTTATGAGTTCCTTACTGATCATTTATATCCCCGATGTATATATCAAAAACTGCTACTTGCTACATATAAAATTAATGCGATTATCGAATTAAGCAACAGAGTACATCTAATTCTCTCTATCTGTATAATTTGCAGCAGGATAATGCAGTTTGTATCACAAAAACCATTTAGCATAATGTGTTTACAGTTCCATCGAAATAATAATTAGTACTTCAAATAACAACTCATTTTAATAATTGTGTACTGATGTAAAAGATGAATAATTACATATTATCCCACTGTTCATTGAGTTATTATTTTTATTTATGCAATGATTAGTTTATTAAGTATAAATGATTTACGTTGATTTCTTGTAGAAATATGAATATTCAATCTTATTCTAAAAGATTACCAAATAAATTTTAGAAAAATATTTATTTTAGAACTGATTTTTACGATAATAATTTGTTTAAAACAATTAATTGATGTACTATATAAATATATAAAAACATACAGATAAAAAAATTCTAAAAGTATAGAATAATATATATCTGATTATGAGAGCATTTTGGTTCCTCACATTTTTATCGAAGTTAAGCAGTCGAAAGAGCGATAAGAATTTCAATGTAACTACCTAACTTTACCCATTGATTCATAACACTATGGGATATTGCCTTAGTTATACACCATTGGCTTTAACCTCATGCATTGGTTATTCTCAAGGGAGTTATACCCATTTAACGTAGTCAATATTATTCTACCATTAGTTGTTATGAAACACTGAACATATATCACACTGCCCTGTGTTAATTTAATCAATTTATGATTCAAATAGTTCTCACCATAACTTTTTTATGGGTAGTTAAAATAATTTTATATGTATCTGTTAATTATCTAATTAGGGTCGGACGGGGTATCACTGCGCACAATCCCGCAAACTCTGTATTTACTCAAAAACTAAAGGTACTAGAGAAACTCTTTTTCTCGTGATGAAATGATCATAATTGAGGATGGTTCTCAGCCAGTTTCGAAATAATAGCTAAATAAATAAAACAGTGATCGGTAATTTTTTGTGCGCAACTTTTAGTAAGTGCATAGGGGTATCACTGTGCACATGAAGGGGTATTACTGCGCAGTGCATAAATAAATACCTCCTGTGTCCATTTTAATGCCCCTTCTCCCCTCTATCTAAACCCCTTTTTTCCCCATCTAAATATTCTTCTCCTCCCATCTAAATCCTCCTTCCCTACCATTTTAATCACACTCACTTCTCATCAAATTCCCCTCTTTTCCCATCTGAATTCCCCTCTCCCCCATCTATTTCCCCCTCTCATGCATCTAAATCTTCCTCCCACCCCCCATCTAAACGTCTGTGTTTCCCTCTCTACATGCCCTCTCCCCACTCTAATTTTCCCTTACTTTTTAAACACATATTTAATGAATCTGCAATAAATTTAACTTTTTAAACTTTACGTAACTAGTTAACTACTTATACCAAGGATATAATACGATCGTACTTTTATTGTTAATCAACATTTAATTCAATATCCTCTCACCCCCCCCCCCCTTAAATACCCACTTTCCCTATTTTAATACCCCCACATCAAGTTGCATAACTACTACGATCGTAAGTTCATTGTTAATCAAATTTGTATTTAAATAACATCTAATTCAGTATTTATGCCATTATTAAGACCTAGAAACTCATAAATTTTATATTTATTTACATACAAATATGATTATTAATGATGCGCAGTGATACCCCCCCCCCCCCCCTCTACCTCTAAATTATCTGGGGTATCACTGCGCACGGTTGTGGCGGGAAAACAGTTAAAACTGAGAAGTTAAAAATTTGACATAAAGTAACTGTTATTGTTTCTGCTAAATGTTAAAACAATATGAAACTATAATCTTGGTTCTAGAGTTATTGGAGAGATTGCGGGATTTAAAAATCACCAGCGAAAACTATTTTCAGATCGTTTTGAGAGCTCCACATACATTGCGACGTAACTCTAGAATTACTAATATGATAATAGTGCGTTATGATGTTTAGGGGAGAAAAGAAGATGCTTGAAAGGATGGTACAATCAGATTTAAGCTAAAACAAGTGGTTTCAAAATTATTAGAGGTGCGGAGTGATACCCCATAAAATGGGTATGCACAGTGATACCCCGTCCGACCCTATATGATTGTTACTCTTAAATGTTGCTTACTCATTTGATTTATTTTCCATAATTGTATTAGAACCATGTATATGATTTCATCTTATAGAGTCTGTTAAGAATTTCTTTATTTGAGGTATCAGTTAAGTAATTCATTGTTTATACGATATGATTTTACTGATTGTTCATCTTGGTATCCTAAAAGCTATCTATTCAAATATCTTTTATTTTCCATTAGCGAAGCATTTCAGTGCGGGATAAGACGGGAAGTGATCTCTTGGGGTCCGAAACACAACAGAATTATTTCAGTTCATTTGATATCTCATTTTGATTTCATTTTATGGATTTTTCATTGTGTTTTATGACATTTGTTAATGAATTTTATTATATGGACTAACTATTTATATGTCGATTAATGGATTTTTTTCCCTTTTGTTTTCATGCTATTTTTTCTATATATTTTCATAAGATTATTTTTGTACTTCATTTTATGGATTTTTTTTTATCATTCTCTTTCATGGGTTTTGATCTTCTAAAGATTAAAATATATTCTATTTGAAAGACCAACCTTATTGTTGGGTATATAATAACATTATCGCTGCCTTTAAAATATCTCAGTTAAACTCGATACTAATTGCCAAAAATCTCTCTTTACCTAAAGATAATGAATATCTAATGCCTTTCTATACCTAAAGATAATGAATACCTAATACCTTTCTATACCTAAATATAATGAATACCTAATACCCTTCTATACCTAAATATAATGAATACCTAATACCTTTCTATACCTAAAGATAATGAATACCTAATACCTTTCTATACCTAAATATAATGAATACCTAATACCTTTCTATCCCTAAAGATAATGAATACCTAATACCTTTCTATACCTAAATATAATGAATACCTAATACCTTTCTATCCCTAAAGATAATGAATACCTAATACCTTTCTATACCTAAAGATAATGAATACCTAATACACTTCTATACCTAAATATAATGAATACCAAATACCTTTCTATACCTAAAGATAATGAACTTCATATCATTATACTCTTTACAGACCGGCAGCAATTGTGCTGCCATAAAGTGGCAGCCGAAATTAAGTGCTCCCACAACGTCAGAATCCACCAGAAAATAGCAGGGTTCAGTTCATGCTATTTAAAATATTTCTTTACCTGTCAATTCAAGCTATGTAAAAATTACATAACTTTTCTGTCTTAAATAAAAAGATAGACAAAAAATTGTTAGAAAATGAACCTGAATATTTTTCTTTACAAAGAAAATAATTAAACACAATTGAATATAATCGCATGTTTTCAAGTACTGTATTTTATATCACATAATCTTGTATGTAGAATTACATATTTACTCTCTTTGTTTGCTCAAATTCTCTCATAATATATGTAGCTGAATCAATGCAGGCACCTTCCTAATCAATGTGCAGGCAGTTTAATTACACCTGTTTGAAATTGAATCTCTCCCCTCCCCCCTTCCCCCTCCCTCCCTTCTATATTAATTCTGAACTACCAATTTTGTTCAAAATATGTTTCACAGTGTGTATGATAAATAAAGATGAAGAGAATTGTTTTGTTTTTATCATTGTAATTATACAGTGAAATACGAAAAGATTAAAGTTCATTTAATCTATATAGCATGTGCATAATATCATATGTGAATGAATTCAATAATGATTACAGCGACTTTTGAATAATGTTCATTATATCGAATTAATATTTAATAACTATATTTTTTTAATTCAGGGATAAATACATGACTTTGAGTATAATTTTCTATTAATTTAATTTCCTCTACTTTATTACGGAAATTAATTATTTCAAAGTAGTAATTTTTTTTATCTGCATATATATTAATAATATTTTTACCTCAGATATATTCTATTAAATATTTTAAGGTCTAGTTTTAAGTTAGTGAAAAATGAAAAAAGTTAAACAGTTAACTAATAAAACAATCAAGTAATATTATGGTTTCCATGAATAAAAGGAACATAAAATAATGAGTGAAAAATATTTCGATTAACTATATTTAGAGGAGACTGTACGGTAAATCAGAAAAAAACTAATAAACAATGGATCCAGCATCATTCTTCAAGATTTTGACCAACAGTACATTGATGGGTAAGTGAAAGTGAACATGTTTGTGACCTAAGCACTCTAATATTAATATTTAATAGGGTGACTAAGTAATTATAGTTTTTCTTTATTTCCTATTAGCTGGTTTCACTTCTTACTTTCCTACAATGTTTTTGATTCTGATTTTATTGAAGTATTATTTGTTATAATTTATCCTTCCATATTAAATGAAACTAATGATAGGGTAATTAAATTATTTAAGTGGGTGATGTCTGAAGGAACCAACCAATGTATAGGAAACACTGCTAGAAATAAAAGAAAAGAGTACGAAGGATAGTACTATCATCTAAAGAATACATCTAAGATAGTACAAAGGATATGAAAAATTTAAATTTAACTAATACTAAATTTCAACATCATTGTCAATTAGCTGAAATCCATAGAAAAAGATAATAAAGAGATATGAATATACGTTATTATTATCAGTAATTACGATGATGATAATAAAATATCTTTAATTTTTTAATCTTACATCTGAAATATTGTTACTTAGCGTTTGCAATTTTTTTTATTATTTCATACTTTCTCGTTTTTCAATTTGACATGGCAATAATAAACCAAATGTTAGTACTGCCAACAAAGAGAATGGTTAACATTGTATAACAGTTTTATCTTGTTTCTGTGATTTTATACATGAATTGTAACATTTCACTTGCCATGATGTAGCAACGTTAGTTAATAATATATTTTTCTATCCTGTCTTACATGAGCATTTAGAATATTATCTAATTCTTCAATCCTATAATTATTTTAATTATTTCTTATTATATGCGATCATGAGCAGATCAGTCAAAATAATACTATATAATAAAAATATGATATTATATATAGTGATTATATTTGTAATATTCACTAAGTTAAAATTATATTATATATTTAACTCTTACATTTTCAATAGGCGACGAATTTTCTGGACACCACTCAGAACAACCGTAATATTACTTCCTACACCTTAATAAGATCACTAAAATCTAACCAAATACACCACATGATACCCATCCACGAAACCTACAAATATAATCGATTGCTAATCTTCACCAACTATCAACCCAATCATTAACTGAATACTTTTTACTTTACTTACAAGATTAAATAGTACACCAAAACACTCCCTCAACCAACCAACGAATTTTATAATTTAGCAGAAACGTAATTTTGTTAAACAGCCTTCCATTTGATGTCAATAATGTGAATGATTAATTTGCTAATTCTGCTCATCAATGACTTGCTTTATTGAATATTTCCTCAATCCCAAATCACGAGACAGAGCTTACAGGGATTCAATTGCCTAGCTATGGGAAAATCTCTCAAATAATTGGGTAGTTCGTGTCAAATTTAGGGCAGTTATGTTGCCATAAGTCAGTTTTTGCGGTACGATAAAGAACTATCAACAAAAGAGCTGTAGATTGAGAAAGATGTTCCGCTTTATGGCGCGTAACAAACGAGAGGAGGGCTGCGAATTTTGTAATATGTTCAGTTGGTTTATTTCTTCGTTTCTTTAAATCCTAGAGATGACGTTATTTGCATATCATCAATTTTTATTAATAAATAGAGAGATCATGAATAGAAGAGTAGTTAATATTTACGAATGACTTTGCCTTTTTCTGTTGAAATAATGCATTATTTATAAGGAGCATCAATTATTATTATCTTAAAATACAAGTAAGGTTAGGTTTACAGTATAGTCTTTGGCACGCAGTACTCGGACAATGGATGAAAGATCATGATAGCTCTATCAATAACTTTTTACGGTCTTTAATAAAATCCACTGTCCGAGTACTATGAGTGTCAGGTAACTGAGTGAATGTGTTCTAAATTCACACAATTATTTGAATTCAGTCATCAAATCTAAACTAATTGGTTGCGTGGCCCCGATTGAAGTTCCGTTAACATCTCTTTTGTTAACGACAGGTATCTAATTGCTACAACTATCATATCAAACTAACCATGGAGAGCAGACAATGCCACGCGAATAAGTTCCTATTGTGTCTCCTTCAACAATATTCTCCATTGTAATAAACCTTCAACTCTGTTCGAAACATTTCATTGTTTGTTCCTAAGTTTGATGGACATTCAATAGGTTGGACATGTTAATGGTTAAACAATGACTGTGAATCAATTAGTATTCTCTTCATAAGCTTCATATCAGAAATTAATTGCAATCTAGATATAATGTTCAAATTAATCCTATTTTACATGGATTAGTGGTAAAGAAATTCAATTGGTTAAGTTTGATATTTTCTATTCGTTACTTAATTTTTGTATATTTAATGAAGCTTAACTGTTTTGTGTATGAACCTTAATATATTGTGTTTTTTATGTGTTTATATGGTTTTTTTGATTCATGTAGCTCACTGTTATTATCTCGTTGATAGTATGTTACTCCGTATTCTGGTATGAAAATGCATTTATAATAATTCTTATAATGATGGGATAATGAAGACTGGAAAAATTTGCATAAAATTAAACTTTAAAATTCGATCAACAATAAATGATTTATTTAACCATAAGGATTTTTTTTATAGTAAAAGATAAGTTTTAATTATTTTTTCGACATTATAACCTGAAAAAAATTACTTAATCTTATATGGACCCACAATAATTTTCTACAGATAATTAAATGCAATGAAATTGAAAATGAAAAGACCAATAATGATAGTTTAAACAAACCGTCCATTACAGTATGACATTTATTTCTATATCGATTCTCATAGTTTCAAATTAATAATGGTCAATCTCAATTATATTAAATTACTATCGATTCAATCAACAGTGTTCAAATTGAATTTATATTTGAATTACGTATTGTTGAACTGCATTAGGTATATTAGCTTCTACTTGTTTCATTGTTTAATTATATACTCTTTCATAACATATATAAATCAACGTATATAAATTTCAATAATAACAATTACCTTATTGTCTCCGAAGCAATGTAAATCAATTGATGTTTTATTAGTCAATTAATTTAGAACCATATTAAATGTAGTGTAATAAATAAGACACTGTAACCCATTATAGTTCTTGCTTTAATATTTATTCACTTAAACTGTGCATGAAAATGGTTAGATGAATGATAGAAGGTTAATATATATTATAATGGTATTAGTTATATAAATTTCGTTAGAATTTTCTTTCAATAATATTATTAAAATTATACTTATTTCAGTAGATTGTAATATTTCAATATGATAAAATATATCTCTGTTTATACATTTTGATATACTTTCGTCACATATTATATAATATTTAATGGTAGGAAATTCTTTAGATCTTCCAAAGGAATCGACTAAAAAGCTCCTTAAAAATCCTCAAATTGCTTCTTAAAGTAGGATTACGTGGATAATATTTTACATCTTGCAAACAAGTTACACTAAATTCTTATTCAATATTTTTCAAAATATTATTATTATATCATTTGAACATCTAAGATAATCGGATTTTTTGAAGATTTAGGAACCATGTCACTTTTCAAAGAAGTATGTTATATGTTTATTGCAATATTCATTGACGATACCCACATTTGCTCCTTGAATTCTTTTGTCAACATTTTCTCTTTGTAGTTACCCACATTAACTGAATGTGTTCTCTTTACCCACATTAACCACATGTGTTCTCTTTGCAGTTACCCACATGGTGGGCAGCAAACCAATCCACTTCAGTCACCCACAGTACAATGTGACAGTCAGAGAAGACAGACAACCTGGTCCCCTACTGAAACTAGAGGCAACAACTCTACCACCTGGTAAGGGTATTGGTCACATGAGCATAACTTAAAGGTCCCCTCCAAGCAAATATTTTTATTACCTTATTCAACGAGGCTAATGTTTCTTATCATTTTTCTGTAAAATGCATCGAATTTGGTAGCATATTTTTAATTTTATATACTTTTTAAGA
Organism: Caprella mutica; assembly: GCA_947561585.1. Taxonomy (NCBI): domain Eukaryota; kingdom Metazoa; phylum Arthropoda; class Malacostraca; order Amphipoda; family Caprellidae; genus Caprella; species Caprella mutica. The sequence goes on from CANNZV010000006.1 coordinate 777,308, forward strand.
TTTTTATAATCTAAACTGTACGAAATATTTTACTTCCGACTTACTAATTTAAGAAATTTTCAGCCTGAAGAATAAGAATGTACACCATTTGTTTTGATTGTCAACTAGGTATTAGGTTTAATAAATCCATTTAATATTCGTGTAAAGGTAATCGGATAAACTTATTATAGAAACGTTTATATACTTTAGGAAATAATTAAAATAAAGGCCGAAAACGCATGGCCGAAAAAAAGAGTGTACAATCTTCTTCTTGAGTAGCAGATTAGTGATTCGCTCAATTGTTTCTCACAGAGTATTAAAAAACTTTTAAAACAAATTATAAAATATATACTGAACCGAATTGTATGCGATTTGCAGAATAATGATCGTAGACCTTAGTTCTATAATATTATGTTATAAACTGATTTTTTTCCCCGGAGCCTGGAGAGGACCTTTAAGAAATCTATCAACAGTTTCTCAAGTCTTGTATATCACTCACATGAGCATAACTTAAGTGATCTATCAACAGTTTCTCAAGTCTTATATATCACTCACATGAGCATAACTTAAGTGATCTATGAACAGTTTCTCAAGTCTTATATATCACTCACATGAGCATAACTTAAGTGATCTATGAACAGTTTCTCAAGTCTTAAATTCGATGACGTTAACTATGAAATAGATTCTTATTTATAAAATACGCACAATAAATCTTTTCAAAAGAAAAGTCACAAATACAAATACGTCACAATATAGAGCTTACTTCATTATATAGGAGTCAAGGAATTCATATAAAAGAATGAATTTTACAGCAAACTACACAAAATATGTTCTTTTCAAAAGAGTTTTTGAAAGAGTCTTTCAAAACAGGGTACTTCAACCCACATCAATCAACTAATCAGGAAGGTTCACTATGCAGATCTTCATTATAGAGGAGTTAAATAAAAGTCATTTTTATTAAGAACCGTCTTTAGTAAATAACGTTGTCATTGAAACACCTACATACTGTTGCATTTCTTAACTATCAATGTGGTAAAAACTTGTCTCCAAATTTCCATAAATACTTTTTTATATAATCTAATCGAAGAATACATGAAGAATTTTCATGAGTTTGTAAAATGTAACCTTTTACATAATTCAAATGCATCAACCATTATTTCGCTCTTATGGGAATAAATGATCAAGGCTGCTCAGTGAAGCATTTTCAGATCAAATATTCAATAGGAAATTTCAATATATTCATAATAGGGATTTTCCATAACATAATGGGCTAAAATGATTTATTTATATTGCTGCTGAAAGCATTTCTTCCCAACTGAATTGAGTAAATCGATGCCATTTTATGTTGGAGGCTTTAGCTACCCAAAGAGAAATTAATGTCGGAGTTCTGTTCAATCTTTGCTTTCAGTCTTGCCAGGTCCTGTTCGCAAAGTATGCACTCCCAAATTGATCCCTTGACAATAGGATTTAGTTCGGTAATATCCTTGCTTTAATCCCTTGGGAATCGTGAAAAGTTTGTTAAATTTTCTATAAACAAAAAAAAATCCACAATATGAATTGTTTTCAATGCTTTAAGACTCTTTAGTATATCATTTATTATGAATTAGGTTACAATCTAAACTATCAGTATTTTACTTAATTTTGTATTAAAACATGCACATTATTTCTAATTCCATTGAAATAAGCACAAAGACGTTCTTGCTTTTGTAATAATGGTCTCCAAGTTGCCTTCGTTATTCACGAACATTATTGTTTATCTTCAAGAAGAACTTTTTGCCGCAGGTCTCGAAGTTACTTACGATTTACTGGGCTGGGACAGTCACGTGTGGTTTGCTGTGGACTCCAACTCTGGAATCATCTCTTTGATTTCTCCTCTTGACTTCGAACGAAACCGAGAGGTGAGTGAGACTCGTTATATATATTTCAGTAAAGTTTCTATTTAACTAAGAGAAGTATATAAACAGGAAGAATAGTGATGCAAGTGAGTTATAATGAATTAATATTAATTCCAAATAATCTAATTGAGTTTTAGAATTCGTTCTATCGTTCAAATTTCCATGTAAAAACGTACTACTACTAAAACGTTTCATATTATTACTGCCTATATGAATATTTGCGGCTAGGCATGAACTGTCCTATTTATTATGAACAAGAACACAGATATGCAAGATTTGGAAGAATCTTTTTAATTACATAAAACCAATACCAATAGTATATGTTTCATCAAGACGCATATTTAGATATGTCTGCAAAACATTCAAATCATTTAAATAGAAAATAATTTTAATCTCTAGATAGTACCTAGGGAGACAACACAGTACACGGAAAGTAGGTGGTAATAGTCAAGCAAATATTTCTAAAGATCCTATTGGTTTTGGACACTCTCTCACTTTCCAAGTACTGCGAGTGTCCGAAAACTGTGAGATTTCCCTAAGCTCAGTGACAGTATGCAGGGATATATTTAGAGTACGGGCCAAATTGGTATCTGTGACCGAAGGGTTATTTAGAAGATAGAGGGGATTAGCCTTGGAAATCTAATTGAAACAAGCCGTACAATTCTAGAGTGCAGAAATATGAACCTGATTAAAATACTGAACAAGTCAAATCAGTGTTTTACGATTTATTAAATCCAAATTGATCTCCTGTGAACAACTAAACTATACAAAAAGATGCTAAGATTATTTAGAAACTCACTTAATATTCTAAAAACTCAATATAACTAATTCATGTAAGAAAGAATTTTATTTAGAATAGAACAAATAGGAATTTATTTTATATATTCTACAGTTTGACTGTGATTACTAAAATCTTGTTTAGATTTTTATGAATTTAAAGGTTAATAATTAAACCCAGAGAAATAGGTTTTATGTAGGGGTTATTTATAACCTTATTTAGACTCAGAATAATGTTTTTTCTGGTGTATGGATTAAGAAGGTAGCATTGCTATCTCAGCATACTGTTATTTCACGCGTAACCTAGCACAAATTTATTGCCATTCAGAATACCAGCTTCAATAAAACTACTTCAATTTTGTAAATGCAATTATAGTCTTTATATAAGTAGAGCTGTTCATTATTATTCTGATGTATCTTTAAATGATTTTAAGAATTATAAAGGAAATTAAAATGATCATTGTAACAGTCATAATATTATTATCATTTCATGGAGAATTGTAATTGTTACATAGCTACGAGATTCAAAGATTTCACTTTTTCGTTTAATGAATTCGTACGATATGGTAATTAAAGTTCAATAAAACCTAACTAATAAAAGCATAATTCATCACAACAATGACTATATCATCAACTAAGTTATCGGGGGAAATAATAAAACTTTTCAAATCTCTAATAAATCATTCTGATGCGCTCCATTCGACCCAATTAAAATATTCAAAATAGATTCGTTTTCAATTGAACGGTTCGAATATCTGGCAATGATTGCTAGCCCAGTTCCAATGTAAATTCAACCTGGATAATTAGTTCATTCAAGTGAATATTATACTCCAATCTTTTTTTTAAGAATTTAAGAATTTTATAGTATATAGACTTCTTAGATCAAAATGTATTCTTTATATCTTCCAGTACCTAACTTATTTCAACAAAAGAAAATTGCCTCAAATCTTGAGAAGTTCATGATTTTCAATTATATGAAATTATTAACATTCATATTCCCTGTACACAACCTTCAGTAGGTACTCCAAATAACATTATTGCAGTATTTTCTCGTTTCCATTCTTGAGTTGATATCGTGTCAGCGGTGTTAACACCGACTGCATTAGCTCTCTGGAAACAAATGGCCATGCTGCTTCCATAATGAACGGGCGGGCATGATTCATATTAGGTACACAAGATATCAGTTACTTGGGATTGCAATTACCGGAAATACTAATAGTTTGTTAGTTAGTTACTCTTGATACCAATTACTCAGGATATTCATTGCCTAAAATACAAATTGCACAAAATACCAATTGCTCACCATACCCTTGTCTCAGGTTACCAAATATTCAAGATACATTTAGCAGCTGATGCCAAAAATTCGTGATACAAATAACAAAGGTTAATAAAAATTCATGATACAAATAACAAAGATTAATAAAAATTCATGATACAAATAACAAAGGTTACCAATAATTCATGATACAAATAACAAAGGTTACCAATAATTCATGATACAAATAACAAAGGTTAACAAAAATTCATGATACAAATAACAAAGGTCACCAATTATTCATTATACAAAATAACAAAGTTTACCAATTATTCTTGATATAAATAACAAAGGTTACCAATTATTCTTGATACAAATAACAAAGTTTACCAATTATTCTTGATATAAATAACAAAGGTTACCAATTATTCTTGATACAAATAACAAAGGTTACCAATTATTCTTGATATAAATAACAAAGGTTACCAATTATTCTTGATACAAATAACAAAGTCAATTATTGATGATACAAATAACAAAGTTTACCAATTATTCTTGATATAAATAACAAAGTTTACCAATTAATCTTGATATAAATAACAAAGTTTACCAATTATTCTTGATATAAATAACAAAGTTTACCAATTATTCTTGATATAAATAACAAAGTTTACCAATTATTCTTGATATAAATAACAAAGTTTACCAATTATTGATGATACAAATAACAAAGGTTACCAATTATTCTTGATACAAATAACAAAGTTTACCAATTATTGATGATACAAATAACAAAGGTTACCAATTATTCTTGATACAAATAACAAAGGTTACCAATTATTCTTAATATAAATAACAAAGTTTACCAATTATTGATGATACAAATAACAAAGGTTACCAATTATTGATGATACAAATAACAAAGGTTACCAATTATTGATGATACAAATAACAAAGGTTACCAATTATTGATGATACAAATAACAAAGGTTACCAATTGCGCTGGGAAAAGTTATTGTGTGGTCTTAGAAGATTAAATGGGGACAGTCTTACTTTTTAATCCGCTGTAATCTTATAATCCATTATTTTTCTTCCTGGATGACAAAAAGGATATTCAAAGAATCTATGACCTAGAAAAATGGGATTACATTCGATATCACTAGAAATTTGTAAAATTTTAAATTCAGCATCCCAACAAATAAAAGGGAACATCGAAGCTGTACATACATTCAAAGGATATCAGTTGACAAATCCATAGCATCCAAATTTATGACACCAATTTGTAACAGGAATCTCTATCCTGGAATACCTAAAATAAGTTTCCAAGCTGTAGACAATTCCTGTTATAAAATGTGCATTGTAATTCTGCTTTTTCTTTTCGTGAATACATGCATAGCGTTATTCTCACCAATAAAATGTTATTATTTATTTATCTAAACATAATGTTTCATCACAAAGTACATATACAAAACTCTTATACAATGACAAAAGGCGAAAAGAAACAAATTATACGGAGGAAGCATTAAGGCCCGGTAAGCTAATTGTTTCAGTGCAATCTATTTAAAAATGAAAATGATACTTCAGATGCATCTACCTAACTTATCAAAATAAGAATGAACTAGAAATTGTACTATTGATGTTGAAGTAGGTAGAGCTTATAAGATTTCTTGAATTTGCAAATATTAGAAGTAGATGTATGACTATATTATTCCACACACTACATCCTATATAATAAATAGTATTTTGTTTTTCGGATCTGTTGAAAAAAGACAGAGTGATATTTGAGGGGTTTTTAGAAGTTTATGAGTAGTTACAGTGTACAGTTACAGTGTACAGTTACAGTGTACAGTTACAGTGTACAGTTACAGTGTACAGTTACAGTGTACAGTTACAGTGTACAGTTACAGTGTACAGTTACAGTGTACAGTTACAGTGTACAGTTACAGTGTACAGTTACAGTGTACAGTTACAGTGTACAGTTACAGTGTACAGTTACAGTGTACAGTTACAGTGTACAGTTACAGTGTACAGTTACAGTGTACAGTTACAGTGTACAGTTACAGTGTACAGTTACAGTGTACAGTTACAGTGTACAGTTACAGTGTACAGTTACAGTGTACAGTTACAGTGTACAGTTACAGTGTACAGTTACAGTGTACAGTTACAGTGTACAGTTACAGTGTACAGTTACAGTGTACAGTTACAGTGTACAGTTACAGTGTACAGTTACAGTGCTTAGTGTATATCTGAGTCATTGGTAATATAATTAATAAGTTTTGATGAATATTAACCTATTCCTCATGTTTTTACTGGAAAGAGATCTCCTTTTTAAGAGCATCCCGCGCGATAAACCAACCCATCCGATGACAGAGGCTGAAAATAGCGCAAGTGCCAAAATAGTCCGCTGGTAAAGCAATAATTTTACAGATTCAAAATTGGAAAACGCTTTTGTTGTTTTTTCTAATTATCGGGGAGGAGTATGAATTTAGAAGCAATTGCGCTATATAATGGGTGTAAAATTTTTGTCATAAAATACCTATGTTTGGGTCATTTTTCCTGCCGGAGGGTCTTAAACAAAAAAAAAATTATTAAATCGGAACAATAGATATAGTCTTTCAAATTGGTTAAGAAAATTAATTCTATTGAATTGAATTTGAATTGAACCTTACGATAAATGAAACAGGAGAAAACTTCAAAAACGGTTATCTTCAGCCTTATTATATAAAATTTACTCATCAAAAATACATGAAGAGAATATTTCTCTTTACCTTTGTTGCATGTAATTGGAAAAAAATGGGAAAAATGTAAGCAAATAATGGAAACTATGATCGCTATCAATATTCAATAAATGTTCAAACATAAAAATTGCATAAAAAATTATTACGTATTGTTGTAACTTATCATTCTACTAACTATCTATACATGTTTCATTCTTTTTTATATGAATAAAGTGTTATATAATATGAAGACTGTCAAAGACATAATTTAACAGCAAGGCATTATAGAACATCAGCAACAGCGGCAAGGCATTAGAAATCATAATGTCGCTATAAACACTCTATTTCCCGCCTTAGCATCTGACTTTAGTGTTCTCAATGTAAATTATCACTGCCATTCTATGCTATTCCAAACTACTTATAATAACTTCTCAGAACAATGCCAGAAATGCCTTCGATGCCTTGGTTATTAACTTATGTTATTTACCCTCATGTTTTTGGATTAAAGACACTAGCAACAGAGAAATGTGTAAAAGAGTCACCAAAAAAATCCGTTTCAGTTTTGGTGGACACTAAAGGACTGAATTTCATTTTGACCTATTAGAAATAAATTAATCAATATATGGAAGAAACCTCTTCCACATTATGATTTTATATTTGAAATGTCGTATGGAAAGGTACTATACCTTCGCAATATTGACCAACGTTATAATTTGATCAGCAATATTTTTTTCCCGAACAAAAAACATAGGAATATTTATATTTATTTATATGTAAACCTGTTATTCGCAAATCCAAATTGCCCGTAATTTGCTGGGATGATTGGTCAGTTTTCAGGAACCGTTTGATTAGATTTTGGGAGCAATCGAGTCGAAGGTCAAGGTCACGAAAAGGTCACAATCACATGTAACGTCGGCGAAAGTATTCGCTCTACGACTGCTCGTTCTATTTTGCTCTAATTTACTATGACTTTTATCATATTATAGCTAGACACTGCATTATAGTACATTTATAATATGGAATTATGTTGTATTTCACTTAATACCTAGGCTTATAATTTCTGGTTCTATCAAGCTGTGCTACCTTCTAGTTTGAAACTAGTCATGATTAATATTTGAATGCCATCTAAGCTGCAATATGTTCTATGACATATCATAGGATTCCAACTCTGGAATAATATATGAAACACCTTTAACGTGCCTGCATGGTAACTAACGAGTGTAATACACTATTAAATTGGTGGTTTAAAATCTTTGATTGTTTTTCAAATATCATATACGTTTATATGGAACAATATTTTATTAAATATGAATTATATCAGCTGTTTAAGTATTTTTTGAAGAAATAGCAAGTTTAACATAACTATTTAAATTATATAACATGAATAAGCTTCAATCATTTTGTTCAAAATCCGAGCTTTCTGTTTGTCATCCGAAATTTCTTTGCTGAAGTAAATACTGAAGTGTTTTAAGCAAACACGTGAAAAGTTATGCAGTTATGCAAATGTTATCGCTTTCTGGCGACCTTTGGAAACAATTTAACTTATTCTAAGTACCATAATGTCAGATTTACAATTGCCAATCGTAATAGTGTTTTGGAGTGTTCTGTTTTGGATTTGACCAACAATGGAAGAATGTTATGGTGGATGTTCGAAGATTAAGTGGGGCCACCTCTTAATATTCTACGGCCCACCATAACTTTACTCACTCGAAAAAATGAAATTGGATTTTTTTTAATCAAAAATCAACTGTTAATATTGATTACGATTGATTCATCATAATTAGCAATTTCTGAAACTAAATATTTCAATTTACCTCCGACAATGTCTTAATGTTTTGTAATTTATGTTGTAAATTTTTCCGTCGTTTTAAATCTCGAATGAATCAATTTGGATGATTTACTTTATCTTTAGCACAAAGTTCAAATTTTGATTTTCTAATCCACTTCTCCCATCAGCATGGTCTACCAATCGTAGCGCGTATGACTGAAGGATCCGCTGCTACGTCAGTGCTAGTCATCGTACAGGATGTCAATGAGTACAAGCCTAGGTTTACCAACAGTCAATACTATACGCAAATTACAGAGGAAGATGATAGGCACCTACCTAAAGTAGTCATACAGGTGAGTGATTAGCAATTATCTTATTATAAAGAGTATATACTGGTGCCAAAGATGCTTTGGGTTGAAACAAAAAGACTGCTCCACACGTCCTATCTACATTGATTCAATGAAAATTAAATTATATAATGGTATACAATTACACTTTTTTTTTTTAAATTGAATATTTTGATACATCATCTGATTTCAATTATAGTAATTCTGTCGTTAGGCTTAGGTAAACTAATTTTAACATTCACTGAAAGTTTAAGATTCACTTTTTGATACTGGTACATCATATTGGTCGATCAGAATTTTTTTTAAAGTGATGATGAACTGTTCATATTTTCTTTCATGTAATAACTGAATGAATTTACTCTCTTAAATATTAGTGAGTGGGAGTTAACAAATTCCTTTATGGAAAAGGCCGAAGATCAAACGAATTCATTTAACAGCTTTGTGTGTTTTTATACGGAATATCATTTCAAAGAATTGAATGCGTAACTACATAACCCTACAACTGTAGATAATCTATTCATGAATTTGATATGGAAAATGGTATTATAAATAATCCACAACCCTTTGAAGCTGTTGAATAACTTTCAGTGTATTAAATCGGTTATTTTATTTATTTCTCTTCAACAAATGCTCTCAACTAAATTACATAAAGTAGCTTTTATCTAAAGAGGTAGATAATGAATTCATCTCACTTTTCCTGTGAAGTCCAAAACTGATTCTCAACACAAAAAAGAAGTTGATGGACGTTTTTGATGTCCCATTAATAACATTTGGGGGATTAAGCATGAAATTTTCCCATCTCCAGCTAGTTATAAATCATTGTCAGATCATGGCGTGAAAAAACTGACACGATGGAGAGTGGAGAATATCTTAGAGATGTAATATTCTACCAAGAACATTCGATTATCTGATGTGGTAATTTTTAAGAAGATTATTTCCATCAAAACTTATCGTTATTCAAAGGTGGAAGGTTACTTTTTGCATAATATTCGCTATTCAATATATAGACTTCAATTGACTTTTTTTTTATATGCGTACTTATGAATAATTTTATATACCATAAAATTAAACATATATAACTTAATTATACACCTTAAAAGAGTATTTTAATATTAATTAGTAGAGTTAATAATAGATTTAAGAGTAATTTCCTTATATAATTGATGTATTGTTTGAATCAGGTGCAAGCGACTGACAGGGACGGGGGCAAATGGGGAAGACTGAGGTACTCCATCAGGGGTGACGGCATCCCAACCAATACAACAAACTCCAAATTGGAAACCAAAACTTCTAGTCGACAACGACAATCAAAACCTAATAAGCTCAAAAGTTTTATAAAAGATGACCAAAAGACCCCAGAGTCGAGGGCTTTGAAGAAAAATATTGATTCATACCCGGCCACTCCGACTGTAGTGGCGCCCCCGTCTGTTTCGAAAAGTAAATACTGGAGAGACAAACCAACAACTTTTTCAATAGACGAAGAATCGGGAACCATTTATGTGCTGAAGGTAAGTTTCGTTTTTGTGATTTCTATCTAACTTTTTCATATACTCATTTGAAAAAATGTTATATAACCATTTATAAACGTGTTCCGTCGAAAAATATCGAAATTGTCTTGAAGATGTTCAACAAAAGGCGATATACTTTGATAGTTTTAAATTTATGGTTTCTAATTGGCAATTGCTATTCTTCTAATCATATATCGTAGCTGAGTAAACAGACAATCTGCTATTATAATATTACAATTAGGCATCTATCATTTTAGGCATCTATCAATCATCATGCATCTATCATTTTACACAAAGAAAACAAGAATATGATAATATCAAGTCACTCAAACTGAGTGTGAAACTTGGTTTCCTAAGCGATAGAAGACTGTGTCTAAAATTCCTTGTGACAATCTACAATGAGTTCAATTTCATCTGATTGCTATTCAGGACAACTCTCTAAGGTGTAGGTATATATTCCCCACATTCTCTCAATGAATCTTTTACCATAGCAGATATTTTGCCCCGTGAAGTGTATACAAATGTCATTCTTAGAGCCAGGGACCAATTCTCTCACGGATAGCTTCATATGAACCAATATATCAGTACTATCGACAGTAACGCAAGGCATATGAGTGGAAGTACATGCGAAAATGGCAATACTTTTCAGATTATTAACCCATTCTTTATTTCTCGTATTGGTAATCCGTACATTACAGAATTGTTCGCACTGTATAGACTATAAATTCCAATTCTAAGCCCAAATTATCGGTAACATTTATAGGCTGATAGGAAGTTTCTTATTTGAGTTTGTAATATTATGCCAAAGAATTTTTTATGGAAGCATAGTACGACATTTTAAATTCACAATAGTTTCTTATATATGGATCTAAATAAATGATGAGAAATTAACCAACAGATATACTACAATAATTAATTTATTATTAAATAGTGAACATGTATTCATTATATCTTTATGAGATACTCCATTACAAATGCTTCCAACATTAATTATTTACATTATTTGCTAATGTAATACTCACCTAAATGTATACACTGAAGTGAGTATAATTAAATATTACTCACTCTATCACTCATCCTCAACTTCATGAATACTATATTTTAAGATGCTTTACAATGTAAGAAAAATGGAGAAACAATTAGTTCATTATCTATATTGGCTTTTTAAAGCAAGTAATTAACAAAGGTTCCATTTCTGAACTTTGGTATTGCCATTATCAAGTTATATGATTATATCCCAATGACAAATAATTAAATATTCTACTGCTATTTATGCTAAAGCTGAAGAACAGTTAATTCACCGCAAACAAAATGTCATTGACGTCAGTAGATGACGTAAGACGATTCTTTTAACCTTAACAATTATGATTATCACATAATTTAAAGCAAAATTTTGAGATTTTAACACGGATCATAGATTTGTCAATTTGAAAATGTTAAGAAATTTTTTACTCATATTCTATACATATAACCATGTACAGCAAACTGTAATACCGTAATAAAGGGGTATATTAGTCAGGTTTTTATTTTCAGTGAAGACTGCATGGTACATGGTTCAATTTGAAGTCGGAGTGACATTTAATATTTTCTCTTCTCCATTCATCTCTATGATATTCTTAAAATCATCAAACTTTTATACCATTTTATACCCTTTAATATCACAGGAGCCTAGATTGAGATTAGAGAAAAGAGTCAATATACCTCCGTTTCTGTGGCTTCACATTCACTGGATTATATATACTGATTTTTGAGCTCATCAGGAATACCTTCCCAGCCATTTTCAAACTCCAAACCGCCATTATTTGTTTGAAGAGAAATATTTTTGAAGATAATTTTGAATGAAATTCTTTAAACTCATTCGTAAAGGATTTTCGGTCACAAAAAAACTTTATTCAGAGACTGAAGAAGAGATTAGAAACAAAGTTTCAATCTCCTAAATCGAAGATAGCATTTAATTTTACTTAGAAAGTTGATGTAAGGTTTATATGAATTGGTAAATGTATTCATGAACTATTTTATGTGAAATAAATCATAAGGTGAATTTCAAAAACTATATTTTTTAAAATATTTACTTATAAATTAAAAATCATAAGGATTTGATAAGCCACGAATCATTAGCAATATCCCTTTAATAATATTTAGATGAGAATTGATTGAATGGAATTAATTATATTCAGAAGTTAATCAAAGAACAGGTAATAAGAATTATTCTGAACGCTAGAAATAGTCAAAGCTAATTACAGTAATTATCTACAATAATTTATGCAACTGAAAAAAGATCACAAAACACAGTTGATGGACTTAACCCCTTTAGTTCCTAATGGGAAAAGTCTGCCTCATAATGTTTTCAAACAATGTAGTCGATTTTCTTTAATTAAAATGATTTGATATGAGAAAAATGATGTTTGCAATAAATTTTCTGATTGACCACATATTCGTACCTTTATTTATTTAATGAATTTAATTGATTTATTTTTTCTGCAGCATATCAATAAATCTTATACAATTGATTTGGAATTTCATGAATGTCATAAGAAGTATAAAATGTGAAACAAAATCAAATATTGCTTATGTAAAAGTAGGAGCGGAAAGGATGATGTTTAATGATGTAAGTAAAGATTAGTATTGAAAACTAGGCAAATTTATTTATAAATCTCTACCCGCATAAAAATGTATCCCTTTCAGCCACATTTTTCATTATGATTTCTTTCGATTCCTTCACATTTATACTTAACATATATATTATATATCAATCATAACTACCTTAAATGTCAAATTTACTCCGACCTAAATATAAAAATTCACATACCATTATACAGGGTGGCGCAAAAAGAAGGAAACCCATTTTCAAACTAGTTTATTTTACAAACTATCAAAGCTAGAAATTTTCTGAAAACACATACTTATTCATTCACTATTTTTGCATCTATCTTGATAATCTGTTAGGAGCTACGATGAAAATTGAACATCCTGCAGCTAATTAAAAGAAGGTACATAAAAATGGCTTGCGCGAGCATGAAATACGCAAAAAAATCATAATAGGAATAGTTTATTTCCGTATGGTAGTAGTAAAAATTTAATCCTAGAATTTTTCATTCAATTAACGTTTTGGTTATTGACTCTTTCATTCATGGAAATACATCTTCATCATCAATCACGATATCTTCTACAAAATGTGCATTTTTTGCAGAAACCATTTTGCAAAATTTAGACGGTGCGATAAATCAGTTCTAAGAGTTCGAGCCTTACATGCATCTTAAAAGGATAATATCTCAAATCATGTTTAACAATTTAGTGAAATGTGTCTTAAATGATATCTAATTCTTACCATCTGATTTATATTTTTGTATTATCAATATGCTGTTCATGAAAAAGATTAATGTTTTCATGTGTCCATTATTTTCTCCCGTGACATGATCAATTTTTGTTCAAATTTAAAGTTGTTTCTTCAGTTTTGAACTTATTAACATTTGTCAATGTGATTTTACAGTTGTTGGAAATCTTTCCAGAAAGTGTTGTTCAAAATGAGGTTGAACCTGCGTTAAACTTACAGTGTTTAAAAAAATTGTCACAACAAAAACTCTGTTTTTTTGAAGCTGTATTTTGAGGATTTCGAATAGAATGTAAAACTTAATGGCGAGATGATTTTATAAAGATATCAATTTTACCTTCAAAAAACAACTTTCAAATGGTAATTAATTGTTTTATTTTCTCTTATTTGTTACAAAAAATAGTAGAATTTAATGTTTTAAAATCCATATAAAATGAAGTATACCTCTTATGATTTTTTTCATATATTTCGAGCACGCGCAAGCCATTTTTAGGTACCTTTATTTAATTAGCTGCAGGATGTTCAATTTTCATCGTAACTCCTAACAGATTATCAAGATAGATGCAGAAATAGTGAATGAATAAATATGTGTTTTCAGAAAATTTCTAGCTTTGATAGTTTGTAAAATAAACTAGTTTGAAAATGGGTTTCCTTTTTTTGCGCCATTCTGTATTGTTGGTTGGTATGACATGGAATTACATTATTCGTTGTAATAATTATAATACTAAAGTTTTAGATTATCACTTTAGATTATCACTTCCCTGAAGACTATCACTTCTCTGAAATAAAGTTATGGTGGACCTCATTGAAGACTATATAACCAATCCTTCCACAATCTTCACTGTTAGATAGAAATTTTATATCTTTCCTTTTCCACCCTCAGCCTCTGGATCGAGATCTACCGGACGGTAAAGCCAAATGGCACCTGACAGTCACCGCATCAGATGGAGAATATGAGGGGACAGCTGATGTCATCGTCAGCGTCAAAGATGTTAATGATAACGCGCCAGCTTTTGAAAAAGACCGAGTCAATGTGTCTGTGCCTGAAAACGCTCCGGCAGGTAATCTATCTATGAACAACAAAATGTTTAACGATTTCGAAACATATTTAGTACACTACAGATAAGTTTGTTTATGTAATTTTATTCAACTGGTTGAAATTGAAAATTTTGCAGAAAAAAAAAACTATTATGTTCTTACTATTAAAATGGAAGGCGCTGACAAAGATGAAATGTTCGATTATTCAAAGGGATATTTGTGGTAAGCCATCAGATGATTGATTGGAATCTCCTCTTATATTTCCATCACCATAACTCTGTGTGATGATTATTAGGTGACTAGTGTATAGTTTCCCGATAAAAAATAACGGGTTATCATCAATATCAATCTATTTCCCGTTATAAGGTTACTTTAAATTTTTTGCATAGTCTAATTTATTTTATAAATTACATACATTTAAAATATTAATAAAAACAGGGGAATTTAAATATCAAGTCAATATATTCCCGTGCGTATCATAGTTACATTCTTCATGTTTAATACCCGTCGTGTAAAAGCGGACACCAAATAAATAAATACACACACTACGGGTATTATTAGGATAGATTGATTGATATCTCCTCTCATTTCTCATCACCATAACTCTGTGTGATGATTATTCTCGACAGGTAGCCAAGTAGCGTTCATATCAGCAACTGACTATGATGACCCACAGGAAGGCGGTAATGCTCGTCTCTTGTATTCTCTGCAGAAGAATGTAATAGATGAGAGTTCTGGCTTGCCAATATTTTCAGTGAACAGATCCACTGGAGAAATAAAAACAACTTTATGTTGCTTGGACCGCGAGCACACAGCACACTATGGCCTACTTTTGTCAGTGACTGATGGGGGAGGCTTGCATGGTGAGACAATGAAATAGTTTTAGGCTATTAAATAGTTATAGCGTAGTAAAAAGTTATATACAATAAAATAGTTATAGTCACTAGTCAATAAAATAGTTATAGTCCATCAATCCATATTTAGTTCAACATCGAACCATTCAAATTTTCATATTATGTATCTTCCATGAAAGAAACTTCTGTGGGTGGAGTCTTATTAAATGAACAGAAAATAATCTTAATCATCTGTGACTCCTCAATAACTTTATAATTACGGCATATCTGTCGTTTCTGTCAGAAGAGTGTTATATTTATATCAGCAACTTGTCTTTTAATCATATAATATTATTTAATATGTACTCATTTTATAGATTGGTTAACTTTTTTCTCAGTATTATTAAGATAACTAACATTAGAAATATTATCCTTATTAAATCATCAAATTTTGAACATTTTATATAAAATTCTGTTTCGACTGAATTTTTTTAATTCCATTATTGATTCATCTTCACATACGATTATAAATCAATTTTTCAATCTCCAATAAACAGTCTTTTCGAGATGAATTGTTTTCATGTGTTGCACATGTTACAACACACTGTATGGTGCTAAGGTAGTAAATGTGGCATATATGATTGAGGTAAAGCGTCTGAACCTCATTTGCGACGCAATTTCAACCTGTCTATTTCCCAATAACTGCCTAAGATCAAAGAAACTCATTTGATACTCTCCTCCAACATGTATTTCTTTTATCACTGTCCAAAGCAATGGAAATACAATATCACCATATAGAAAAAATAGAGACAATGTAATTTGTTAAAGATTATAAGGTCTTTATTAAGCGTATAGTCTTATAATTTAAAAGATGTCCTGTAATTTCATATGCATTGTAAATTTTTTTAAATGACCTAAATGATATAAGTGTGGAAATCTAAACCAATCTTTTATCAATAAAAAGAGATGACATTTTATCCTATTGAGATGAACTACACTAGATTGACTACATACATTATCAGAAAAAGAAAGCATTTTTCTTATCCTAATGACATTTGTTGAGATGACATTTGACCAGTTTCTTTTTCAACGTACTACAGGCACTTGCAACATCGATGTGATGATCAGTGACAGCAATGATGTGCCACCAGAGTTTGTGAAGAAAGTATTCAGAGTGACTGTACCAGAGACAAACTCCACGGATGTCGTTACCACTTTAGAAGTGTCAGATCCAGACCTCAGTAATAACATGGCTTTCAGGGTAAGAAAATAAACACATCAAACACTAAAACTTCTTCAGAATGATCTCTTTTATGCTGCTACAAAGTGTTGTGTAGGTTCTTTTCTGAAGTTCTTTGATATGAGTATAAGTTAATTGTTATTAGACAAATAATGTCCACTGTGATTGTCAATTTTATTGCTGGTATTGACTAAAGATTTTTTCTTCAACTACACTCTTTTCTAAATAATTTCCAGCTATCTGATTATAATTGAACAATTCTAATATATTCTTCCTTTCCATATTAATGAATTTCTAGTTTCTATCCAGAATTTTTACAATAACTGAAATAAAGTTTGCAGTGGGACTGACTCAAAGTGAATGTTTTCTTACGAAAGGTTGTTCCCGAGAGTGGCAAGAATTGGCAGTTGGTGGAAGTAATTCCTTCTAAAGATGATGGATTGGTAAAGGCTCGGGTTCCTTTGGACTATGAGAATCCAAAGCACAGAGAAGGAATAAACTTCAGGGTACAAGTTACTGATCAGGTAATATGTCAGGATATTGGATATTTATTTATTTAAAAACATAAATTTCTTCTAGAGGTTCAATTTGTAGATAATCAAATACGAATTGCAATTTCTTGTAGTAATAAAATCCTTGTTATTGTTAAATATTTAAGTGTCGTATGGTTTGCATAATCAAGACTTTTATACACGACTAAATTTATAAATAAATTTTTATATAATAACTGTTTTATCAAAATTCTCCATATTAGAAGATAACGAAATTCGGATTCAATGTGAATTACAATTAAATGTATTAGTACTATCACTATTACTGACAAATATTTAAATATCGTACAGTTTACATAATCAAGATTTTCATACACGACTAACTCTATAAATAAATTACTATATAATAACTGTTTTGTTTCCCCATTCATTACACAGGGAGACATGGGATGGGACAACTCACCTCGTTATTCCGAAGCAGAAGTAGAAATCAGTCTGCAAGATGTCAACGACAACCCACCCATTTTCAGCCAAGAGAAACAGACAGTTGAAGTACTAGAAAATGCCCCTCTGAATTCCGTGATTGCAACGTTGATTGCCTCCGATATTGACACCGTCAGTTCCATCTCTGTTATACCAATCATATATTTTATTACAGTTATTACTATATCTCTAGTTTATTCAGCATATAACACGAAATGAAAATAATACCATATGGGGCACCAATTTCTGTTTTCTGAAATAGATATTCTGATGTAAGTGAAGGAGAGTTTCTTTCATGCTTTCCAATCATCAGAGTTAAGATTGGAAGTCTCTATGAACAGACTTCTGGTAATATTCTATCATCATGTTTAATCGTCGTTCAATATACATTAGAAATCCTCTATAGTGAATGGGTTACGATGTAGCCTCTATAGTGAACAGATTTTCTTTAGTCTGCGATGAATTGCCAACAGTTCTAGAAAACTAGTGGCTATTTTATGGCAGACTAAAGAAAATCTGTTCACTATAGATACTACATCCTAACTCATTCACTATAGAGGAGTCCACTATTGAGGAGTTTTAGTGTACAATCTCTTCCTTCCTTACTAATTTATCATCGGAGTCGTCAATTTATAATATCCCCAAGCAGGGTTTGAGTGGCCTGATAACATACAAGATAGCACCAACCAGTGATCCCGGTGATCAGTTTATCGTCAATGAGTTGGGGGTGATCACTTTGAGGAGGTCTTTGGACAGGGAGGAGTCTTCTCTGCACCTCTTAGAAGTCAGGGCCATGGACAGAGGGGAAACAACCCACACTGCTACTGCTTCTATCACAGTGAGAAGTCATGCTATCTTACAATATAGGGTTTTTTTATTTGTCCCGATTTTAAACTTGTATAACTTCTATCACAGTGAGAAGTCTCGTATAATATTTGGGTTGCATTCAATATATTCGGAAATTAACTAGAAATATGTAGTGGATAAATGGTTTCCATCAAAAAATATTTAAAAAAATTTATATTATATATTTATTGAAACAAATTATTTTCCAACAATATATTAACTGTTTTTACTTTTTTAGAATATTATTATTTTCATTATTTAGAATAGGAGATTCACTTAGACTAAAATTCTATACGAGCATGATAATCGTATTAGAAATTTTATTTTCAGAAACAGGTATTTATAGACAGCTGTATCATACCTATTTATAATTCTCAATATCAATTTTCGTAAAGATACTGAAATTAAATAATATTGCAGAGTCTAATCAAATTTTATTGAAAACTGGAAATAGAGAGATTTTTCGAGTCAATTTCATAACAATTGTATAAGTATTCTTGGAGAAACCAAAAAATCTTCAACGATGAGTTTGTGACGTACTTAGTTTGCTTCACTATAACGTCTAAATGTATGGGCTCTTAAGTGATTAGGATCTTACTTTGTGGTATTTTCAGATTCCTTTCTCTTTATAAATCTCTTTCTACTAAATACTCATGGTACCATGCCCTA
The DNA here is from genome assembly GCA_947561585.1 of Caprella mutica. Taxonomy (NCBI): domain Eukaryota; kingdom Metazoa; phylum Arthropoda; class Malacostraca; order Amphipoda; family Caprellidae; genus Caprella; species Caprella mutica. The sequence goes on from CANNZV010000006.1 coordinate 796,485, forward strand.
GAACCAACTTGCCACTATGGTTCCGACCTCAGGCCTCTGGTCCAAGCTTAACTGTATTTAAGGGTAATAATGGTAAGGTAATTACACTTAGAGATTATATTCATTGGTCAAGCACAGGTTACAAATAATATCTCCACTAGAACGCTCGCAAGTTAAGGTCTCAAATAACTACGAACAGGAGAATAGGTGTGTAGCTCACGAGAGCAAATCGGTAACTGATTTGACTGTCGCTTACTTACAATCATATAGGTTCGCGATGATAGTAATGCATACACAATTGCTGTGTTTGCTTTACTACATTGCTCCCCCCTTCCGAAAATTTCAAAGTTACAATTCACATTTTTCCAAAACTGCCAGCTGGTTTGTCTACCCATTGTTACTCTATATTGAACAATGTTCAGACGCTCACGCTGTTAGTGGAAACATGTATATTGGATCTCTTGAAATTTCTCGAACCGGTAATAAACATATTATTAGAAACTTGAAAAATTTGAGTGTTAATTCGTTCTAGAAATATGTAATACTAATGTGCATTCACCAAATGTTCTTAAATTTTTAATCTTACCTATACAATCTTAATTTTGCTTTAACAATATTTTTATTTATTCTCAAAATAATCTAAATTACTCCTACCTAATATGTCTCAGTTCAAAAATGTAACAACTTTTTCATTTTATAAACGTAATAACTTGCCTAATCTATTAGAGATCTCACCCCTCCCTCCTAATATGTAGATTTTTAGTCTAAATATTAACAGAGACCTTTGATCACTCCAATACATTACACAAATTGTTACTGCATTTACTTTTTTAAAAAAAAATTTATAATCAAAAAAAAATTTTCATTTTAATTTATCATATGTTATGATATCGTATTTTATGATCTTTTAATGAATTTTTATTCGTAATAGAAGTTATATGAATTTTGATCATCTTTATCAAATTTTGAGACAGTTGTGATCTTTAAATTTAAATCTTAAAATTAACACCGAAAAAAAAATTAAACTTAAAATTAAATTCAATTGAAAAAACGATTATTATTAATTTTCACTTAAAATTACCCAACTTAAAATTAAAAAAAAATTAAAATAATGATCAAATTGAGTTTGAGGAAAAAAAATCTTAAATGCTGTTAGGTTTAGTTTTGGTAATTTCGATTTTTGGCCTTCGTTTTGCCTGAGGCATTACTATAACTGTTGTCGCCTGTATATTAACTGCCTGATCGTTAAAGATATTAACTGTTCCACCTAGTTCCTCTAATCTAAAGGGGTGTTTCGCTTAATCTGATTGAAAGCTTCAGTCGCCATCTTAGACCTCAAATTCCTCATTTCGTACATCTTCATATCCTCTTCTGACTTAATCTTTTTTGACTGATGATATCCACATACGAGAATCATCACCACCAGTAGTGTTAGAATTAACACTAAAATGTCGCTGAACAAGTCTGGTATTAGGTCGTACTTTGTAGACCCCATGTTTTTAATGGTTTGCTCCAAATGAGCTTTGTTCATTGAAGATGATTTCTGGATCAGCTCCACTACTGAGTTCAGGTCAAAGTTACTCTGAGTTTGCCCCATCGCTCCAGCTGATCACTTCTCACGACCTTGAATTACAGTTCTGTGTGTCAACCGGCTGTGAGTGGCTGAGGGTCAGTCACTGGCTGTTTGTGGCTGAGGAGCTGTTGGCTGTGTGGGTAACTGGGTCCTCTTTGCCTCTCGTCACTGAAATCAAAACGATACCGTTAGACATGGCCCCTGTTAATTTTAGGTATTTTATCATATTTCAGTCTCATTTTGAATTGATCATTTTTGATTTCAAATTATTTCAGTATTTCATCCTAAATTTGAATATATATATATATATTTTTTTTTTTTTTTTTTTTTTTTCAAATTTTCATTCAAACAATTTTACAGAATATAATTCATCTTATTCGTTACCCAACATTTAAACAAAAAATTTAAAATTAACATGCATACAACAAAAAATATTAATCCTATTAAAATTATTAAATGAATTTTTATATTAATAAAATTCATAATTCATCCCATCAACTTAAACTAAATACATACAAATATTACAATTAAAATTCATACAATTAAATACATACAATAATTCTCTTACTGAGCAAAGGAAATATTGTAGTTTGAACAATGAATTGCATGCTCTGTTTGTTTGTCTCGCGTAAGCAAAAAAATGTAAACATTTCTCTGACTCTTTGCATGTAACTGTGTTATATGCCACGTGTTCGTGTAAATGTAACATGTTACTCATGTTACTTCGTGTTATGTGTTCCTTTTGTGGACTTTCTATATAATGTTTATATTCAAATTTCTCATAATTTGATTTCCTGTTTAATGATGTTAATGAAATTATTTAATTAATTTGTTGTGAAATTTTCCAACTTAGTTAGATAATTTATATTGCTCGTTATCGTTTGATGTCCTAATTTAATTATAGCTTTGTTTTTTTTCACTTGTAATACTGTACCTGGTCCTATCCAATTTAATTGTAATTTATGTGTTTTTTGATGATTTCTAATTAATACTCGATCACCTATCTGTATAATTTTGTCTTTACGTGTCTTATTGTGGTAAATTATGCGTTTGTTTGATTGATTAATTATGTTAGCTCGTATCTGATCTTGAATAAATAGAGCTTGCCTAGCCTTGACTTTGACTATTGATTCTGATGTATCTAAATTGTAAATGTTATCCAAATTTTCTGCTTGAATATTTGGAGATGTGTCGCGGCCAAAAAGAGCGTATGCGGGAGAATCTTTCAAGGTCATATTGACTTGATTGTTAATTGTGTTTTGGACAATATCGAGAAACATGTCCCAATTATTGTGATCTACTGTGGCTACATAGAATCTTAATAATTTGTTAATTTTCTGGTTATTACGTTCACAAATTCCATTGGAATATGCTGAGTATGGTAATACCTCACATTTGTATATCTGATGTATTTCACTGAAAGTTCTAATTGCGTTAGACTTGAATTCTTTCGCACAATCCGACATTAACGTTTTGGGATATCCACAACGACTAAATGTTTTACTTAGACAATCAATTACTGTGTTAGTTGATTTGTCAGCTACTGCGTGTAATTCGTTATATCTTGTCAACATACATGTTATTGATAAAATATATTTGTTGTTCGTGTCAGTTGTTATAAAAGGTCCAATAAAATCAAATGAAACTGTTTCAAATGGTGTATTAGCTACTGGGGCAGACATTAATTTAATTGGTGTATCTAGACTTCCTTTAAGGATTTTGCAAACGTCACATCTTTTAATAAAAGATTCTATGACCGATCTTTCTTGAAAATGATAATATTTTAGTCGAAATTGAAATAGCGTATGAGCTAAACCACAATGGGTGTTAAAATGTATTGAATTAATTACTAAATTGATCATTTCATTTGGTATAACATAATTAACTATACTGGCTGCCCGAGTATCTATTTTCCGATGTCGATATAATATTCCGTCTAATATGAAAAATTCAGCTATGTTCCTAGATGTTCCTAATTGTTTTTTCTGTAATATATCCATTATTTCCTTACAAGCAAAGTCGTTTGACTGTGCAGTCTTTAGTCTGTTTAAAGTCCATGTTATGTCTTCCTGTTTAGGTATGTATTTTAGAAATGGTTTTTCTTTGTTGATTTTATACAATTTAGATGTATCTGATTCTTGTTCGTTTTCTGAGTCTGTTTCTGAGTCATTGTCATTGTCGTTAATAATTTGTGGTACGTTTAGCTTAGCCCTCGATCTTGTGGTTGCTATATAATTTTCAATTGAATTACAACTTTCATTAGATGGTGTTAAAAGTTCACAATCATCTATTGTTTCTTCCGTTAGAGGAGTTAATCTACTAAGGGTATCGGCTACCACATTGCGTTTACCCTCAAAATATTTGATGGTACAATCATATGTGCTCGCCTCTATTGCCCACCTGGCTAGTGCCGTGTCTAAAGGAAGTTTATTACCAAAAAATGCACATAAAGGTTTGTGATCAGTTAAAATGGTAATAGGATATCCTAGACATAGATATTGAAATTCCTTTAAGGCTAGATGTATTGCAAGAAACTCTTGTTTAGTCGTGGAGTACCTTTTTTGAGTTGAATTTAATGATTTACTGAAATATGCTATGGGTCTTAATGTTTTGCTTTTGGTCGAATCTGGTTGTAGCAAAGCTGCGCCAACTCCGATATTTGAGCTGTCAGTAAATAAATAAAATGGTCTGGAATAATTTGGATGTGCTAAAACCGTATCTGATGTCAAAATATTTTTGAGATTAATGAAACTAGTCTCACATTCGTCAGTCCAGTCAAATTTAGTGTCCTTCCTTAATAGTCTATATAATGGGTCGGCTTTCTGACTAAATTTAGGGACGAACTTACGAAAATAATTCGCAAGCCCTAAAAATCGCTGAAGTTGTTTTACATCTGTTGGTCTAGATGCTTCTCTAAGTTTTTCGTTTTGGATACATCGAATGCCCTCAGTAGTGACTCGATGTCCAAGAAAATTAATTTCGTGTTTAAAGAATTCACACTTCTCTAATTTTAATCTCAAATGAGCGTCACGTAAATTCATTAGCACTTGGCCAATATCCTTTAAATGTTGTTCATAAGATCGACTAAAAATTAGGATGTCATCAATAAATACGAAACAGAGTTTCCCTAATACATTACTTAACGCTTTTGTCATAATTGCTTGAAATACTTTTGGACTATTGACATACCCAAAGGGTAATTTGCGGAAATGGTATTTTTTTCCATTTACCGCAAATGCTGTAAGCTTTTTAGACTCCTCGGAGAGTTCCACCTGGTGAAATGCACTCCTCAGATCTAAACTAGAAAATATCTTTGATCCACCTAAAGATCCAAGCATATCGTCAACCCTAGGTAACGGAAATCCTTGTATATGGACACACTTATTTAATGATCTGAAATCTATTACGGGTCGTATTTCCCCATTCTTTTTATGAACCACGATAACGGGAAAGTTATACTCGGACATTGAAGGTTCTATAGTACCTTCTTCTAACATTGACCTGTTGACTTCTTCAAGTTGTTCTTGAAATTTATGTGGGATGCGATACGGCATCTTGTTTATCACTATATTAGGATCTTTCAATATTATTGTGTGTTTACATATACTAGTAGTCCCGATTTTTTCGTTCTTAATCGTGATTACGTCTCTAAAGTCATTTAGTAACTGCGTCATTTTGTCTTCATACTCTGACATTCCACATGATATGTCAGCATTAACTAACCTTCTCGGTGCTGATGGCACTGTCTGAGAATTGTTTTCTACATCAGCACTTAATGTGCTGTCACGGCTTCTATCAGCGCTTCCGTCACGTGATATTTTACACTTCATATCTCGGTTGCCATGCGTTGTAACTAATGGCTCTCCATTAATTCCAACTGCATGTACCTTTGACTTTTCATAAATTAGTTCAGGGGTAACGTTTCGTTCAAATGGCTTTGGTTTTTCGTCACTCAACACGTTTCCTAACCTAGATTTATGAGTCCTATTATTTAAACACTCCGATATAGTCGCTATATTTACTTCGACTTCCTCTTCGTACGTCTGGAGTTTACCAACTATCATATTGTCCCGTAATATGATATCACTATCCGTCGGATTCATTACGAAAACTGGGCATATTGACACTTTATCTCCCTCTTTTTTTGTGTCTTCGATTTTTATTAGTGTTTCGGCTATCACTAAACCGCTATTGAAACTTCTTTTAGCTATTATATAACTTCCTGCTTCGTTGTTTTTTACAAAGCCATACAATATTTGCACGCTATTTGCCTCAACGACTTGGCTATTTATATGAACATTTCCGTTCTTCTCGCGTTTTTTATTCCTTGTCTTCGTGTTTACCCCGGATTTCATAACCTCCGTTTGCCCTTTTTGTTGAGGTTTAACCCTTACTTTCGCAATACTACTACGGCTGTTTGTGCGTTCGTTTATTTGTCTTATCAACGTTCTTCGTTTTGACCTATTTGAAGTAAGGACCAGCTCAGATATTAAGCAATCTGTGCTTAATAGTTCTTTAGTAGCTATTCTACGTTTTTCCATAAACGGAATTTTTTCTTCACCTAATTTTAATATTTTCTTATCAAAATCAATTTGCGCGTTCGTTAACACGTCCCTTCCTAATATTACATCATATGGTAAGCTACTGTTGTTGATCAGTAAAGCGTTTACTGTTTTCTTGTGGGATTTCGACATTAGTTCAAATTTTACTTCACCTTTTACTTCGGAACGTCCGTTTATGCCTTTAATAGTTACGTTTGATTTTATTATGTCCTCGTGACTCGCCTTGTAATTAAAATTACGACTGTTTAAAATCGTTCTCTCGCTTCCTGAATCTATTAAAGCTTCCCAATCGAATTCTTTACTATGTAAAATTATCGTTGGCTTAGAAGTCCCTTTTATCGTATAATGACAGTCCATCAATCCGCTTAATTCATCTTTATTTTTTACTAATTGGACTGTTATATATGTTTCGCTCGTTTTTTTATCCTCAACGCTTAACTCTTCTTCTTTTAATAGATCGAACTTATTTTTACATTCATAACTTGTGTTGAGTGACGATTTACCTTTGCTATTGAATTTAACGTGCACTGGATCTAATTTATTCATGTTCAATTCACTTTCGTACACGGAGTTACCGACCGTTTTCCCGTGAGACCTATTTTGTTTCTTACTTCTGTTTGTATTTACATGTTTTTGCGAAAATCCTTGGCCTGTTGAGCCCGACATTCTCTACCTATATGTCCTAATTTGTTGCACCTGTAGCACTTAATTGTACCACTACGGCTGTGAGGGGTAGGGGTGGGGTGGGTGATGTTCGTGTTGTGTACGTATGCTCTGCCTGTGGGATTATGTTTATACCTACTTCTGCTAGCATACCTACCTGTTGTTCCCCTGTTTCTTATGTCATAAGTGTAATATGCTTCTGTATCTTCTAGCATGTCCTCGTGAAAATTGCCTTGACTCTCACCCTCGGGTTTTTCTATCAAAAAAGTTTCTGTGTCATTGAAATTCTTTTTTGGTATTAGAATTTTTTTATCATGTGGCAAAGATCTTATTTTCTTCGTTGTAGCAGACAGTAAATTAGCTGTTGTCTTAAAAGGACCTTCAATGACTCCTTTGATGATACTGGGGTAGATACTGGTAAATTACAAAGCTTTCAATCTTTTACTTCAGTAATTGAATTTCCGCACATTAAATTCGAATTACTTAATCACGCACCATACGTGGCCACCAATGTGACGTACTTAGTTTGCTTCACTATAACGTCTAAATGTATGGGCTCTTAAGTGATTAGGATCTTACTTTGTGGTATTTTCAGATTCCTTTCTCTTTATAAATCTCTTTCTACTAAATACTCATGGTACCATGCCCTAGAACCAACTTGCCACTATGGTTCCGACCTCAGGCCTCTGGTCCAAGCTTAACTGTATTTAAGGGTAATAATGGTAAGGTAATTACACTTAGAGATTATATTCATTGGTCAAGCACAGGTTACAAATAATATCTCCACTAGAACGCTCGCAAGTTAAGGTCTCAAATAACTACGAACAGGAGAATAGGTGTGTAGCTCACGAGAGCAAATCGGTAACTGATTTGACTGTCGCTTACTTACAATCATATAGGTTCGCGATGATAGTAATGCATACACAATTGCTGTGTTTGCTTTACTACAAGTTTGAATTACCTCTGATAATATGGATTTCCCGTTGAATATGAATCTTTTGAATCCAATTTAAAAACTTCAATCATTTTATCTACTTCAGATAAGTGTTCTTGACATCAATGACAATCCACCTCGTTTGGTAAGGCCCTCCATTGTTGAAGTTGATAAACTGCAGAAGCCAAAGTCCTTTTCCCTCACCATCACTGACCCTGATGACTGGTCTGCGGGTCATGGACCACCTTTCACCCTAACACCGGACTTGGGTCACTCAGGTCAACACGGTGACCTTGACCTCACTGATATACTGAAGCTAAAAATTTTACATGGTGAGAACTAATTCTGATATTTTTAACAAGTAGCACATTTTCTATTCCAGTATTTGGATTAGTAACTTATTTCGAAGTTTAAGTTATAGAAGAGGTGAGATAGCACTTGTAAAATAAGTAAAACGAATATGTGAAATAATCCAGGTGAAAAATTTCGTAAATATTATTAATAAATATTTAAAAAAAAACAAGTTACATTCAATTATTGAATAACATGAACTGATAAATAAGTTAAATTCCATTGCAGTATGATAGGATATCAATGATCATAAAAAAACAATATAATTATTTATAATCAGATTTTTGTTAATCAGTACACTAGACTCTAAAGCAACATTCAATAACATGACCCGATGCTGATTGAAATGAGATACTTTTAATGCTCATTGAATTGCTACTTTTTCGTTTCTAAATCCAAAAATTGACGATTGAAATTTGATATTAGAATAAAAATAAGGGATAAAAATTCGAAACTAATTAAGATATTGTAATAGATATTATACTGTGGCGAATGAATTTAGTTAGATGCATTAAAGTGCTGCATTTTACTTAGCACTACAAAAATCTTTTACGTAAAGAGAATTTATTTGAAAATTGCTTTAAATAAACAAAAATCTAAACAATTGTATTGTGTTATCTAAGAAATCATTTTAAATCAAATACTTATGTGAATAGATACACAGTCAAAGAAAACTTCCTTCAGTGTATGAACATTTTACCGACCTGTGATTTTTGTTCTCTTTTCTTGGTTTTGTTATCAGTTTCCATAAATCAGTATTAGACCTCAGCGACTGTCAACTCATAATCAAACCATTGACTTATTGTCCAGACTTCGGAAACTGGCAATAAATAAATGTTTATAGAACTTCGATGTCATAGTTTCCTTTGCGTATATCTATTCAGAGAAAAAACAATCAGAGAAAACAGTCACTGTGATGATGTACTATCAGAGAAAAGAGTCACTGTGATGATGTACTATCAGAGAAAAGAGTCACTGTGATGATGTACTATCAGAGAAAAGAGTCACTGTGATGATGTACTATCAGAGAAAAGAGTCACTGTGATGATGTACTATCTGAGAAAAGAGTCACTGTGATGATGTACTATCAGAGAAAGAGTCACTGTGATGATGTACTATCAGAGAAAAGAGTCACTGTGATGATGTACTATCAGAGAAAAGAGTCACTGTGATGATGTACTGTCAGAGAAAAGAGTCACTGTGATGATGTACTATCAGAGAAAAGAGTCACTGTGATGATGTACTATCAGAGAAAAGAGTCACTGTGATGATGTACTATCAGAGAAAAGAGTCACTGTGATGATGTACTATCAGAGAAAAGAGTCACTGTGATGATGTACTATCAGAGAAAAGAGTCACTGTGATGATGTACTATCAGAGAAAAGAGTCACTGTGATGATGTACTATCAGAGAAAAGAGTCACTGTGATGATGTACTATCAGAGAAAAGAGTCACTGTAATGATGTACCATCAGAAAAAAGAGTCACTGTGATGATGTACTATCAGAGAAAAGAGTCACTGTGATGATGTACTATCAGAGAAAAAGAGTCACTGTGATGATGTACTATCAGAGAAAAGAGTCACTGTGATGATGTACTATCAGAGAAAAGAGTCACTGTGATGATGTACTATCAGAGAAAAGAGTCACTGTGATGATGTACTATCAGAGAAAAGAGTCACTGTGATGATGTACTATCAGAGAAAAGAGTCACTGTGATGATGTACTATCAGAGAAAAGAGTCACTGTGATGATGTACTATCAGAGAAAAGAGTCACTGTGATGATGTACTATCAGAGAAAAGAGTCACTGTGATGATGAACCATCAGAGAAAAGAGTCACTGTGATAATGTACTATCAGAGAAAAGAGTCACTGTGATGATGTACTATCAGAGAAAAGAGTCACTGTGATGATGTACTATCAGAGAAAAGAGTCACTGTGATGATGTACTATCAGAGAAAAGAGTCACTGTGATGATGTACTATCTGAGAAAAGAGTCACTGTGATGATGTACTATCAGAAAAAGAGTCACTGTGATGATGTACTATCAGAGAAAAGAGTCACTGTGATGATGTACTATCAGAGAAAAGAGTCACTGTGATGATGTACTATCAGAGAAAAGAGTCACTGTGATGATGTACTATCAGAGAAAAGAGTCACTGTGATGATGTACTATCTGAGAAAAGAGTCACTGTGATGATGTACTATCAGAAAAAGAGTCACTGTGATGATGTACTATCAGAGAAAAGAGTCACTGTGATGATGTACTATCAGAGAAAAGAGTCACTGTGATGATGTACTATCAGAGAAAAGAGTCACTGTGATGATGTACTATCAGAGAAAAGAGTCACTGTGATGATGTACTATCAGAGAAAAGAGTCACTATGATGATGTAGTATCAGAGAAAAGAGTCACTGTGATGATGTACTATCAGAGAAAAGAGTCACTGTGATGATGTAGTATCAGAGAAAGAGTCACTGTGATGATGTACTATCAGAGAAAAGAGTCACTGTGATGATGTACTATCAGAGAAAAGAGTCACTGTGATGATGTACTATCAGAGAAAAGAGTCACTGTGCAAAGTTTTTGCTTTTCCTTAGTTAATGTTTTCTACTTAAGTTGTTTGTTTGAACATGAACAGTTAAGTTACTGGTGTACTGTTCAATTAGGCAACCTAAGTAAGAAACATTAACCAGTTAAGTGTATATTATGTCAAATCGAAGAGGGGTCGAACACCCGTGACACATATACGAAAATTTAATTCTAGATTCTTTAAAAATGAAGGATTATTATATTAAATCTGTATTTACTCATTTAAAGATTGATTTAACTGTTTAATTTAACTTTTTAATCTACATGATATGAGAATATATCGTTATGTAATTTTCGATATGAAGATGCTACTCCCCGTGGCACCACACTTCATTAATGGTTTATTAACTTGAGATTCTATTTAGATACCAAGTCCATCAACTTCCACGGCTTCACGAGGCAAAGATCATCAGAGAGCAGTTAAATGAAACCTAAATAATACCTTACTCCATTCCATTGATGGTTCCGTTTGATTGGTTTTTGATGAATAATTGAATGATTGCCGGCTATATCATTGTAACTCTCCAAAAAGAACTTCTAGTTCATCATATGTACATAGGTTTTTTACTTTAAAATTAACAGACGTGTTTTTCTTGTTGGTTCAGGTCATGTATCGACATCAGGTGGCATTACGATACCAGGGGAAGTGACTCTTTTGAAGGGTTCTAAAGACCCACTGATAGTCCCCATCACAATATCCGATAAGGGAGGGCCCAGGCAATCGGCAGTGGCTTTCGTCACCTTCCTACCAAGAGGTGTCCAGTTACCCCAACAGTCAATGCCGACAAAGAGGAAGAGGTTGACTGTCGTTACTCTTGGCGTGAGTTCATTTCCTTCGCAATATTGCGGAAGGTTATGTTTTTGACTGATTTATTTTTAATCTTGTTATTCGCTTAACTCTCAAAAAGTATTTCACAAAATGTCCTGAAATTTGGTTTGGTTGGTCGATTGGTCATATGAAAATAAAATTGAAAATAAATTATTTATTGAAATCAAAAAGGAAAATGATACAGGGAATAATGCATGGTATAATCTACAAGTGTTTTTCTTAAATAAAATCAAGCCCATAATAGACCAATAAACCAGTTTGATTAGATTTTGAGAGCGATCAAGTCGAAGGTCAAGATCAATCATAACTCAATTAATATTAGATGGACAATGTCTATTATAAGCGGAAGCGAATGTATGCGCTCTACGAGTGCCAGTTCTAGTTCTTTATGAAATTTTACTTCTTTTTGTTCATAGAAAAATGAAATGAAATTCATCAAATTCGACTAATTTGGATATTGTAATTTCAATTAAATTGTATCATTTGGATAATTTGTAACTGAAAGATATTGTTGCTAGTATATATCTGTATAATATATCCTGCGAATGGTGAACTACTAAGACACTCACAGTACTTCGAAAGTGGGTGTTAAACCATTCACTGCTGAGTTTTTCGACTCGTGATTGGATCTTTTTACCAGGTTTTTTGTTTGTTTTGATTGGTATCGACTGTCTCTAGAATGATGGCAGTTTTTTTCAGTATATTACTTTAGGAATGGCAACGGCACTTGGCTCTACTATTCAAATAAAAATACCATTATACTATGTTTTTATTTAAAGTTAATCTCCTGAATAACAAAAATAACCATTCATAAGACATAATGACTTTGTTAGAATAAAAGTGACATACATAGTCTCAGTAAACTGATTTATTCACACTGTCCAAACAACTCGTTTAAAACTGATGTCAGTGGAGATATTACATATAAAGGCTTGATTTTTCTCTATTTCTTTAAGAAAATAAGTAAAAGAAAGGTTATAACGTATAAAATATAATTGAAATACATACTACCATTTTCCAAATGAACTCACAACGCCTCCCCCTTTTATATCACACAATGCCACGGTTAATGTACAATATTGCAGTTAGTGGTCAATAAAGTGTACCTGAGCGTTTGCACCGCCATGAGGACGCCTTTTAATCATGTTGGTGGGGATATCGATCGTATTTAGTCCATTATTAAATTACTGATACATATTGTCCCAGTGACTGCCAAAGGGTTATCACAAGTCATGATAGGTTAATAAGAATTTCTAAAGTTTAAATTTGCGTATGATCATATTTTACTCCTACTTTCAGAATACTGTGAGTGTCCAAATACTGTGACGTTAACCTAATTATATTTGCTGAAAATTTAAATAATTAACTAAGTTCAAGCTAAACTTTCGGTCAATTTTTCTCCCTGCTGAAGAAATAAATAAAAATGTTCTTTTTTTTTCAATCTTCTAGAAGCCAGGTCCCGCAATTCCAATAGGGAGAATATCCCCAGAAGGGGGTCCACAGACCCCTCCCCTCTCCTTCAGTTGGCGCAATAAGGACATGTACCTGTCAGTTAAAAAACAAACAGGGCAATTGACTCTCTCTGCTAACACACCTCCTGGCAAGTGAGTACATTTATACCTTTAAAGTACTCTTTATAACCTTTAAAGTACTCTTTATAACCTTTAAAGTACTCTTTATAGCCTTTAAAGTACTCTTTATAGCCTTTAAAGTACTCTTTATAACCTTTAAAGTACTCTTTATAACCTTTAAAGTACTCTTTATAACCTTTAAAGTACTCTTTATAGCCTTTAAAGTACTCTTTATAACCTTTAAAGTACTCTTTATAACCTTTAAAGTACTCTTTCTAACCTTTAAAGTACTCTTTCTAACCTTTAAAGTACTCTTATAACCTCAATAATTTTTACTAACATCTATTTTCTTTTTCATCTTCATACCTTTCGATAATATAAAAAATTCATAACTCTTATTATTTAACTTATAGTTAACTTATATTCATGGAAACGAATTATAATAAAAAGTAAATAATTATTATTTCATATTTTCTTCTGATATGATCGAATATGTGCAACGGTACGATAACCTGGAACTAATCTTGATTGGGTAGAATTTCCTTTGCAAAATTGCAGAAGCTTATGCTTTGATCGGCAATATTTATTTATTTATCATCTTGTTATTCGCATTACTGAAAAGTATTCATTGAAATGGCCTGAAATTTGGTGATACGAGGGGATATTATCCAGGAACTATTTTTTTATATTTTGCAGCAAACAGGTCTAAAGTCAAGGTCATTTATAAGCGGTGGCAAAGTTATGCACTGTATGAGTGCCCGTAATCTAGTTGACATCTGTTCATATCAATTTAAGCAAAAATGTGAATAATGTATTTTAATAGGCATTAATATGACGGAAGCTTGATACTTACGGCAAGTCATTTTGTACCTTTTCAAAGTCACGTCTATAGGATTAGTAAAGCTACACAAATACCTATTGTTATTGCCAATATATTACAATAATCCATTAAGTTGTTCTAGCTGCTAAGCCCTGTAATCTTGCTTTAATTGTTATGACGGCTTAAAACAAAACACTTTATTGTCACTATTTTAGTTGATGGAATTGTTATTATTTTCACTCTAATCGATGCGAGTATTTGTGATGTACAACTATTAATTTACTTATTCGTTTGAACAAATTTATTAACTTATATAAAATATCTCAATAAACTACAATTATATTTCATTATTTGGAGATATATTTGGAATATTTAAATGATAATTAGTATAAAAATATAAATGAATAAATTTCTATGTTTAATGTGTTTATAATTTCAATTTGTTTTTAAATTTTATCACAAGTTCAAACTTTAATGGAAATAAATAAAAATATGAACACCGTGACAATGTATAGAAGGAAAAGTATACTAAAATATATGTGTTATATTGATTATCCCTTGTGTTTTTTATGTAAAAATAACAACCTATTCTTCCTTTAATTATTTAATTTTAAATTCATTTCATATTTCCCGATTAAAACAAACACATTGATTTATTATTCCTCATTGACGTAACATTTACTGATTTATAATTCTACTCTAGCTGATGTTTTTCCATTATAATATTCGATATTACAACTACATCATGCAACAGTTACTTAAGAACCAGTTTATACAATTTCAATTCCAGGTGAATTACAAAACAATTATGTAGTTCAATGATACACATTTAATGATGTGTTTATTGTATGAATGTACTACTTTGTTTAAAAAAAATATTATTATTATACATTTCCATTATTGTTTTGAGAAGCATTTCAAGTTAATTGGTCATTTATGTAATAAATATTTATTAAAATATATTTGATGGAAATTTGTAATCTGTATTTTACAGAATTCTGATAAACCGAATTAAATAAACCAATATTAAACCAATAATTCAACACTAATTCAACACTAATTCAAGACTAATTCAAGACTAATTCAAAACTAATTCAACACTAATTCAACACTAATTCAACACTAATTCAACACTAATTCAAAACTAATTCAACACTAATTCAACACTAATTCAACACTAATTCAAAACTAATTCAACACTAATTCAACACTAATTCAAAACTATTTCACCACTATTAAACCAATAATTCAAGACTAATTCAACACTAATTCAACACTAATTCAACACTAATTCAACACTAATTCAACACTAATTCAACACTAATTCAAAACTAATTCAACACTAATTCAACACTAATTCAACACTAATTCAAAACTAATTCACCACTAATTCACCACTAATTCACCACTAATTCAACACTAATTCAAAACTAATTCAACACTAATTCAACATTAATTCAACACTAATTCAAAACTAATTCACCACTAATTCACCACTAATTCACCACTAACTCAAAACTAATTCAACACTAATTCAAGATTAATTCAAGCCTAATTCAACACTAATTTGGCACTAATTCAACACTAATTCAAGACTAATTCACCACTAATTCAAGACTAATTTAAGACTAATTCAACACTAATTTTAGCCTATTCAACACTAATTCACCACTAATTCAAGCCTAATTCAACACTAATTCACCACCATTTCTCTTTTCAACATCAGGCGGCAGGCGAAACTGTTCGTCACGTCAAACTCCTCCTCTACCACCGAGTTTGACTTCGCCTTAGAAATTGTGCGACTCTCAGCCGGTGCTGCCATGACCGCCACCCCTCTGGACCTGAAGATGGACCCCACCAGACTGGTAGTGAGTTACAGTTACAGAGCTTTGTGTGTTTACATATATTTATTTATATATCAATCACGGTCAAAAACGAAAATCCTATATTTTTTATTATTAAAAAAAATTTGAATTTTTTCCTTTCAATATGGAAACCCAGTTTTTTTTACCGAGATATACACTAGTTAAATATTAATGACTTGGATCATGAATACACTTTCCCTGATGACTTTTTCTCTGATTCCCTTGTATTTATTTTCCTTTTAACGTCAACGATGTTGCCTTTGGCTCCGATGCACTCGTTAATTAAATTCCCTAATAAATTAATTAAAAATGAGTAGGACATGTGGACATTCCACTGGATGTGAAACATATTTAATCAGCAAATTTGTTTTGATTAAATTGATACTTTCCTGATAGTGCAAAGAATTAGTGTTATATACTCTGAATAATTAAAAAAATAATGACAACCAAATAATAATTAATTATTTTGTATATACAAAATGTCTTTTTTCTGCCAAAATAATTATTACGAAATATTTAAGTTATTACACTTACATATGTCAATTGGATATAGTAATTTAATCATAATTATTGTAGATCATAAAAAATTATTAAAAAGAGGATTATTGTGGTTTTTACAATATCAAATTGAATAGGAACTGATAGTGCAAATATTATATCATTTTCAGTTTTTGAAAGTGGAAACTGCCTAAATGTATTTTCATAATATATATCATAATTTTCTCTCATTGATATAAGGACTCTGTCAAAATTTCCAATTTTACAATACAATATAATTAATATTAATTATACCGCTATTTTTATACGGTAATCCATTTTCCAACTAAAATGCCATCTTCACACTTGCGTTTCTCAACGCCGCCTTTAAAAAAATAGCTCAGGGCAAAAAGTTTAGCTACAATTGATTTTAACGGAGCCCTTCACACTTGCATTAGAAAAAATGCTTGTGAAATGAAAATGCAAGTGTGAAAGGCTCCGTTAAAATTAATTGTAGCTAAACTTTTTGCCATGAGCAGTTTTTTAAAGGCAGCGTTGAGAAACCTAAGTGTGAAGGGGTCCTAAAAATCATACTAATTCTGTTCTAGATTCCTTCAGAAGAAAGCGGTTCATCACCACTTGATGTTTTACTCCAAATTCTCAATGTTGAATATTCAAAAGAACTTCATAGAAATAACATCAGCCAATTGAACCGACGACTGATAGTTGTAACTATTCAGAAAATCTTCTCAGAGGAAGGACGATATTCTCGTATTTGGTTAATACCTTCAAACTACGATAGAGACTATGGATCCAAGCAAGAACAAAAACTCGAGATTTTGATCTTGAAGCTGAGAGAAGAAGTGAGTGATTCGAGAAGTTAAATTCAGTCGTGTATGATGTATACATCACTTCTTTCTAAGTGCCCCCACATACGAGCGTCTTCTTACGTGCGTCAATTAACACATGACCCTAAAATAGCATTAAATCTGTGGTATGTGAGCACACATGCGTCTTTTGGACGCACGTTAAAAAAGTTAAAATATGGATTATACAGGACACAAGAAAAGACGCTCGTGTACGGGACCCCTAAAATCTCTTTCTTTTTGCTATAAATGTGTTTGATTTAAATTCTAGATTGAGGCAAAGTTATCGACTTCAGTTTATGGAGCTGGTGTTTCTTCCGTTGGTGGATGTTCGAATGGAGAGCCAAAATGTCAATGTTGTTGCAGAGACTACCTTTCACTGGCGGAAGACTGGACAGTCTTAGACTCTGAAACCTATGCTCATACTGGCCCAAACATTAGAATTAAATCTGTCTGTAAATGTTCTCAAAAGGACACAATTGAAGGTTTGTTCCAAAATTCTTGACCAACGAACAATTAATGTTTCAAAGTTTTAAAATTATCTACAAGAAATTTTTCAGGAGATGAATATAATGAAGAAGATGAACTTGCGGGTTTAACGTCGGCTCATGCCATCACTTCAGTTCGACAACCCGAATGTTCTGCAAGTGATTGTCTTAACGGAGGAAAATGTGTTGCTCTTGGAGATGGAAAACCAAAGTACTCTATGACATTAGAATATTTTTTACACCATTATTTGAAAGTTCAATTGATCTGTTGTCGGATTGTCTGTCGAATTTCAATTTTTCACTTTTTATCATTTTCATCATGTTTAACGGTTGAATACGAGTTTCCATCGTAATCGGCTATTACAGAATATCTTCGATTATAAATTATTCAACTATAGGTAGAATATCACTTGATGTGGTATAGCTTGTATTTAAATATCATTTTCTTCCCTCAGATGTATATGTCCAGGCAATACATTTGGACCGAGATGTAAACTTCTCGCTCGACATTTTGGATCTGATAAATTAGGTCTAAAAATCAGTCCAAAAACAACAGATGTACCCTTTACTCCAGTGTGGCTGTCACCCTTACCTACTTGCTCAAAAGTCCACATCAGCATTCATATTCTCACTGAAAGCAGTTCTGGTTTAATTTTCAAAGTACAATCGGGGCAAACAAATTCTCGTTACATTTTATTGGAGATTTTTGATGGGAAACCAAAATTGAGTCTCAAGAAAGGTCATTTCAGTGATGAAAAGTCTTTGATTCTAGAGAAGAGAATTAATGACTTCAATTGGCATCGGCTAGACCTTATTTGGGTGAATGAGGTAAGATTGGGACTATTATTTCGACGCTATTCAATTCTACTCATTTAATGAACTTAATAGTCGAAGAATAAATTGATAATTATTCTGTCACCATAAATTCGCTACTAAAATCTGTTCTAACTTCCCTAAGTTGATTTGTAATATTCGGTTATCATAAATTCACGACTAAAATTGTTTCCAACTTTCAGAAATTGATATTGAAAGTGGACCACTGTCTCGATATCGGTTTGGACCCTTTGGCTAATTCCAATACAGATGGTGAATCGCTACCTCCTGATATTTGTAGAGGTAACTTCTATACGCTTGAATGATAAGAGTATTATTTAAAAGCCTATCTGTTATATTGAAACGAAAATATTAACTTAAATACTGAAGTGAGAAATTCTCTTTTTTATCTCAGGTCGCTTATATGGCGACATAGGTGGTAAAACTTCGATATATAATAAAAATCTTCGCCTCAGGTTCCATATCCTTACCCATCAAAGATGGTCCTCTAGGATGGGGTTACCCTGTACAGTTGGGTAGCGCTAGTGTTCGGGGTTCTTTTAATAACCCTTTTGACGGTTGCATTTCTCACTTTAAAGTCAATAAAAACGTAAGTAAACCCTAGAATTAAGAAGCTTTTCTAATCTTAATAATATATAGAAATACATTTAGTAACAAAAAAATGTTTGATTAGCATTTCGAAAAACTTTCAATCAGCTATTTATTCTGTAATATTCAGAATTAAGTCTGAAGGTTATTTCTTTAATTCTTCACTACCGATTTATTATTTTTCAAATGACTGAAGTTGAAATTACTTTTAATCTTAAATGTCTTACGGATCACTTTGATGATAAGAATTAAATGGTTACCCGTATCATTATATTAACATTGCATGGATATAGGGAATATGTCATTTATTTATTTTAGTTTTAAAATAGTGTGATAATGAAAATACGGTAAAAGTTTGGCTAATTGAAACATCTACTTTCGAATTAAGTAATAAATTGTTTTCATTTCTTTTATAAATGTTATTCCAAAATATATTATTTCACATGTTCATTGCAGTTTTATGACATGGGATCAGTAGCTGACATGGAGGGAAGTTATGCGGGATGTTCTGCTGTTTCTTGCTTTGCAAACAGGAACTTTTGTCCGTCAAACAATTTCAGGTATGAAGAGGACATATATAATTATTCAATTGGTTGACATAATTGATATTAAATACATTTACTTACTTTTGTCTATATCAATCAATTATATCGCCACTAATTATTAGATAGAAGGGAGGAGACGACGTCTTGATAATTGATAAATTTGTCAAAATCTAATAATGCAACCGATCTTAAGTTTTTATATGTGTCATTAAATTTTTCATGTATTTTTCTATCAGATGTGAGGGTCATCCAGCAGAAGAACATTGTAAATGTTCTTCAGATTTCTCTGGCGCTACCTGTCAAAATAATCCTGACAGCGAGTCCATATCTTTCTCGCCTCAAAGTGTTTTAAGGATGTCCTTACAGTTCATTCCTCCTGAAGACAGAACTCGTATTGATTTCAGGTACCTTAGACACAGCTTATATCCTTCATTAGTTTATCTACTTCATTGTAGAGAAATAAATAATAATGAACATTGGTGATTTATTTCTATGGTTTGAAAGTAGAATAATATTATCTTCAGAACTGAATATATAGAAATAGGAGCTTCAGAATTGCGATTATAAGAATTAAAATTAAATGATTTATAAAGAATATTCACTCAGGGCTTTTTTTAGTTTCATTGGTTACCTAATAACTAGATAATGGTGATAAAATTTATTTACAGTACTTACACTTAGTACTAATACAAAAAATTTAGTATTGAAAACAATTGAAAAATTATATAATACATAAAGTACAAGCAACATTTTTTTCATCTGATCATTTTGAATTTAAAGACAATGCTGTGTGTATTGACTTAACTCAAGGTATATGTGTTGTCAGGATTATTTATTTAATGGGTACTTCAAATCGAGACATAAAAAATATTGACGTTGAGGGAATGTTTAGGTTTTATAAAACCTAACAAAAATTCACTGCTTCAAATACAATTCCATGAAATTTTATTTATCTTATTTTACCAATTTGAAATAATCATTTACTATCATTGAAAGTGGTTTTAAATTATGAAATTTTTGAATGGTTAGTTTATATAGAAAGTAGGTATCTAACATACGATCCTTGGTTAAAAAATTCAATGGCTTGGTCCAAATTCATCAATGAAAATTAGGTCAGGTATTATTTAGGTTTCGTTTAATAAATCTTTGATCTTTCCCTCGTGAAGCAATAGTTGTTAATATCCAAATTGAATTTCACGGTAATATATTAGGTAGTCCATGCCTCTCAATTAGATTTCCTGTTGAGATGAATCCTTTCAATCTTTCTCTGTCTACATACTCTCCCCACCCTTTCAATAACTAATAATTATCATCACAGTATCCGTACAAGATCTAGCGAGGGGGTCCTCATATTACTTCAGTCCCTTCACAACCAAGACTGGTTAACGGTAGAACTGAAATCTGGCACACCTTGCTTTTCCGTTGGTTTGAACGGACAGAACCACGCCAATCTGTGTATAAAGCAACGCATTGACGATGGGGAGTGGCATCATGTTGTTGCAGAAAGGTGAGCAAACTGATATATTCATTTTTCATACGATTATGTGTGTACTCTATTTCTTAAACTTTTTCTCTTCTATAAAGATCGACAGTTTTATACTAAATGTATTTTATAAAAGCATGAAGAATAAAATTGGAAATAAATTAAAAATTTAGTCTACAATGCTTTCACATCTTCAACATTGATGTATGTATGTTTCCATTAAAAATATCGTCATTTAAAAAAAGAAATACATGAATCCATTATGAAATATATTTTATTCAAAAGCGAAGATTATTTCGGATTCGATCATAAAAGTTTTTCTTCTGTATTATTGTCAAATAAAATTTTGTTTTAAATAGTACAATATACAAAACAATTTACGGTATAACTTACTGTCATTTCAGACATAACGAACTGCTCGAAATTTGGTGTGATTTCGGAGACGCTGACGAATACGCTTCAGAGGTGATATTAGAACTCACTGATCATCCCTTCAGTGTTGATCGTAAGAAAGGGCTACAGTTGGGTGGTTTGATGGCTACTGATCATCAAAACAAAGAAAAGATCAGAGTAATGGAAGATTTTCATTCAGGTAAATTTCATTATATTTAATATTGATATCCTGTCATTCAAATATTCATCTAATATTATGGCTTCCTATTCTATGAATATTGGAGAAAAAATATTATTTTTATAAATCAAAATTTCAATTATTTATAAATACGAATAATGAAACATTTGTGAAATACATTAAAAATTCAGTATATTTAGCATAGATATATTCTAGTGTACAGTCAAAAGATTGTGTATATATAATGATTTTTTGACAGTTTACTAATTTCACATCATCAAAAAGACACTCAATTGTAATGCTTGTAAATATTCGAAATTGGTCTAAGTACATTACAACAAATTTGTAAGATTTGAAAATTAATTAGAAATTAGAAAACTTTGATGATGTATGAAATTAGCATCATGGTGTAACTAATTTCTTTGGTAGTACTTGGTTATGCAATTCTATTGATATTCATTAGTATTTTTTGTTGTTAAAATATTTTATGATTTTTCCAAGGCTGTCTGTCCAAGATCCGATTTTTTGGACACCGCATTTCATCTTTACTCCTGAAAAGAATTCGTAATAATCAAATGCAAACCCGAAAAGAATCTTCACAAACAGCTTTCTTCTCTCAAAACATCAATTCAGGTAAGATTCTATCTTTCTTTCATATACTCAAAGCATGTGATATATCCATATAACTCTTTAGGGCGAGCACGGTGGGACACCAAGTATAACCATCTTACTTGGCTACATTAATGGTTGCATGGTGAGATACTATGTAAAACACCTTAAATTATCATTCATGAGCACAAATGATGGAGTTGTTTTTATTTTCAAATATACAGGGTGACCAACAAAAAAGTGTACACAACTTGGAATTAATATAAATATAGTATTTATAAGTAGGTTAAAAGTGAGTTGAAGTAAATTTAAAAATTAGATTTTTTTTCATGTGTCCATTCTACCACTGTCATTGCTAAAGATTCTACGTGTACGATATTTATATTAATTCAAGCCTGGGTACACTTTTTGTGGATCACCCTGCATTTCATACTATTGAGTTAAATTATATACAGCTACATAATTGATTAATTCTAATATTTATAAATAAATGCCTGTGCCCCTTGGTAATATATTTTATAGCCTAAAATCTTGTGCCTCAATGAGTTGAAATAATTACTTGATGGTTTTGTTCTGGGTTCACATCAGGCTGCCACTCCCCGTCCACATGCAGCAACATAACCTGCCCAGTGCCACTGACTTGCGGCAACGTTTGGGGTGTCAACAACTGTGGGTAAGAAAATTTATATTGTTGGTCCCTATGATTAACTCCCATGAAATATGTATTAGGATATATTCTACTTATTCAAGTTATTACCGTATTATATGTACTGCTGCAATGCAAAATACTCACGATAAAAAACACCATAAAAATAAAATTTGGCTAATAAGTTGATTTTTTGTTCTATTAATAAAGAAGAACGTTGCTTTTTTTAGTACACTCGCAGTACTTGGAAAGTGCCGTTATCATAGATTGTGAACTAATCTGATCTTTAGAAATTTCAAATTGTCCTATTATAACCACCTTAGCAAACACCCACTTTCCGAGTACTGCCTGCTATTTTAATTATTATCTATTACTAAAAAATTTACTCTTAATTAATGAACTTCCTAGAAAATATTTCATAAATATATGATGGATAATATTCAGAAAATCTCAGTATAATTATATGAAGTAATATATGTATAATAATTAGCTACCGCAAACTTGTTTTTTTTTCAACATAGTTGTTACTCTGGAAGTAAATTGGCACGGGACAGTTCCTCTTGCACAGACATCGATGAGTGTCAATCCAAACCATGCCTCAATGACGGTATCTGTCTGAACACTGATCCAGGTACTGTTTTGATTAGTTCAATTTACAAATAGCTAACTTTGTCAGCCAGCACTAAATTACTACTGTGTTATTTCCACACAGGCTATTACTGCTCTTGCAGCTCGGCGTTTACAGGGCATCATTGTGAGTGGGTTTCTGCTCAACCTGTTTCTGGGTCCTACAATAATTTAGCCATAGGAGGAGCTACATTGTCAGTTGCTTCAATTTTAATAGGTAACAACGAAGTGAAATCTAGCAGCACTGTCATCTAACTGAATATTGTATCTTGTAATTGTTCTCAAGAAACTATGAGTTTATAATTTGCTAAAATATGTAACTTTATGACAATTATGTTTATGATATATTTAGTCAGATGATTGACAGTGATTTCATTCCATGTTTCAGTTGTCATCACTTTCTTACTTTGGTTTAACCGAAGAAAACCTCGAGATCGGAAGAAAGAAAATAGTCTCTCCCGTTCTGCAAGCGGTTCTCCGCACGGCAATAGTCCTCTACAATCATTTATTCAGCAGAATTATCTGCCAAACGCCATGGAAGTTGATGATCATCTTCTTGGACCTCAGATACAAAGAAAACGAAAAAATTCAGAAAAAGGAGAACTCAGTTTACAACATTTTGAAAAATTAGAAAATAAACCTCACAATATTTACAATAGTGGTCCAATATCTCCTTCCTTGGAAGCAGCTAATATTTCTGTGAATCCTCTGCTAGTGGGACCTAGTAAGGAAGGGATCAACCAACTATCTGTTGTAGGTAAGAAAAATTTCAAATAACAATATGACGACATAATTATTAAATAAATTCTTTGATAATTGTTATTAAATCATTATAATAAAATTATAATCTTATTGAATATTTTTCTAGGTACTGTAAATGTATATATTCTATATGTATAGAATTATTATATATCTGTTTTGATATCATTATTAATTTTCAAATTTGATATTTAGTTACAGTATTGAACTCGATATTCGATATCTTGCAACATCCTATCACTATTCAATTCAGTATAACATCACATAAGTTTTCAATTCAATCCGCTTTTCAACGATTCACAACATTTCATCGCATCGAATTTCAGGTTTAAATTTGCTCAGCATTCCACCGCCCGAATGTGACTCCCATTACGACATGGCGAAAATGAGCTTGGACCATGGCACCATTCCTCCGCCTTCTAGTAACCTCTTCCAGGACTCGAACTCTTCTTATGGCTTCGACGGAGGCGGAGACTACCATATTGCTAAATAAGTGGTACGTTTATTTCATTAACTGCATATTGATAAATAAGTGGTACGTTTATTTCATTAACTACATATTGGTAAATAAGTGGTAGGTTTATTTCATTAACTACATATTGCTAAATAAGTGGTACGTTTATTTCATTAACTACATATTGTTAAATAAGTGGTAGGTTTATTTCATTAACTACATATTGCTAAATAAGTGGTACGTTTATATCATTAACTGACATGTTCAAAACAGACAAACAATACCAAACGATCGAATCGCCTAAAACTAATCAAAAGTCTCTCCTGATGAAGTTTATGTAATTGGTCATAATGATAGTTAACTTTCCATCTTCTGTGGTTTATCTTCTAATAAATTGTTAGCATTTAATTCAGTTATTGATGTTTATTCGGCCACAATGGAATAGATTCATTATCATTACTCAGGGAAATAAATTAATCAACAGTCTCTCTCACTTCCATTTATTATTTTCTTTAAAATTTTTGTTCCAACTCTGCCAGTAGTTATATAAAGACTTGCCTAATGGGAAAGTTATGAATACTAACTTTGATTTTAATTCTGAGGATATTTAGGTTTCTCTATCTTTTGAAGTAGATGGTATTAGTAGGTATCTAGTTTATTTATAATCATTAAATTTAACTCTATTAATAATACTTAAATTGAAGGTTCGAAAGTATTGTTTTAACGCTAATATAAAAATGGGTCTGTTCCACATCATTGTTCAGTGTTCACCTCACCGTAACTTTCTCTCTGTAATATGTACAAGCTATATTTGACACGTATTTTTTTTTTAATATTAAACCAGCAGTTCAATATTATCACTATTTATAAATCTATTTGAATGATATTTTCATAGGAATTTCTATGATATGAAAATATGCAAATAATTTCATTCTATTTTATTACAAATTGGGTTACATTATTTTATTATCTTACATTTTAGGTTAAATCTCAAACTACAAGATATTCGAAATAAAGAATATAATGATAAACATGGGATTACTTACATCAAAACAAGGAAACAAAGGGAATAAATGTATTTAAAATATTACACTGAATGAGAATTAAAATCCATGTTAAAATATTCTGTTTGATGTTTTACATTGAATTGTTTCGACTTTTAGAGTTATTTTAAAAGTTAGGATTTATTTTATGTTTTTTCTCTTATTGCAAATAATATTCAGTTTCGTGTAAAATATTAGAGGCTGGTAGTGCACAATGCGATATATTTTCTTTATTATATATTCCATAATTACTTTAATTATGCAAACCATTAATTTTTCTGTAATACTGAGAGTATACTTTTATATCCGTTAAATTGTTTCAATTCATGAACTGAAAAATCTGTTCTTTTTTATTAAAACTATTAGAAATTGACTACTCCTTCCTAAATATTCAGTTTATTATTTCGAAACTCATTTCAATTAGTTATTTTGTTATTATCTAGATTATGTAAAATAACCATTGGTCTATTATGAGCTTGACCAATAAACATTGGTCTATTATGGGCTTGACCAATAAACATTGGTCTATTATAGGCTTGACCAATAAACATTGGTCTATTATAGGCTTGATTTCATTTAAGAGAAATATTTGTAAATTTATTCCATGCATTATACTCTGTGTAATTTTCTTTTGATTTCAATAAAGTTTTCATTTTCATATATATTCATCAATTCTAGTAACATTCAAAGTACTATTAACTCTCTCTCTCTCTCTCTCTTTCAGATGTACAAAATATCTCCCGAAAATCAATAGTTGAATTCTGAAATGTTTGTATCCAAAAAATAAAGTATCATATTTTTTCTTCTAGTCATCATTAACCTGATAAAAAGTTCTGTCCTTAACAAATAATGAATTCTTATACATTAATACAAGTCAATTAATCCTCTGAATGAATTAGATAATCATTATGTATTATATATTACAACATGCTAAGTATTTGTCTAATAAATTCATTATCTAGAGACTTAGATATTTAATCTTATTATAATCTTTAAATTCAATCTGAGATATCTTAGATATTTAATTAAATATTAACTAATATATTAACTTATTTATTAAAATATTGAGATGTATAATTCTTGATTGCTTCTGAAAGCAAATATAAAGAAATATATATTAATAGAAAAAAAACTGAAGAAATAATATAAATAAAAGACTGGAAGGTTCTTTAAGTACATTCCTGTGAATGTATTTATCAATGCTTTTTTTTAAATTAAAAGCCATCTGAATAAAATGTTCAATAGCTTAAAAATTCTTAACTGCAGAAAACAAAATGTAGAACAAAGAAAGGTATTCATAGACGTAGGGAAAATATAAAAAACTGCATAGAGAATAAAAGAATGATGTAGCGGAGAGGGATTTTCTCGCAGTGTTCTCACAGTGAAGCATGTGACTGAATAAACAAAAGCAAAAGAAAAATAAACCTACCAAAAAAACAATGGAGATATGGTTGAATATATAAATAACTACGCAAGAGAATGCTTAACTTTTATAATCACATTTATTTTGATCGATTATTGATATATAATATAAACACTATCTTCAGATTACTGTAAATTATACTCCTTCTATTTTTCAAACGAATAAATCATTTTTACAGTTAAGGAAAAATGTATCTCTAATGATTATTTGACAGTTTACTAATTTCACATTTCCGAAAAGAAACTCTACTAATCGAAATGCTTTCTAGATATTCTTAAGGTCTGAGTACACGATGAAAAATTTGTAAGATTTGAAAATAGTAGGAAATTAGAAAACTGTGATTTGAGAAAACTCTGATAGTACATTGGAATAGTTATCCTTAATTAGATATTTATAGACATTAATCAACGACCATATAAATGATTAAATTAGTTAGAAGACTAGGACTCAAGAATTCACAGATATTTTCCATTCAGCTATCGAACTTCTCTTCATTTTTATATCAAGTTCCAGACTCCATGATAATTCTTTCTAGTTTATAAAGAGAACTTTGGATATTAGAGCGAATTCATTTTCTTCGCCTATTTATTATATTCATAATTAATTGTGAGTTCCAAATGGAGATGAAGTCGTGAACTTGTGTAACTAATTCTGCATATTATAGCGAGAAATGTTTAATTTATATTAAGTATTTAAGGTAATAAAGATAAAGATATGATGGAGTCACTGATCACATACAAATTGTATGTCAAAATTAATTTTTTGTTAGATAAATGTTAGATAGTTAACCTTTTAAAGACAGAATATGTTTAAAAAATCCCTTTTTATTTGTATATTTTTGTAAAGTCGAATGTTATTCGGGAATCTAAAATCTTTTCGTGGCATAATCTACATTTATTTGTACGCTTCTTATTGCTAAACTATGATTATTTGGACTAAATAAAGAAATTATTTGATGTTTTTCTAGTTGGGACGTTGGACATTAAGGGATTAAGTCCCCCCTAAATCTTCTATGGCCCCGCCTTAATTTCTTCCTGGGTATAAATGCCTAGCGGAATAGATCTACATGCAACATTTACATGTGTTATATTTCTCCTTTGTTGTCGTTCCAGTATTCAAATTATCGGCAGGGAATACTAACAAAATAAACATAAGGCCAATGGTTATTTTTGTGCTAAATTTAGAGTGAGAATTACAGCTGACTATCATAGTAATTGATAACGCGAAATGAATTTCTCTGGAGGAATTTTATCCGCGGAAGTTGAAGATAAATATCGCGTTGGTAATACATTAGCCAGTTTTTTTCTTTTTAATGGGAATATAATGTCTTTTTTTAATTTGACTCAAGACATATAAAAACAGACAGCCTTGCCGAAACATTTATTGACCTATTTTATAAACATTATATAATTGTAAACTGATGTCACTGCAATTAATATTCCAGAGCCTGCAATATTGTTTACGTGTCTCCCTACATTTAATTTAATTACTTTATGTCCTTGGCAGATTTGACGAACTGTCAATTACAGATTAAATTGAAATCAGAGAAATACTCTCTGTTCAAAATCCATGAAAGATTTCAGTTCGAAAACCTGAGATTCGATTTGCCTCATCGTTAATTTCATATATGAATTAATTTTCAAAAATGCGATCCTATTTTACTAAGCTAAAATAGTTCTATCTACATTTGATAAAAAATTACCAACATGATACAGAATGAAGCTGTTTAATATATAATTGGATTTTAGGAATTCATGCATTTTAAATAATTTAAAAAGATACAGAAAGAAAAATCATGAATACCTGAGAAAATTTATCTCTGCAAAAAAACTAACTGATAAAGATTTTCCTGATGATCAATTCATTCGATAAAGAAGAAAAACAGAATATTTATTCTCAGTCGAAACTTATTATTCAAGTGACGAAATAATATTGTAATTGAGACGAAATATATCTCATTGTAGATATTTTGAAGTTATAATGTCAGAGCCTTTTAATTCTGTAAATAACAAATAGAATTAGAAGCATAATTAATATAAAATTACTCTGTATTGATAAAAAATCAATTGATTCTTCGGCGCCAAAAGAATGAACCAATCAGAATCATTTTCGGTTTTGCAGACATGGCGTGTCAATTCTCTAGACCAGTGGTTCTTTAAGTATTTTTCTCGTACACCCCTTGCTTTTCTCAGGCACCCCCTGAGCATTGTATTGCATTGAAATAGATTGGAAAGATACTATTAGAAAATATTTGTCGAGATGTGAAAAAATGGGCAAATATACTTCATGTATATTCTGCATGATATTAACAGCAAGAACAGAACTTATAAGTAACATATAAAAAAAACCATCCCAGGCACCTCCTATAAACAATCCAAACCCATAAAGGGGTACCGCGCACCCTACTTTAAGAAGTACAGATATACGCCAATCACAGAGCTGTATTTTGTTTACGTCATCAGTGCGTATGTACGATTAAAGGCTATACAGTGTGGACACTTCACTAGATCATTATGCTTTAAAAGGTACGTATACTTCATTAACGAATAAGAGTGAGCTTTTGAAGAATTTTGATTGCATGGGAATCACCTAATTCTGTAGTGCAATTATCAGTACGATCTGCAATTTTGAAGTTGTTATTAGAGAACATAAACAAATGGTGATAAACTACAACCTCAATGAACAATTAGAGACTAATCTAAACAGAGTGACATGGAATTGAAGTGATGGGGAGAATTAAGAAATGACTTGCTAAATAGAAACTAAGAATACATTTAATTCAGAGAAAAGTTAATGGAAAGATATGAACGATAGAGTACTAAAGTCTTATCATAAATTTAGAGGATTTTTCGAAATTTTGTAGTTTATTTCAGGAAAGGTTTTTAATATTTTTCATCATATTTTATGAACATTTTATATATTATCTTTCCTTAAATATTTTATTTGTGGTTTACTTTATTATATTTTAAACAGAAACTGTTCTTTGAACTCCAATCTTCCGATAGTTACCAAATCCAAAACCAGAACATTTAACTAAAAATGAAAATAAATTCCAGTTTTTAAATAAATATCTTCAAACTATCAATCACTCAAGCAGTATATTTTTGCCAATTAATGATAATAGTATTGATTATTATATAACTCTGAACAGTTCAATAGTTTTGCTATTCTGCTATGATTTAAAATAGCGAATAATTTTGCTATTTTTGCCTAATTCTGCTATAAAGTGAAGAATCCAATTGCCCATAATGAGAAATTAATCGAATATTGGCATCTAATCATTTATAAGGAAATATATGTACATAATTAACCAGATAATGCAAAATTAGGGTGGGGCCATAGAAGAGTAAGAGGGAAACAAATGATGGGGCCATAGAATATTGAGAGAGAAAGTAGGTGGGGCCATAGAAGATTGAGAGAGAAAGTTAAGGTGGGGCCATAGAAGATTGAGAGAGAAAGTTACGGTAAGGCTATAGAAGATTGAGAGAGAAAGTTATGGTGGGGCCATAGAAGAAAAGCCATTCAATTTTAGACGGCCCCACCATTTATATTTTTACTTTCAGTACACTTCACTCTTTCTTTATTATTTATAAGACTCTTTAGTCTTGGGCTGCAATCCACCATTTATTTGTTTTCTATTATTCAGAGCGTGGAAAGAGGAATAGTCCATTGAATAACTTTTAAAAAGACAGAACATAATTATTCATAACAAAAACATTTAAATTTATGAATTTTCATTAAAGATAATCATGTGAATGTCGGGGATTTTCATCTGGCCCTTAAAATAACTACCTAGAGCAGTACCTGCTGTTCATTCGGTGGGAGTTCAATTAATATAATTAATGGGTTTAAGATTATATTCAATTATAATCCTCAATCAATTTAATTAAATCAATACTGATTTAACTAAATCACACAAATTATTATTTCTAATTAAGGCCTAGGATAAACAAATAAATATGGACTCTTATTATAACATAAATATTGGGGAGAACCGGGTGAGTTCGTACATTTTTCCTTCAAGGATTGTAGAATCTTAACTATTCGGGATACAAGTTCGTTCTTAATCACAATCGATTCTATAGGTATTCATCTACTTATAACTACAAACTAAATTAGTTTAAACCTTATGGTTCTCTCTTAATATCGATTTTAATGAGATATATTCGTGTATACGAACTCACCCGGAAGTGCGGGTGAGTTCGTACAAGCAGAGTGTCATTCCGTACAGTACTTAAAAAGGGGGAAAAAGGAAAATTCAGTAAGAATTTCGTATATGTATGGAAAGTATTACAGAAGCTTTGAATGCTGTATCCTTACAATTGACTAAAACCCTTTTGAGATAACAAGAAAAAACAAAAGGCTTCATCACCAATGTCTTCCGAACTAGATTGTAGAGAAGGGGTAGACACATGTTGTGTTTTTCAGTGCTGAATAATGGAATCACAGTGCCGTTACCATTTTGTTTTCATTTTTTGAATTGAAGGGGGTACTGAGGAATTAAAATGAGGTGTATAAATTTTATTGAGGTACGTACAATCGTACATTTATTATTTGAATTAAAAGGAATTGATAAATGATATATAATTATACTTTTCTTTTTTCATGTGAAAATAATTCACAATAAAAACAAAAATAAGATATTTTATATAAGTAATAAAAACTTAATAACTAATTCATAAAATCACAGGATTAATGAAAATAGCTACCTAACTTATATAAAAAGGGAATTAAAAATGATTACACATTGCACAAATTCTTACCAGTATAAGAATAACTGATCTAGATAAAAAGAGTCACAGGTAATTCTTTTAAACACCGGCACTAATTTAACTATAAACCCAAAATACCTTATTAACGGATAAAATTGACTATCAAAGTATCAAGGTCATTACAAATATACTGTTCTTCAATTAATTGATCATCCTCTTTTATATTATCCTTGTATTTTATAAAGCAGTCAGGGCTAAAATTTTCAAATTTTCTTGGAAATAAAATATAGCACCGTTTCCCTGGTGGGCACGAGTGCCGCTCTGAGTGCTAAAATAGCACTGAGTGCTGCATTTGCCCATCCCTGTTATAGAGCTTCAATTTCCATCGTAAGTCTACGCTTTGTCACTGGTGAATTTGAGTATTTCAGTTGTTATCATTAACCTTCTTGGTTATCTGTCTCAGTTGTTGCACTTTCTAGGAAGAACCTTTGCTAATGGCAGAAAGTTTTCAAAATATATTCCTAGTAAAATGAAACATTTAATCTAGAGGGGCCTAGTTGTGGCTCTGTGGATGATGAAGTAGGAAAAGCCTCTCTCCCGGTAGAATTAAGAGAAGGCTCGGTGGATGGTGAAGCAGGAACAGGCTCGGTGGATGGTAAGGTAGGAGCAGGCTCGGTGCACTCAGAGAAATTCTGATGCACCCAGGTGTTTTGAGTTCACCCTATGGCTTTGTCTCTAAAGCTATTTTGTACATCAAACTGTAGTTTGGATGCACCAAAGTGCATCAGGTCGATGCACTTTAGTGTCTTAGCTGAAAATGACGAGAAAATTATTCTCATCATTTCAGCAAAGGAAAATTTGAGACACTAAAGTGCATCGAACTGATGCACCTTAGTGCATCCACACTAAAGTGCATCGAACTGATGCACTTTAGTGCATCCAAACTATAGTTTGATGCACTAAAGTGTCTCGCTTTATAGACAAAGCCATAGGGTGAACTCGAAACACCTGAGTGCATCAGTTGTTGTTGTTTATTTTTCTCAGTGGATGGAGCATTTTCTACTTGGTTGCGCTGATAATGATTTGAACTATTCTCAGCATATTCTGGAAATGCGCCGTCCTTTACTATTTCGTTGGTAAAAGCTTTCTTTTCTAATTTATGCTTATCAAATTCTGAACAATTTCTGGATTTCTTTGGAGCATCTCACATCGTCATCGGAGGAACTTTATATAATTTAGCATATTTATGTACTGCTGTTCCATTTTCCTAGACGTTATATGCCTTTTCAACATCACAGGAAGAATACTGTTTCATTCTTTTACGTGTATATACTCGAGGCATATATGAAAAATAAATATAGATGTGAATTCGTACATAATGGGGTGAAACCGTACAGAGGAGGATGTGATTGAAAAGATTCAAACTCAACGGGAAATCCATAATATTAGAGGTTATTTAAACTCTGCGTTGAAGGTTTTATCAGATATCAAGCTTTCGAATAGTAAGATTTCTATTCATCATCAGGAGAAGGGTGGAAAAACCTGGACCTGACAATGAATTTTATGACCAATGGTTGTATGTTGGATACCGTCTTTCTATTTAAGCTATATATCCTAAAGTTTATTAATATTAATTAACAATCTATTTAGTATTGAAATATGAGACAAAAAATTAGAAAATTTGTTACTAACTTAGTTATTGCTTACTACATTAATTCTCTAGAATATTTTTACTTTCTATATATCTGTTACAAAATCAAGTGTGTTTTTTCTCCTTGTTTCTATGTATGTTCTCTATTCATATTTATCTTCTCTATTCCTATACATTATTTGTTGCTATACGTGTGTCCTCTTGATCCATATGTGTGTCCTATGGATCTTAAGTGTGTCTTGTTGGTCAGAAGTGTGTCCTGTAGATCTTATTTGTGTCCTGTTAATCCTAAGAGTTAATCCTCACTCTTAGAATCAACAAGACACACTTAAGATCCATAGGACACACATATGGATCAAGAGGACACACGTATAGCAACAAATAATGTATAGGAATAGAGAAGATAAATATGAATAGAGAATATACATAGAAACAAGGAGAAAAAACACACTTGATTTTGTAACAGATATATAGAAAGTAAAAATATTCTAGAGAATTAATGTAGTAAGCAATAGCTAAGTTAGTAACAAATTTTCTAATTTTTTGTCTCATATTTCAATACTAAATAGATTGTTAATTAATATTAATAAACTTTAGGATATATAGCTTAAATAGAAAGACGGTATCCAACATACAACCATTGGTCATAAAATTCATTGTCAGGTCCAGGTTTTTCCAACCTTCTCCTGATGATGAATAGAAATCTTACTATTCGAAAGCTTGATATCTGAAGAAACCTTCAACGCAGAGTTTAAATAACCTCTAACAGAGGAGGATGTGTCCGTACATATAGGTATGATGACACCCCACACCACTATTTTATTTTCAAAATGGAATACATCAGATATTAATGACTTTTAACGAAATGTTAACGTTTACATACTTAGAGAATATCCTAGTGAATACTAGTATTCGATATAAAGTTTCTAGATAGTTAATTTTAATTGCTATGGCTTAGCTCAAGTAGTGAGAAATTTACATTTTAGTACTAAAAATATATGACCTCTCACCGAAGGAACATACTGCACACTCACGCTGCTGAAACTTGTTTCAAACTGTTTGTTATTATAATGTATAGGACCACTCAAATTTCAACGGGTTAGAACATAACAGGTGTTGAGTTAAGGCCCTGTACGGATTCACCCGGTTCTCCCCTATTTATTTATTATCATTCAAGTGTCTGTTAATTTATAATGAAATATTTTAAACAATTACTGAATGCATTATTTCAATCTCAAACTTATGAATAGGAAATTAATAATGAAAATATATATTTATTTAGGAATTCTGAGCCAAAACAGTAAGAATTCACACGAATTATGATGAATTATTACCGTATTTTTTGGTCGTTTTGCTAACCCTGAGAATCGCTATCTTTATGAACCCAAACGACCATTCGTCTTAGAGACAATAATCCTCTTTGGATTAGTGGCCCAAACATCAGGATAATTTATAAGCAACTCAGAGTTCCCAGTGCTACTCCTGCAGCACGAAATGGGTTGTTTTGAAAGTAAAATCAAGTTAAACATAGAAAAGATGTTAAAGTTATCTTGTAATGATAACTTGAATTGGATTTTGTTCAATCTTCATAGCATTGATTTAAAGAGAAGGTTTATAATAAGGCTTTTTCCATATCTTAAGTATTACTACCCATACTCAAGTATTTATACTCATTCTCATGTACTACTATTATTAAATTTGGTTTATTAAAACCTTAAAGAAGCCTTTAATGCATTTCATAAAACTTTGGCTACAGACACGTAGATATAATAAGAGAACCAATTGTACAACTTTCACCATTAAAATTAATATAAAAAGTTTTGCGCCATCACCATCATTACCTCTTCTATCCACCATTATTATCCCCAACTGAATATCTACCACACGTCTGGCAGTGTTGTGCACAAATATTTTGTTCACTGTGTTGGCAGCACGAAGGTAATTTGATAGAGTAGGTATTTTCTTGAATGATTTTTAAGATTCTTATGGTGAACTAAGTTGTGATTGAAAATATTTCATAGGATATGAATACTTTAATCGTATAATTTTATTATGTCGAACATTTCCCAAATTTAGACACTTAGGTCAAGTGAAGTGGTTCCCAAACTGAAGGAAATTTTTCCCTGAATAATTTGCAGAATAAGTAGCGCTACATTTCACACTAATTTAACTCCGAGGAGAAAAGAAATGTTCTTTAGTTTTATATTTTACTTTTAATTTTAGCTATTTTATTCAATTTCATTTTTTATTACAGAACACAGATATTAAGCAGAATGAAATGAAAATGGAAATGTGAACGTGACTTTTAATGAAGGAAACGTTTGATTGGTATCTAATCCTGAGAGTCAATTTCAATAAGCAAAAACAACAGACAACTATATAATTTAAGTGTTCATAATTCATAAACACTATTTAATTACGAATTATTTCACAATATGAATCGTCAAAATCGGTCAAGTTTTATTACTGACAATCTTATGACATATTCTAATTTGGGGAAAATAACAATAACAATATTCATGTAGTAAAAAAATAGTAAAACTAAATCATTAAATCTATATCTTCTTGTATGACAGAAGTTCACCTATATCAGTCTTTGAAGCATTTATATTTTTCTAGATATTATACAAGTTGAGCTTAAAAATTACAGTAAGTATTAACGACAAAAGTACACAAGCAGATAAAAAACTACTACTAATTTCAATCTATATATAAAAAAATTTAATTTATATCTCCAGGTAAACAACAACAAAACTAAATGTTTAATTTCATGTTTTCCTCCAGGTAGAGAGATATAGGTAGTCTAGTGGAAGTTTCCGCTCTATCGATAATGTTACTAATTATTCATGCATGTGAATAGAACCTTATTATATAATTATCAATTACAATATTATTACAAATAGACTCAATTATTTTAAAACAGAGACATTATTTTTCTATCGTTTAAATATTGAGAGGAGGTATTGAATAATATTATAATTCATAATATTTGAACTTTGAATGATAAATAAGTTCTCCATTGATATGAAGGTGAATAAAATAATTCTTATTTATTCATTCACGGAATCATTCACAGCTCTTTTATTTCAAGTACTTTCCTGACTTAAGATTTAATGACTGGAGAGTTTTTAGTCTATAACACATTGGATTTTAGTTATTCATTCATTTTTAAATGGTGTATTATATAGACAAAATTCAAGTGACTTTGATAATGATGAATATATATATGTGTATATATATATATATATACTGAAAAATCTTAAACACAAACAACTGTTTAACAACTGTAAAAAGAAAAACATAAATATATGTACCATATATAAAATATATGCAGGCTAATTTAAAATTATCAAACATTTTTATATAACTCTTATATATTATATTTTATATATTATATCTCTCATATTAGACATCTTTCGTTTTCGCATGATTATACAAATAATATTTCACTTCTAATGTACCCGTAAAATGAAGACAATTTATAAAGCAAATGAATAAACAGAACAAATGAATACAAAATGAAATTCAAACATTATTCAGAGGGAAAAATTCACTCACGAGGAAATTAGTGAATTGCGTTATATTCAAATTAGTGAATTGCGTTATATTCAAATTAGTGAATTGCGTTATATTCAAATTAGTGAATTGCGTTATATTCAAATTAGTGAATTGCGTTATATTCAAATTAGTGAATTGCGTTATATTCAAATTAGTGAATTGCGTTATATTCAAATTAGTGAATTGCGTTATATTAAAATTAGTGAATTGCGTTATATTAAAATTAGTGAATTGCGTTATATTCAAATTAGTGAATTGCGTTATATTCAAATTAGTGAATTGCGTTATATTCAAATTAGTGAATTGCGTTATATTAAAATTAGTGAATTGCGTTATATTAAAATTAGTGAATTGCGTTATATTCAAATTAGTGAACTTATCACTAAGCTGGCGGAAGTGAAAATAAATAAGAACAATGAAATATCGCTATTCTGGCAATGGCAAATTGTAGATTCGTGTGTGAAATTTTAATACGAATATAAAATAACGATGATAATTTAGAAACTAGATATTAAGATAAAATTTTAGAAATTAGATATTAAGATAATAATTTAGAAACTAGATATCAACATAATAGTTTAGAAACTAGATATTAAGATAATAATTTAGAAACTAGATATTAAGATAATAATTTAGAAACTAGATATTAAGATAATAATTAAGAAACTAGATATCAAGATATTGATTAAGAAACTAGATATTAAGAGAATAATTTAGAAACTAGATATTAAGATAATAATTGAGGAGTTAGATATTAAGATAAATTTTAGAAATTAGATATTAACATAATAATTTAGAAGCTAGATATTAAGATAATAATTAAGAAACTAGATATTAAAATAATAATTAAGAAACTATATATTAAGATGATAATTAAGAAACCAGATATCAAGATATTGACTAAGAAACTAGATATAAAGATAATTATTTAGAAACTAGATATTGAGATAATAATTGAGAAACTAGATACTAAGATAATAATTTAGAAACTAGATATTAAGATAATAATAAAGAAACTAGATACTAAGATAATAATTTAGAAACTAGATATTAAGATATAATAATTAAGAAACTAGATATTAAGATGATAATTTAGAAACTGGATACTAAGATAATAATTTAGAAACTAGATATTAAGATAATAATTTAGAAACTAGATATTAAGATGATAATTCAGAAACTAGATACTAAGATAATAATTTAGAAACTAGATATTAAGATAATAATTAAGAAACTAGATATTAAGAAGATAATTTAGAAACTAGATATTAAGATAATAATTTAGAAACTAGATATTAAGATAATAATTGAGAAACTAGATACTAAGATAATAATTTAGAAACTAGATATTAAGATAATAATAAAGAAACTAGATACTAAGATAATAATTTAGAAACTAGATATTAAGATAATAATTAAGAAACTAGATATTAAGATGATAATTTAGAAACTAGATATTAAGATAATAATTTAGAAACTGGATACTAAGATAATAATTTAGAAACTAGATATTAAGATAATAATTTAGAAACTAGATATTAAGATGATAATTCAGAAACTAGATATTAAGATAATAATTTAGAAACTAGATATTAAGATAATAATTAAGAAACTAGATATTAAGATGATAATTTAGAAACTAGATATTAAGATAATAATTTAGAAACTAGATATTAAGATAATAATTAAGAAACTAGATATTAAGATGATAATTTAGAAAGTAGATATTAAGATAATAATTTAGAAACTGGATACTAAGATAATAATTTAGAAACTAGATATTAAGATAATAATCAAGAAACTAGATATTAAGATAATAATTTAGAAACTAGATATTAAGATGATAATTCAGAAACTAGATATTTAGATAATAATTTAGAAACTAGATATTAAGGTAATAATTTAGATGCTAGATATTAAAATAATAATTCAGAAACTGGATATTAAAATAATAATTTAGAAACTAGATACTAAGATATTAATTTAAAAAACTAGATACCAAGATAATAATTTAGAAACTAGATACCAAGATAATAATTTAGAAACTAGATACCAAGATAATAATTTAGAAACTAGATACCAAGATAAAAATATTGAAAATAGATATTAAGATAATAATTTAGAAACTAGATATTTAGGTAATAATTTACAAACTAGATATTCATTTGGATAATTATTTAGAAACTTGATACCTAGATAATTATTTGAAAACTATATATATATTATAATACACAACCAAGTGCATAAATAGATTTAAGTGCACAAATGTGTACTAATTAAATAATACCCAAAGTGCAGAAAAGGGTAAAGTGCTCTTCAAAATATCCTTCTCTTTTCTTCTAACTAAAATACATGTGAACACAGCAGGTCTGAATTCAAAATTGTTAGCACATAAAACCTTAAGACGTATCATATTTTGCCGACTGGTATTATATTCTTTTATATCTAACAGAAATATTTAAAATATCAAACAATAGAATATTTCCTGTTTATAAACTGCGGAAGATGTTTTAATGGACTATGAGTTATTTCAATTTCCTTTCTTTTCTTTACTTAATACCATATGAGAATTAAACATACCATTTTTTAACTAAGGATGAGTTAGGCTCTATGAATGGTAATTGATTGTTATTAATATTGATCGGGTTGTAGATTTGCTTCATTTAAATTTGGTTTTAGATAGATACAGCTGTCATACCTATCTTTAGCATAAAATAAAATGTGATTAATTCTTCAAAAGAGATTTTGGTTTATGTATGTGATGTACTATGTAAATACAATCAGATTGCAGCCTTTTAAGAATAATAAAGTTAGAATTCAATTTTATTCCTGCTTAAGTAATTCAATATTAATATTGAAATATTTCTGAATTCAAACCATGTGCAAGGCTCTATAACTTCAAACTATTTATCTTAATAATGTCTTGTTTTGATAGCTTAAAGTGGGTAAAATGTGATCAATATCTTTATTGCCAATACAGAAACATATTTATAATTCATTAACGTTTCATTGCATTTTGAGAACAAAAATAATCTACGCTAAATACTAAGAATATTTCAATTACTTTTCATTATTTTTTAGGGTAAAATAGTCTATGGTAAATACTT
Source organism: Caprella mutica (assembly GCA_947561585.1). Lineage (NCBI taxonomy): Eukaryota > Metazoa > Arthropoda > Malacostraca > Amphipoda > Caprellidae > Caprella > Caprella mutica. The sequence continues at coordinate 836,664 of CANNZV010000006.1, forward strand.
AGATTATTTCATACTTTTGAGAACAAAAAATAAGCTACGGTAAATACTAAGAATATTTCATTAATTTTAATACTTTAGATAACAAAAATAATCTACGTTAAATACTAAGAATATTCACTTACTTTTCATACATTTCATAACAAAAATAATCTACGGTAAATACTAAGAAAATTCACTTACTTATCATTCTTTTGATAACAAAAATAATCTACGGAAAATACTAAGAATATTTACTTAATTTTCGTTGCTTTTTTATAACAAAAATAGTCAGTCTACTGTAAACATTAAAAATAATTCATTTTATCTCATAATTTTTGGCACTCAAAATATCGATGGCAAATCGTAATAATATTTCACTAAACTTTCAATATTACACAGTTATTTTCGATCGTATCATATATGATAGCCATAAAATGAAACTAAATTGGTAAGCTCGTTCAAGTATTCTAATACACTAACTTTATTGTTTTTCAAAATTCCATATAGACTCCGCTTACAGTTACGAGTCCTAAGAATTCCTATGCATTCCTTATTACATTCCTTGTTCAAGATAATAATAATGGAGAACATAAATACCTACAGGAGTGAACAGGGAATAATGCGTTAATAAATAGAGTATTTATCATATGACATTTAACAGGAGTGGAAGAATATTATCTCTAAATAACTTAAATGGAAATTAAATGTTAATATATTTTAATTTAATATATTTATAAAATATGTTAAATAAGTATGTTTATTAAATATATTAATTAAATAAATTAATAAGGTAAATTAATTAAGTATATTAATTATATAAATTAATCAAGTACATTAATTAGTTATATTAATTAAATAAATTAATAAGGTAATTAAATTAAACATCTCAATTAAATGTGTTAATTTAAAATTTTAATTAATTGTATTATAACTAATAGTGCTTATCAGATGGAAAACGTTATTTTTTATTATCTTTATAAGCGAGATATACAAGATAATAAATATTCTTATTTGAAAATAATATAATTATATAAAAAAAAATCATAAAATATCAGTTATATATCATTCAAATATCAAATAAAAGATTTTTTATAATTTCAATTAAAGTATATTCGAATAAAATATTTTGTACTTCAACTATACACAGATTAAAGACTTTTTTCAAATTTACCATGAATTAATTATAAATTTTAGGAGTTTAATTTCTCACATAAATCACTAATGTTAATCATACTCCAGTTAATGAAATAATAAGGGACAGACTGATACATAAAATGAAGTCACTACTCCATATATCAAGTCCTTATCAACAAATGTTAGCTAATAACCATCGGCAGGATGAACCCTTCAAGGCTTTTTGTAACTAAATAGGCTACTGAATTGTATCGGTACAGGGTTAATGAAACTACATTCAGGTGGTAAATTTGTTTCAGAAGCTAACTGCTTTGATAATGGGAACAGAATTTACTGTGAGAGTAGTCACATGTTGAGAGAATAAATGTGACAGTCTGACTTCATGTAACTGTGCAATTTATAATGCATTTGTTTATTCTCTACTAATTGTATGTATAGCTATTAGAAACAATGAATAATATTAATAATAAAATATTAATTAACATATTTTTTTAATAATAAGTTTATTAATCGACCATATGTTGAAAGCATACAGCAAAGAGCTTTATCTTCATATAATATTCACTACGATTTAAACTAAAAAAAATGACATAATCTTATTAATAAGCTATCTTGAGATATAAAAAGAGTTAAATAAATATTTCTATCGTGAGAATTACTATTGTATCAATTCTTATGATGAAAATATTATTTTCACGGCAATTTAACTTAGCTCATTGATTTTGACTTAGTTTATTGATGTGGAATAACTTCTTTAGAGTAAAATCACGTTCAACAAACAAATGTACAACACGTGTGATTTCTCTATGATATATTTCCTCTCGCCTGGTTTAGAGATGCACATTGTACAACCCCATCATTAGAGCTGAAACATGTTCTGTTGTTTCGAAATGAAGAGCAAGGTGATATTTAACGTGTTACAGAGACGGAGGGGGAATAATTTTAGGGAATTGAAAGAAATGTTCGCCTTTTTATCATTATTATAATGATAATTTATCCACCGCAGATTAGAATTTAGAATTAATGAAATCCATTGTGTTGATTATGAGTCACAATAGTGAAACTTCTAAGCAATCTTGAACAATCATTTTAATACATGAAACTAAAAATACTAAAGAATTAAGCTTGAATACTAACTAAAGTTGAAATACTTTAAATGTAAGTTTAAGTATTTTAAACTAAAGTTGAAATGATTTAATTTTAAGTTTGAATACTTTAATTTTAAGTTTGAATACTTTAAATTTAAGTTTGAATACTTTAATTTTAAGTTTGAATACTTTAATTTTAAGTTTGAATACTTAAATTTTAAGTTTGAATACTTAAATTTTAAGTTTGAATACTTTAATTTTAAGTTTGAATACTTTAAATTTAAGTTTGAATACTTTAATTTTAAGTTTGAATACTTAAATTTAAGTTTGAATACTTTTAATTTTAAGTTTGAATACTTTAATTTTAAGTTTGAATACTTTTAATTTTAAGTTTGAATACTTTAAATTTAAGTTTGAATACTTTAAATTTAAGTTTGAATACTTTAATTTTAAGTTTGAATACTTTAATTTTAAGTTTGAATACTTTAATTTTAAGTTTGATTACTTTAATTTTAAGTTTGAATACTTTAATTTTAAGTTTGAATACTTTAATTTTAAGTTTGAATACTTTAATTTTAAGTTTGAATACTTTTAATTTTAAGTTTGAATACTTAAATTTTAAGTTTGAATACTTTAAATTTTAAGTTTGAATACTTTAAATTTTAAGTTTGAATACTTTTAATTTTAAGTTTGAATACTTTAAATTTTAAGTTTGAATACTTTTAATTTTAAGTTTGAATACTTTAAATTTAAGTTTGAATACTTTAATTTTAAGTTTGAATACTTTAATTTTAAGTTTGAATACTTTAATTTTAAGTTTGAATACTTTAATTTTAAGTTTGAATACTTTAATTTTAAGTTTGAATACTTTAATTTTAAGTTTGAATACTTTAAATTTTAAGTTTGAATACTTTAATTTTAAGTTTGAATACTTTAATTTTAAGTTTGAATACTTTAATTTTAAGTTTGAATACTTTAATTTTAAGTTTGAATACTTTAAATTTTAAGTTTGAATACTTTAAATTTTAAGTTTGAATACTTTAAATTCAATGTTTAAATACTTTAAGCTTTAGCTTAAATACCATAAAATGAAGCTTGAATACTCTAATTAAAACTTAATCTTAAATATAACGCAAGCGGTGCTAGGAAAATTGCCAATCGAGACAACTGCCACTGGGACAACTGCCACTGTGGGAAGATTGCCACCCGGAAAATTGCCACTGTGGGAAAACTGCCAGCCAGAAAATTGCCACTGTACATATATTATTTATACTGATTATTTTTAATATCACAAAAATCTTAGGTACTGAATGCAATGTTGATATAGAAAACTTCATAGAAAACGAAAGTAATTACATGAAATCTTCCTTTTTATTGAGAATGTAAAAGAATTTATAAGAATGAAGTGACCAATATAGGGGATATTAATACACGTTTTATTTTTTCTATATATTAAACAACTTCAAACTAACAATACTATAATTTTTACATAACAATTATAATCTATCTTTTAAGTTATTTTAATTTGCGGATCTAGTAAAACCGATATTTAATTAGGAATTTTAAATTTCGTAAATAAACTACATTTCAAGAATTTTAAATATACTATATTTTAAGAATTTTAAACAAACTATATTTAAGAATCTTAAATAAACTATGGATCAAGAATTTAACCGTTAAATAAAGTGCAACTTAAGAATTTTACCCGCAAATAACTAATTGAATTTTTAATGGAGTTAGTGATGCTCATTTGTAATTTGGAACAGCCACAAAAAATTGAAAATATAGGTTTACAAAGGACTAAGGAATTGGAGGTGCAGACATTCAACAATCTGAACAAGCATGCCATCTGCAAATTAGCTGCGAATAGAAATTAGTGACAATAATATAAGTCATCTATATTAGTAGTACGAAAGTAATCCTAATGAAGTAATTTAAGTATTTTAAGTAAGTAAGTAATAAAGGTAATCAAGTAATAAAGGTAATCAAGTAATAAAGGGAATCAAGTAATTTTGGGAATCAAGTAATAAAGGTAATCAAGTAATAAAGGTAATGCAAGTAATAAAGGTAATCAAGTAATAAAGGTAATCAAGTAATAAAGGTAATGCAAGTAATAAAGGTAATCAAGTAATAAAGGTAATCGAGTAATAAAGGTAATCAAGTAATAAAGATAATCAAGTAATAAAGCAAATAAATGGGGACAAGATACTAACTTAAGAGAGCAATGGCGAAAGGAAATTCTAGCTGTCACGAATATGATTATTACGCCAACCAACCTTTCCATCACTCCAGCATCGCTCCAAGTTCTTCCTGACGTCGGCCAATGTCCTTCCATGGGGTGTACTTCATGCTCCGGTTTCACTCATCTAGCCTATCATCTCCCCTTCACTGTTCCAATTAGAATGAGAACACATTTTATAGGGTGAATGAGGTCAATTTCGTTAGTAGTTTTCAGGATTCCATTTTACAATGATCAGGTATTTTAAAGGGTGAATGAGGTCAATTCCGTTAGTAGTTTTAAAGATCAATTCATTCAATGGCTACACATCCCTTTTCAGCTCTGATTTAATAAATGGAGTATTCTCAATTTTGACATCGCATAACGGCAACATAGCAACCTCGTGTTTAGGTTTGTTTTAGATCGTGGATAGGACTGGACTGCCTTTTCTGGAAAACTTTAATCAGAGCATGACAGTGATGCCGGAGAGCAAATTTCAAGGAGGTAACATTATCATAATCCGTGACAGATTTTTAGCTAATAAATTATTTCTGCTAATTTTGTTCTAATTAATGAAATTTGCTCTCCGTTATAGATAAATGGATTAGAAAATAGAGATTATATAGATTTGAATAAATATTTTTCTACAGTTGATCAGAATTTAATATATATGAATTTTTACAATGTGTACATCTCCTTTTTGGCAAGTTATACGATCTAAGTGAATTCTTCTGTCGGTGGGTGTGAGTGTGCTGATACGCAATTATTTCTTAGCTTCATGTGTTTAATTGTTCCCTGAAGAGGTTAAACCAATAATAAATTAATGAAATTTGCATTAGTTTCAATAATAAATAAAATTTGGTTGCATTATAGTTTCAATAATAAATGAAATCTTGCTACATTAATTTCACGATAAACAACAAAACATGTTGCATCAGTTTCACAATAAATAGTTACGTCTTAGACAATAAAATTCAAAAAATTATAGTAACTCAAATCAATTAGTTATTAAATTATGTTAAAATATTTTAAACCGAAATGTGCCTCTCAGTCTCATTGATCGTTCCATGGTCGCATAGTTTTTTTTAACTTGTCAATGAAAGATAACGCACAGTGAAAATTTTCTTTGCATAAAATTCGAATTCTTTTGTATTCAATTCGGTATTTTTTTATAGAGTAAAAAAAATTTCAGTTTGTTAATATATTGTTAATAATTTTATAGTGGCCATTTTCCACAGTGCCAATTTTCATCCGTGGCAATTTTCCGGGTGGCAGTTTTCCCTCAGTGGCAATTTCCCCGGGGGTAATCTTCCCAGTGGCAATTTTCCGCGCACGAACGCAAGCAAATAATCTGTAAACTTAGGCTTAAATATTACAAACTGATACTTTATCACTAGAAACATACGTTTAATTATTATAAATCTAAACTAATAATCTATTATTTCAATATCCTTTTGATGGATACAATACTAATAAATTTTACTTTGCTATTCAATGCTTTCTACCGTTTTGTTCTATTTTCATTATTATATTTATATTAGTAATTTTCCTATTCTTATTTATATATTATAACGTAGTCTCTGTTTAAACTATCCCCTTTTTATATTTGCTACTGTGTAATATTTTTTCACGAAAAATACTAAACAGTTGCTTGCGAGCAGTTTTAAATTTTTCATTCATATCTCTTTAATTCATAATTCATATCAATTTAATATCCTATCATGAGCTCGCACATAAAATAGTATAGAAAATTATTAAAGTTTGGCACCTAAAAGATAGTAATGAAGATAATTCAGACTCATTAAATACATTTATTGCAATTTTATCCTTGAATGAGGGGTATTAATAAAATGCATAAACTCATTTTTTATGCTATCGATGCATTTGAATAATTTGCATTGACTGTAAATAGATATTGTATGAATGTTCTTCACCGTAAGAGTTCATTCCTAGTGTAATATTATTTGTAGTGACTGTAAATAGATATTGTATGAATGTTCTTCACCGTAAGAGTTCATTCCTAGTGGAATATTATTTGTAGTGACTGTAAATAGATATTGTATGAATGTTCTTCACCGTAAGAGTTCATTCCTAGTGGAATATTATTTGTAGTAACTGTAAATAAATATTTTATGAATGATCATCACCGTAAGAGTTCATCCCTAGTGGAATATTATTTGTACTGACTGTAAATAGATATTGTATGAATGACCATCACCGTTAAATTGAAACCTCTATTGCAGCACAGTTTCAAAAGGCAACATTGTCACAATTTTGTAACAATATTAACGTAATTTTGTAGCAGTATTAGGGAATTGTTTCAAGATAAACAACATTTCCTCTTCTTGTTGAATATTATTTGTATTTGAATGTTCTTGCAGAGAAGAATTATTTCTTGAGTGCTTTAAGTGTTTATTAATTTGTTTCAAAATTTGTGGCTTGTGTGTTTATTAATTTGTAGTTTGTGGTTTGTGTGTTTATTAATTTGTAATTTGTGGTTTGTGTGTTTATTAATTTGTAATTTGTGGCTTGTGTGTTTATTAATTTGTAATTTGTGGCTTGTGTGTTTATTAATTTGTAATTTGTGGCTTGTGTGTTTATTAATTTGTAGTTTGTGGTTTGTGTGTTTATTAATTTGTAAACAATTCTGTAACTGTTACATCATTTTAAATCATATGTGTCATAGAAATAATTCTTTTAACGATAAACTCAATCAGGTAGTAATTATTTTGAAAACAAATGATTTGAGTTTGATTCAAAATTTTAAAAAAATAACCTTTAATTAAAAAGAATTCATCGCTCACTTTGTTCAAGATGAATTGAATTGTGATCTTACAGGTTATATAAACATATCACATCAACAAATTTAACTCCATTGTATTGAGTTAAGTCTTCAGCTTAAAACATTATTCGGTAATGAAAGATTAAAATATTATATGTTTAATCCTGCATTATCCTAATTAATTTTCCAGATCTATTAATAGAAATAATCTATAGCCATCGTAATTATTTTTGTCTCCAATTCAATTCAAGACCTGCGTGTCAATTCCAATCGATTCATTAAATAATCTAAGAATTTTTATTGAAAGTCATGCGATAGGAAATATATTAATTAGGTATTAGAATGGTCATTTGGATTATTTTAGAAAGTATCTTGGAGGTTTAATTGGTGGATATTTTTTATAATATATTGCCATAATATAAATACCTACCAAGTATATAATATAAAACTAATTCAATATTTACTGTAAAACTAGTCATTTTAAATCTTTTTTACACGTATCCAACATTAACGAAAGATTTTTCAGTTTTTCTGGAGATGAAACTGGAATTTAGCGGATAGCTACCTTCCATTGTTTTTTTACGGTAAGTTTTTTCTAATTAAAAATGGGCTTAACCGTCGAAAGCACCCACACGTAGTCGATATGACCTGAATTTGCAAATTTGACCTGAATTCACAGATATGGTTCGCATTTTCTAACTCTTTTTAACCTGAATGAACTTCAGTGAAAAATTCAGAATTGCAACCTAGGGAGTTTTATGGAGCGATAACTGAAGTGAAAAAGTCATTTGAAGTCCTAATCACTTCTTCAATTGCTTAACTTCGAAGCTAAAGTGAAAATCTAAGAATCGTAATTGGTACATACTAATTCGAAGTAATAGTATTTAAAGGTAGTGACACTGTTGCCCTAATTGTTATCTGAATACTGAATTTTGAGTTAGAGAAGTAAAGTAAAAAAATTGTGTTTTGGGATACATTTAAAAATCTATCTTTAACATTCTAAGATACTGAAATGCCCCCAGGATGCAATGATTCTCGGGCCAATGTTGTCCCAATATTTCCAATGTCGTCCCAATATTGCCAATGTTGTCCCAATATTGCCAATGTTGTCCCAATATTGCCAATGTTGTCCCAATATTGCCAATGTTGTACCAATGTTGGCCCAAGAAACATTGCTACCTAGGCTGAATTCCCTGAAATTGGAATCATGAAAAGAAAGAGGCCCAATTTTTTTAATTTGAAATAAAAATATGGAAATACGTAAATCAAATAGAAAGATTAAACATTAAATAGGAAACTTTTTCGTATCTAACATATAAAATTTACACCCAAGCCATATAATTATCATTCTAAAGACATTTTATCAGTTGGTATCACATTTCGATTTCTCTCTTTCATGTCAAGTTTCCTTTCGCTTAATTTGATTACTGCAGACCTCTAATCTGATAACGAAAATTACCTACCTACATTGATTGAAGGGATACCGCGGGTTGTTTAACCAGGAGAAAAATTTGAGAGAAATACTCAAGAATATTTAACTGCATTATAAATTTAAAAAAGACACAGAGGGATAGTCAACCGGAAAGAAATTAGAGAAGGATACTGAGATATTTTCAACCGGATTGAAATTTCGATTAGTAATTAACCAACCTATAAAAATATGTATGTGTGGTTTTCCAAGTCAAAAACATGAATAAATTAACTATTTTTACTATATATAAACTAGTGAAAACGACTTTTTTCAAACAATAAACAATTATTTATCAGTTATAAAGTTAATTTTACATTATATTAGAAAATAGATAGGTACATTTATTTCATTTTAATGTTGATGATAGACGGTATTTATCATATAGTTAAATTATCTCTAATTGGCTATAAAAAAATTGCAGAGTAAAACTGTGCTTCATTATTTAGTGCAACTTAAACAGCTCAAAAATAATTATTATCCCCAGATAAAGGGGTCATCTGACAGCTTTGAACAAAGCTAATCCGTTTACTGTGTCCGTATTTGATAAAATAGGTATTTGGAACTCTCTACATAAATGGTCGTTAATGTAGTTTGTTGTATCCGCTAGTTTGTTGTACTGCACACTTTGTGATTTTTTAATGAAATAGCTTGGGGATGGAGTTCGGAGCGGCACGCCCCATCTCATGTTAAAAAACATGTTTAAAGTGATGTATTTTTTTGGGTGAGTATTTTAAACACATTTGAACCTCATATATTAGAGCGGTTGACCGAGAACACATTCGCCGAAAACACATTCGCCGCACGAAACATTCGCCGAACAACATTTCGCCGAAAAAAAATTGATTATTTTAAAAGGTTAACTAATTTATCTCCTAAGTCCAGTTGAAATTACCTATAGATGAACTTACATATAAGTGTATAAATTACTTTACAATATTCTACATAATTATTAGTTAAACTTTATTGTATTTACGTTGAACTTAATTAATTAACTCATACATAATGTTATTGCTGCATCATATGTGACAGTTCATTAATTATATGTTTATCTTATTTTCTGTGTACAATTATTAGTTACCAAAGAAAACAATTCTTCTGTGTTGGTCTCACTTTATTTTTATCCTTCAATATACATTATAGAATCAGTCTGCTACTGTGAGTCACTCGTGAAGCTTTCACTATACAGGGTGACCCACAAAAAAGTCAACCCAGCTTTGAATTCGTACATTTACAGAATAAATGGATTAAATATTTATGATTTAATAAATACTACTAAATTTATTTAGAAACTTTTTTAATGGGACTAAGAACAAGGATTTATATGGCATTAAAATCAGACAATTAATTATCGTTTAATTTATAGTTAATAGAAAAAATGATCAATTTTAAATATTCATTTAACACAGGATTTTCAATAAACTTAAATTTTTGCAGTAAACCTTAGTCTGATAAAAACTGAAATTTTTTCGGCGAATGTGTCGTTCGGCGAGTTTGTCGTGCGGCGAATGTATTTTCGGCAAATGTGTTTTCGGCAAATGTGTTTTCGGCAAATGTGTTTTCGGTGAATGTGTTTTCGGCGAATTGACCTTGAACCATTAGAGCGAAAGTGTACACTAATATCAATTATATTTGCATTTAAAACACTTCTCCTGTCGTAGACACCTCTCCTATCACTGTTCTCTCTCCTATCACTGTTCTATCTCTCCTATCACTGTTCTCTCTCCTATCACTGTTCTATCTCTCCTATCACTGTACTATCTCACCTATCACTGTTCTATCTCTCCTATCACTGTTCTATCTCACCTATCACTGTTCTATCTCACCTATCACTGTTCTATCTCACCTATCACTGTACTATCTCACCTATCACTGTTCTATCTCACCTATCACTGTTCTATCTTACCTATCACTGTTCTATCTCACCTATCACTGTACTATCTCACCTATCACTGTTCTATCTTACCTATCACTATTCTATCTCTCCTATCACTGTTCTATCTCACCTATCACTGTACTATCTCACCTATCACTGTTCTATCTCTCCTACCACTGTTCTATCTCACCTATCACTGTTCTATCTCACCTATCACTGTACTATCTCACCTATCACTGTTCATCTCTCCTATCACTGTTCTATCTCACCTATCACTGTACTATCTCACCTATCACTGTTCTATCTCTCCTACCACTGTTCTATCTCACCTATCACTGTTCTATCTCACCTATCACTGTACTATCTCACCTATCACTGTTCATCTCTCCTACCACTGTTCTATCTCACCTATCACTGTTCTATCTCACCTATCACTGTACTATCTCACCTATCACTGTTCATCTCTCCTATCACTGTTCTATCTCACCTATCACTGTTCTATCTCACCTATCACTGTTCTATCTCACCTATCACTGTTCTATCTCACCTATCACTGTACTATCTCACCTATCACTGTTCTATCTCACCTATCACTGTACTATCTCACCTATCACTGTTCTATCTCACCTATCACTGTTCTATCTCACCTATCACTGTTCTATCTCACCTATCACTGTTCTATCTCACCTATCACTGTACTATCTCACCTATCACTGTTCTATCTCACCTATCACTATTCTATCTCTCCTATCACTGTTCTATCTCACCTATCACTGTTCTATCTCACCTATCACTGTTCTATCTCACCTATCACTGTTCTATCTCACCTATCACTGTTCTATCTCTCCTATCACTGTTCTATCTCACCTATCACTGTACTATCTCACCTATCACTGTTCTATCTCACCTATCACTGTTCTATCTCACCTATCACTGTACTATCTCACCTATCACTGTTCTATCTCACCTATCACTATTCTATCTCTCCTATCACTGTTCTATCTCACCTATCACTGTACTATCTCACCTATCACTGTTCTATCTCACCTATCACTGTTCTATCTCACCTATCACTGTACTATCTCACCTATCACTGTTCTATCTCTCCTATCACTGTTCTATCTCTCCTATCACTGTTCTATCTCACCTATCACTGTTCTATCTCACCAATCACTGTTCTATCTCACCTATCACTGTACTATCTCACCTATCACTGTTCTATCTCTCCTATCACTGTTCTACCTCACCTATCACTGTTCTATCTCACCTATCACTGTTCTATCTCACCAATCACTGTTCTATCTCACCTATCACTGTACTATCTCTCCTATCTCCTAAAAGTCTGTCTCTAGATTACTCAGTGTAGCCATAAAATTACAAACTTATTGAGCAGTAACTCCTCCAAATTGGACTCGGAGTTGCTTGCGGTGATAAAGTTTGCTTCTTGACAATAAATAAAATGCATCCGCTTAATTTACTGCTCAGTGTAAAATTATCTATAGACTTGAAAAATAAATTTCAAAGTTTTACGCGAGTGAAATTTGAAATATAATAAATGGTTTCGTTATTTAACTCCCTGAGAAAGAGTAGAATGATTCTTTTAAAATTTCTGAAAGTTACATTTACCTTCAATATACACTATACTGTACATTGTGTACAAGCTATAATATAAGTAAAGGAAACATAATTACGATTTTCATGTATTCTTCAAAAATGAGAATATGGATTTTTCTCAAAGTAATAGAACATATATAAGAAGTTTCTATTCATATTCTGTAAATAAGTAATATTCAATTTATATGGACGTTGGTTTCAAAGCACACCTCAAACCTCTCAAATGAATTCCGTTTAATTATTAAGAAATATTGTAATATTATCCTGGCTAAAAATTAAAGAACTAAGAAGTAAATTTGGTGTTTTAAAAGACTAAATCTTTACTGTTCTAAGTAAATTAGAGTATTTTTACATTATTAGAACTGTTGACAATAATTTGTATGACTTGTAAAATGGCGTCACCAATTCGCAAGTTTGTCTCTTCAAAAGAAAGATATAATTTTGGTCAATTACAAGGAAAAATATCGATCTTGGCAATTGCATTCAGAGATCAAAAAGCGTTTTGCATCGTGTAGTAGCTAAGTATAATAAAGAATATACTTCGAATTCATCACATAAAACCGGCAGACCTTCAAAAAATCCAATCGGGAAGATACAATTATTGTGAGAATGTATCTTCGTGACCTTTTCAAAATTGAGGCATCGATGGATTTTGATTTTAGTGAAGAGAAATGAAAGCCTATATCAAGAAAATCAGTTTCTCACAGGTTGAAAGCAGCAGAAATTTTTGCTTGGGTGTCAGTAACTAAACCCTTAAAGTTGAAGAAAACCCTAAGTTCGCAAATGGCCGATGTTGTTGGACGAACAAAGAAAACAATTAGATAAAGTTTTTTTCAGCCCCGAATCCAAATATTGTTAGCTTGAATCAAATTCAAAAGTACATTTAGGACGTGAAACAGACGAAAAACTCTCTACTAAATGCGTTAAAAAGTCTGTTGAATTTGCGGGAAAATGTTTGATGGTTTGGGACATTATTTCTTCTAAGGGAATTGGTCCTCTTGTCCGTTTATAGGGCAGAGTTAATGCGGAGGATTATAAACAGATCCTTCGGCAACATACCATCCCCGACTTACGCCTTGCCCCTATCCAGTCTCTTATCATATGTAAGATAATATTCAATGTCTTAAAGCTAAGAGGGCGATGAGTCAAATTATGGATTGGTCAGAGCAGAATCTCGATATGAATCCGATAAAAGTATTAGGTAGGGGCAAAGAGGAGAAATGGACCATCTCTAAATCATTTGTGGCATTTATCGAATGTAGAATGGGGGGAAACTAAGTGCAACATTTTGCAAGAAACTAATTCAATCTTGTGGTCGAAGTTGCAGTATGGCGGAGTGTTCACTAAATATTAAATCGAAGCTTCTTTTATTTGAGAAAACATCAATTTCCTTCTTCGTTTTGTAACTTTTAGTAAGGATAAAATGCACTACTTTGAAATTAAATATTTCTCAATAATGAATTGGAGGTCAATTTTTCGTTTATTTTTTGTTTATAAATACAAAATTCATTTCACATTTTGATACATGAGAAATAGAAATTTTTGTATCTGTTCGTTGTATTATTGCCGATACTTTTCAAGTATATGATTGTATGCTTCCCTGAAAGGAAGTTATGGTGGGCCGTAGTAAGAAGATGAAATGGTGCCCCTCCATAGCCCCACCATATTCCTAACTTCATGCAATTGTATATTTTCCCATCAATTTCGGTTAGTTTGCGAAATATTCTTGTGCGCAACACTCCAGGGACCACTAAATCATCCCTTCTTTTTATAATACTTCTAAACATTTTCTATCCACATTCTCCAGTATTTGTGTCCTAGAAATCACCTTCTGTAACATGATACCAAGTCTTGTGCCTCTAAAGTTATACGAAGTTAATGGCAACTCAAGTACATTTATCAGTTGCAATTAACTCAATCTGAAGTCCATTGGAATCTGCAGCGTCAGCACAAACTATTGCTGTGGTCTAATTGCCAGCTTTCATGAAACTTTCAGTAGACTTTTGATGATAATTAAAATTAAAATAACAACCTTGACAGTAAATTATGGGCAGGTCGATGAGGATTGAGGAAAGACCTTATCCAAGGTATAGTATTGATTCTTGAGCCAATGTTGTCCCAATAAACATTGCTACCTGTGATGTAATCATATAACATTCTCTGTTATTCTTCATATACCTTAACTCGCGTATGCACTTATTTCACACAAATATTAATCAAAAATGAATTTTACAATAGAAATTCAAGGAATAATGATTAGAATGACCAATTGAATTCACCTCACTATTGCCATTAGTTAATAGGATTAAAACATACAAAAGTTCTTAATGAAAATCGTTTTAACATTATTACAATAAGCGTTGTTTAATGATTTATTTCTGTTAGAATGTTTTAGATTTTAAGCTACTACATGAATGTTCCTAGTATTCATTTAACTATTCATTTAGTATAAGACAATTTTATAGTTGCTTTGTAGCAAATTAAGTGGGAATTAAAGTACATTACATCTGGAAGAAAGTTGGAAAATTAGGTGTCCTTAGAGTATGTATATGTCATTCCAAACTTCTAATACTGTTCAACATGAACACATACAGTGTGTACCTTTTAAATCTTAATTTTCAGAATTAAAATAAATTCATAAGTTTTCATACTATCAAAGACCATTTTAACATTATTATGTAAACTATTATTTTTATCATCAACACATGAAATACGCAGAGCAACAACATCTTATAATTCTCAACTCCATTTCGAAGCATAGTTAGTGCTGACGCAGCAGGTTTCTATAGGCTTCATCTCGGAGTTAATTATGGCTGATAAATGCGCTATGCCTTGCGATTCATTTCAGATATCTTAGAAATGTGAAGGAAATGGTATTGGGAATATACGAACATTAAGATATTAAACTTTTAATAGTAGATAATATTATGAACGGCGTCTCAATACAAGTATTATTTTTTTTATAATGCATGATATTTTATAAATTTCAATATTATTCGTTCTTTAATTATAATATTCCCTGAAAATGAAAGATTGTTATAAACTAATAATAAAAAGAAATCCAAGAACCTTAATCTAACTTCCTTAATGAACAAATTGACAAGGTACAAAAGAACAACAAATGAATTAATTACATTCAAGGCGGCTAATTAGGTGTATTACAATAAACCTTCTGAGTCAAACTAAATTAATGAAACAAAGGAGATAAAGGAACCTTATTGGTAATTAGCAACAAAAGAGGTCAGTGAGAGTAAATCCCTGTAAATCTGCGGAGAAAATACTCCACACACTGATGAGACACCCCCCCCCCCCCTACCCCATTTCCTCCCCCCAATGTTAATTACAAATTAGTAGAGTTGATGGTAGAAATGAAGATAGACTTGAGGTAAGTCTGAAACAGTCTGAATTGCGGAAAATCTTCCTAATCTTTGAACCATTACTATTTACTTAATAGTTTGATATTATATGATTAAATGTAATTGATTTTGAAATTGAAAATGTTGTTATTATTTATTCTCTCTGAAAAAAATATTTTCTCTGATAATTTTTTCTTGTTGAAGGTAAAAAAAAATGAACCAAGAATCATAACTTAACTTAAATTCATATTTTTTCAAATAGAGTGAATTTTAATAGTTAATGAAGTTCATAAATTATTTTTTAGAAGAAGAATTAATTTAAGTTAAAATCTCATATGTTAAATCTTTTAATTAATTTAAATTATTCAATTTTTCACCTAAAATTATCAACATCAAATGAAAATATTCTTATCCTTGGCCATCTATTTATATGCAGATGTAAATTAAATTAAATATCAATAAAAACACTAAAAAATTATCATCAAAGTAGAATAAAAGAGTTTAATCAAATTAAAATAAAAAATAATCGTGAAAAACGAAATTATTTTTTCAACAAACTAATATTTTAATGGAGTATTCAAATCACAATTAACCTTAAAATCTACCTTAGTACGTCATTTTACCTGAACTGCAGCTACTTTAAAAAAATGTCAAAATGATGAACTGAATAAAAATGGTCAAGTTGATCCTCTTTGATAGTCAGAGTACATTTTATTGATATTTTTTATTTCGTGTTTCAATGCCCGAAAAAAACGGTAAAAAGAACATAAGCGCTTGGTCTGTTTTTGATTCAACTGTGAATAACAATTTCTAATGATGTCTCTAGCGTTTTTGCCAATTAGTTCATAATTTATATGATAGGGAATCAATGTAACTTTTTACCTATTGATTCGTTAAGGAACTAACTATGAAGTATATTGCTTAGGAGTTCAAAAGGTATAATGAAGGTATATTGAAAATGATGAATAGGTATAGGGTATGAAAGGAATTTTACATGAAAGGAATTTTATTGCATAATGTGGAATTTAATGAGGAAAAAGTGAACAGATCGAGTAAGGATTTTTATTGCCAAGATATAGGAATTGAGGTGAAGAATATTGGAATTTGTCGTAGAAATTATGAATGAATTCATGGTGGAATTCATCATAGAATAGAATCATTAGGTACACATCATTAGAATCATCATGAGAATCATTATGGATTCATCATTAGAATCATCATGAGAATCATTATGGATTCGTCATTAGAATCATCATGAGAATCATTATGGATTCATCATGAGAATTTTTATGGATTCATCATTAGAATCATCATGAGAATCATTATGGATTCGTCATTAGAATCATCATGAGAATCATTATGGATTCATCATGAGAATTTTTATGGATTCATCATTAGAATCATCATGAGAATCATCATAGAATCATCAATAAACCACATGTAGGTGAATATTATACAATAACTTAACAATTTAAGTTAATATACTTCTAATTTTAACATTTTAATTAACTTCTAACAGTCGTTAATTTTGAGTACCATTTGAACCTTTATGTCTAACTGTATTCTTTAGGTTTATTTTCTTCGTCTATTAAATGTGTACTTACTATTTTACCTTGGTAATTATTTAAACGAATTTCCATACAATGAATTAGAAGCTGTTGAAATATTTTGATATTCAAATATCCAATAGTGATTATTTTCTCTCATAAATCGACTGAAAGTCACTAAAAACATTCGATAATTATTACCAAAAGTTCTTTTTTTTCAAACAAGCCAAATCATCAGTGCGGTAAATTTACATACTCTAATTGAAATGATAATATTTTTCTAGCATTTCTTAGCCGAAGAGTTTGGATTAACAATGAAAACATTCCGATAATTACATCTGCATAAATTATCTCACATTCGCGGAATGAGCTCGAGGAAAAAGTCTCAACTAAATGGCGGAAATTAGTCATGCAAATCGCATCGAATTATCACCCGCTGTTTGTGGCTCCGGGGAATAGGAATGAATATTCAGACTTATTGGTGAGGCTAAATACTCAGTTATTGAATGTTTACACAGTTTTGATCATTTAAAGAAACTTATATCGAATAAAAAACTATCAATTCAACACACATTTTAATTCATAACCATGACACCATGTATGTATACGAATCAAAATACGTGTTGAATGATCAAATTATTTTTCTTATATAATCGACAATGTGGAACCGTTCGCTAACTTAAAATTTATCCTAAACTGTTGGTTTATCCTCAGTGTAAATTCAGCTATTAACTTTACTGTTGACTTTGAATAATTATATTCAATTTTTTTTCTTCATACATAAAAAGTGAGTCAAGATAAAAGTATTAAAAATGAACTCGAATAAAACTGATTCCATTGAAGTTGATTTAATTTACCTATTATAACTCGCTAGATTGCTATATATTAAAATACTTCATAGTCTAATATTACATTAATTAATTAATCTCCCGTGTGATATCTACAACATTAATTTGTTTACCAAAATGCTTTAGTCAAATAAAAATGTATCTCTAATGATTATATAACAGTTCACTATTTTCACATTTCCATTTCGAGGCAAGAAGGAAATAGTCCTGGGATAATTCCTCCTTCCCTGGGATAGTATACTTTACTAAATATTACCACAGTGACTATTTTCTCTGATAGTACATCACCACAGTGATTCTTTTCTCTGATAGTACATCATCACAGTGACTCTTTTCTCTGATAGTACATCATCACAGTGACTCTTTTCTCTGATAGTACATCATCACAGTGACTCTTTTCTCTGATAGTACATCATCACAGTGACTCTTTTCTCTGATAGTACATCATCACAGTGACTCTTTTCTCTGATAGTACATCATCACAGTGACTCTTTTCTCTGATAGTACATCATCACAGTGACTCTTTTCTCTGATAGTACATCATCACAGTGACTCTTTTCTCTGATAGTACATCATCACAGTGACTCTTTTCTCTGATAGTACATCATCACAGTGACTCTTTTCTCTGATAGTACATCATCACAGTGACTCTTTTCTCTGATAGTACATCATCACAGTGACTCTTTTCTCTGATAGTACATCATCACAGTGACTCTTTTCTCTGATAGTACATCATCACAGTGACTCTTTTCTCTGATAGTACATCATCACAGTGACTCTTTTCTCTGATAGTACATCATCACAGTGACTCTTTTCTCTGATAGTACATCATCACAGTAACTCTTTTCTCTGATAGTACATCATCACAGTAACTCTTTTCTCTGATAGTACATCATCACAGTGACTCTTTTCTCTGATAGTACATCACCACAGTGACTCTTTTTCTCTGATAGTACAACATCACAGTGACTCTTTTCTCTGATAGTACATCATCACAGTAACTCTTTTCTCTGATAGTACATCATCACAGTGACTCTTTTCTCTGATAGTACATCATCACAGTGACTCTTTTCTCTGATAGTACATCATCACAGTGACTCTTTTCTCTGATAGTACATCATCACAGTGACTCTTTTCTCTGATAGTATATCATCACAGTGACTCTTTTCTCTGATAGTACATCATCACAGTGACTCTTTTCTCTGATAGTACATCATCACAGTGACTCTTTTCTCTGATAGTACATCATCACAGTGACTCTTTTCTCTGATAGTACATCATCACAGTGACTCTTTTCTCTGATAGTACATCATCACAGTGACTCTTTTCTCTGATAGTACATCATCACATTGACTCTTTTCTCTGATAGTACATCACCACAGTGACTCTTTTTCTCTGATAGTACAACATCACAGTGACTCTTTTCTCTGATAGTACATCATCACAGTGACTCTTTTCTCTGATAGTACATCATCACAGTGACTCTTTTCTCTGATAGTACATCATCACAGTGACTCTTTTCTCTGATAGTACATCATCACAGTGACTCTTTTCTCTGATAGTACATCATCACAGTGACTCTTTCCTCTGATAGTACAACATCACAGTGACTCTTTTCTATGATAGTACATCATCACAGTGACTCTTTTCTCTGATAGTACATCATCTCAGTGACTCTTTTCTCTGATAGTACATCATCACAGTGACTCTTTTCTCTGATAGTACATCATCACAGTGACTCTTTCCTCTGATAGTACAACATCACAGTGACTCTTTTCTATGATAGTACATCATCACAGTGACTCTTTTCTCTGATAGTACATCATCACAGTGACTCTTTTCTCTGATAGTTCATCATCACAGTGACTCTTTTCTCTGATAGTACATCATCACAGTGACTCTTTTCTATGATAGTACATCATCACAGTGACTCTTTTCTCTGATAGTACATCATCACAGTGACTCTTTTCTCTGATAGTACATCATCAGAGTGACTCTTTTCTCTGATAGTACATCATCACAGTGACTCTTTTCTCTGATAGTACATCATCACAGTGACTTTTTTCTCTGATAGTACATCATCACAGTGACTGTTTTCTCTGACAGTACATCATCACAGTGACTCTTTTCTCTGATAGTACATCACCACAGTGACTCTTTTCTCTGGTAGTACATCATCACTGTGACTCTTTTCTCTGATAGTACATCATCACAGTGACTGTTTTCTCTGACAGTACATCATCACAGTGACTCTTTTCTCTGATAGTACATGTAGCTAATGATATATATTCACAAATATATATTATTGTAAGTCCATATATTTACATCGAGATCATAACTACCAATCCCAAATATTCATAAAAATAACGAGCTTTTCCAGCCCATTAGCGGTAGTACCTACATACATGCGACATCGTATTTGGCGTAGCTAGAAAATCGAAATAACCAATTTCAAAAAAATGATTTCTTTTCACGAAATAGTTTTATATGCTATGGAATAAATCCTTCAAGAAATGCGTCCTGAGGTATTTTCAATGGGAAAATATGCAAGTAAATGTTGTTTTCTGCAGAGGCTACATTGGCTATTGTAGTTTGCATACAAAGTACCTGTACCATTTCCTTCCTTACCTGGAAACAACAAAATATTTTATAACGCAAGAGACTTTTATATCTTTTATTGTTTATTTTATAATATAAATTTTAGCTACAAATGATAAATTCAAAGAGAGAAAGTCACTGTTATCTTTAAATAGATATTATTCTAATCTGTTTCTCTATCGTCTGTATCTTCACTACCCAAATTGATTAAATGGTTAATGGGTTCAGATTTTTATTATCCTTTGACATCTTATGTCATACCAGAAACTAAAGATTAATAACTATTAAGGAGATCGCACCCCAAAAAAATCGTAAAAAATTAATATTTGATCACATATAAAACATCGAAAGAGGAATCTTTTTTGTTTCTTGGTGAAAATCACATTTCTTATAGAAAACGAGATATTGAAGAAAACGTGATTTTAGTGGAATTAAAGAAGTGTATCTCTTCCGTCAATTTTTGACCTAAAGTGATGATATGGCTATCAATGTTTATGCAATGACTTGGACTATATGATAGTGTTCATGTCGTTACAAAAATCCTAATGTGAATTTAATTATAAATCGATATATTTCATGTTGCTCTTAATTTGGCTATCCTGAAAACTGTGAAAATTATTTCTTTCTGGTAGCCAAAATGTATCTCCTCCATCATTTTTTGACATAGAGTAAGGGTATGGGTATATAGGGATGTGTCAAGACTAAAATCAAATTTAATTGAATATTATTTCAAAATTCATCTCCAATCAAAAGTTCGAAAGAATTAAGAAACTGTAGAAAAAAAAGAGTTGTTTGTGAAAAAATGTTTAATACCCATATCATCATGTAGGTCAAAAAAATTACCGAGGAGACACATTTCTTATACCCCCTACCAATACAAAACCCGTTTTCTGAGAAAAAACATGATATATACCATGAGCAAAAAATATTCATCATTCGATGTTTTTTATGTGAATCAAATTTCAAATTTATACGATGAAAAGAATAAAATAATTTTTGTAAAGAGAACGAACTTTTAGCCTTTAATGGCCACTGTCCTCTTGGGAGGACATTAGAAAAACCAAATAACGTCTAAATTTAGACGTAAAATCATATCCTAGCAATAAGAGACGTACAAATAAATGTAGGCATATAATGATTAGGCTGTGGCATAATATTGCTCATTGTGTTTAGAAAATCAAAATTTACTATCTAAAAAATAAACGAGTCATTAAAAATAATTTAAAGTATCGCGTGTATAGAGTTAATTCTAAAAACGTCTAAAAGCTTATAGAGTCTATCAAATAAAAAACAGTATACAAGAGTCAAAATAAACTCCTAACCAGGTAAATTCTCAAAATGTCACTCTACATGAATTGGTTCGAACAGTAATCTTTATATTTCTTTTTAAAAGCATCTTTTCTATTATTTGAAGAGCTTTTCACATTGGGATAATTGTTATTGAAATAAAAAGTAAATAGTTTATAATGATAAATGGACATTTAATTTAATATGTTGCAACAAGAATATATTTATTATTCTGAGGATTCATTGAATTGAATTTAAATTCATTTCTTTATTTTAACACAATGGGAAAATGCATTTCATGAGCATATTTCGTGTTTACGAAATAATAAAGAATTCGCTTTAATTATTTATACAACTTGCAACTTTTATTCGTAGAGTTTCGTTACCCAAATAGAAAGTTATGTTGGGGCCATAGAAGATTGAGAATTGAATCTTCTACGATCCTACTTTAAACTTTCATACATAACTGTATGAGAATCTGGTATGACTGTAAATTGATTATAAATATTATAAAAATAGATTTTTAATGTTTGTTTGCAAATTAACCATTTATGGAATAAATTTCTTTGTAAAATATGGGTCCTTAAATAATACATTCAATGTTAAATATAAAATAATAAAAGTTACCATAGTTGCTTTAAATGCACACTAAGCCTTATAACTTTCAATGGTTTGCTTCTTGAAAGCAACATTATACCATATAGGGTTTATAATATTGATATAATTATTCTTCTTGTTCAATTGTAGAGAAAATAACTGAAATCAAATGATATGAGCTTTAGATATATATCTAATACAATTCCCTCAGACTAACAGCACACATTTTCCCAGTCAGCTACAAGATAAGCTCTTTTGTGATATTTTAGGGATGGTATAAGCGCCATATATACGATGTGACTGGAACCCGATTTTCTCTGCAACATTGGCTATAGACAACGAACTTTCATATCGCTAGGAGTGATGGGCAGACTGACGTATCTTCGATGAGATTCCCGAGGAGAAATACAAAGGATTAAATAAACAGAGAGCGTCTGTCGATAGTGTGATTAATAGCTGTTATTCTTCTGCTATGAATCATGCAGTAGCTGTTGTTTAACTGTTTTGGCAGAATCATCCATTATAGAATAAAACGAAAGATAGTCATTGGGTTTTTTAATTTTGGGCATGTAAAGGGTCTCACTCCACGAGTACAACTAAAAGTTATTCTTTTGGAAAAAATATTTTGAATATAATATTTTTTTTTCAGAATAATAAACGCTTGCAAATGAAAAGTCTTTGAAATATTTATGTTCCATGAAACCATATTTTCACAAAGCATATTTCACATAGCATATTTTCACATGGCAAATTTTCACATGGCATATTTTCACGTGGCATATTTTCACATAGCACATTTCAAATGGTATATTTTCACATGGCAAATTTTCACATGGCATATTTTCACGTGGCATATTTTCACATAGCATATTTTCACATAGCACATTTTCACATGGCAAATTTCAAATGGTATATTTTCACATGGCATATTTCACATGGCATATTTTCACGTGGCATAATTTCACGTGGCATATTTTCACATAGCATATTTTCACATAGCACATTTTCAGATAGCATATTTTCACATAGCATTTTTTGCATGGCATATTTCACATGGCATATTTTCACATAGCATATTTTCACATAGCATTTTTTTGCATGGCATATTTTTGCATGGCATATTTTCACATGGCATATTTTCACATAGCATATTTTCACATGGCATATTTTCACATAGCATATTTTCACATAGCTTTTTTCTGCATGGCATATTTTCACATAACATATTTTCACATAGCATATTTTCACATAACATATTTTCACATAGCATATTTTCACATAACATATTTTCACATAACATATTTTCACATGGCATATTTTCACATGGCATATTTTCACATGACATATTTAATGCTAACCACGCACCCAGGAAATCCCTTATCATTCCCCCTCTGTTCTTATAAGCTTCTTAAACAAATAATATAACGTCATCGTAAAGTTATTTCATTATTTGAAACTGACTTATTTTCAGTAAAACAAAACACTATTCGGTTACATTGAACAGTTTTTATTCCAAACAATTTTAGAGAATTCTTATTCAAACTAATAGAATCATATATATTCGATCAGCTAATCTGACAATTAATTATTACTCTGCCTTTTAAACGTTTACAAACTGATTCTTAAGATCGGCATATGCATTTTTATAACCAATGTATATACTAATTCAATGAAATACTAATTCTAATTAATTAAGCCTTATACATTTCCTAATGGATGCTCTATGTAAATGAAATTCTCCTCAAATCACTAATCCAAGTCTATTGAGAATAAATTCATATTAAATATTATTTCTCAGTGCCTTTCATTTCCAACTAATCTTCCAATTCAATAATTGACAATAATTATTCAAATCTTATTAACTTAAGTAATCCTTCATAACTGACTTAGCATTATTAATACAGACGAGGTATATAGTTTATTCTGTACATGGTTTGCTGTATCTTGAGACGATGTAGAACAGAGAACGTCAATTTGCCATCAGAATATTGGGGAGAAACTGTGACCATTATATAAGATGATGGATAATAATTTTATAATATAATAATGGATGTTAGATTAATAATATAACAATGGAATTTAGATTATTAATATAATAATGGATATTAGATTAATAATATAATAATGGATATTAGATTATTTATATAATAATGGATATTAGATTAATAATATAATAATGGATATTAATTTAATAATAGGATAATGGATATGAAATTTAGATCGCTTGGGTCGAAATGTATAGGTTAAATTAGGAATTATTGGACTGTTCTTTATTTTCGGATAAACAAGAAAAAACTCTGAAATTTACTATTTTGTCTAATTATTTCATGGTTCCAATTTAGAAATCGAATTAAAATAATCAATTTTATGCTTTTCTTATTCAACTCTATATATGGAACTTTCTGGTAATTTGTATCTTACTTCACATGTGATAATCTAATTATTGGAATTTAATTTCCCTTTCAATTAAAAGTTTCAATTTCTTTGTGTATCCCTTTATCGACCACCGTTCTTTTGGAAGGACACTAGAAAAACATCAAACATCAACTATTGTTTACATTCTTTCCATATAATCATATTCTACCTTATCATTCATATTCTACCATATCATTCATATTCTACCTTATCATTCATATTCTACCATATCATTCATATTCTACCATATCATTCATATTCTACCATATCATTCATATTCTACCATATCATTCATATTCTACCATATCATTCATATTCTACCATATCATTCATATTCTACCATATCATTCATATTCTACCATATCATTCATATTCTACCATATCATTCAATATTCTACCATATCATTCATATTCTACCATATCATTCATATTCTACCATATCATTCATATTCTACCATATCATTCATATTCTACCATACCATTCATATTCAACCATATCATTCATATTCTACCATATCATTCATATTCTATCATATCATTCATATTCTACCATATCATTCATATTCTACCATATCATTCATATTCTACCATATCATTCATAGTCTACCATATCATTCATATTCTACCATATCATTCATATTCTACCATATCATTCATATTCTACCATATCATTCATAGTCTACCATATCATTCATATTCTACCATATCATTCATAGTCTACCATATCATTCATATTCTACCATATCATTCATATTCTACCATATCATTCATATTCTACCATATCATTCATAGTCTACCATATCATTCATATTCTACCATATCATTCATATTCTACCATATCATTCATATTCTACCATATCATTCATATTCTACCATATCATTCATATTCTACCATATCATTCATATTCTACCATATCATTCATATTCTACCATATCATTCATAGTCTACCATATCATTCATAGTCTACCATATCATTCATAGTCTACCATATCATTCATTTTCTACCATATCATTCATATTCTACCATATCATTCATTTTCTACCATATCATTCATATTCTACCATATCATTCATATTCTACCATATCATTCATATTCAACCAAATCATTCATTTTCTACCATATCATTCATTTTCTACCATATCATTCATATTCTACCATATCATTCATTTTCTACCATATCATTCATTTTCTACCATATCAATCATTTTCTACCATATCATATTCTATCAGAGGCGTACAAATAAATGTAAGCCATACCACATAATGATTCTACATTTTGCACCACCCAAAGTTCTATCTCAAAGGAATTAGAAAATACAAATGAAAAGTGATTTGTTTCAACATATTCTTTTCCAAAAGGTTATTTGTCTCATTCTGATTTAGCAAAAAAAAAGCTTTTGTCCTACAAATCTTGGCGTAAAAGGTTAAATACAAAGGTTAGGGTGGATAAAAAGACCACAGAACTTAAAAGAAAGTAGCTAGAAAATTGGATGGGAACGTATACTGAATTTAAAATGGGATGTCCATTTGAAATTAATTATCTAGTTAAAATGAAATGTCTTGTTAACACTCTCGTAGTAAGATAATCAATTATTTCAGTATGGCCCAATATACAAACCATTAAGTTGACTTAAGATGCTGTATCGGAACATCTAATCGGCATCTTATACTTTTGAACGACCACAAAACGACAGAGAAGCCTCTGATTCAGCATATTCCTTAGCTATACATCATTGAGTTTTTTTCCCCTTTTTAGAGGAAATTAGAGACGAAATGTGAACGAAATTGCATAGAAATAAGATAAAATTTATTCATAAAATTTTTAGAATTTGAAAAATATCCTAAATATGATTAGGAAAGTTATTTCTATTGGAAATTTTGTTTTTATTATTGCATCCATTCACTTGCCTCATTTCAGGAACAAAAACGAGTACTGGTAGAGCACTTCAATCGATTTTGATCTTTTCCTGACCTTGATCTTGACCTTCAACCCGATGGCTCCCAAAATCTAATCAAATGGTTCCTGAATAATTGCCAATCATATTACTAAATTTCAGGAAATTTGAGTTAACACTTTTTGAGTTATGCGAAAACCATTAATTTTCAATAATAAGATTACAAATAAATAAATAATTCCGATCATAACATAACCTTCCGCAATTTTGCGAAGGTAATATTTCAAATGATTAGAGACATTACCCCCAATTGTAACAGTATTAGCAATGTGTTTAAATAATTGGATTAATGTTGCCAAAGGAAGGTTGCTGCCTGGCTATAGTAGCTAATCTGCTCCGGTGAATCCGTTAGTATTACTGCCTTTAATTGGCTAAGAAGTTTAACGAGAAGTTAAGCACTCCAAGAAGATAGACATACGTCAAACTCTGCTACAAGCCATCAAGTTAGAGAACTGTACAAACATAGAAAGTTATGTTGGGGAGCTAGATTAAGAAGTGATCACAGTAATCTTCTATGGCCCCACCAAAAACATAAACGATTTCACCCCGAGTCTCCAACTGCTGAAATGTACAAAATAAGTCAATTTCCGTCTATAGCTCATCAGAATCCATCAATATTATGTTACCTATTATGCTATAAACAATTGATAAAGCTGATCTGTACCTATTTAATAACGCCTAATTGGCCTGGCTAAAAATAATTGCCCAATAATTTGCCGCATACAAAATAATAAGCGGAAGGTTTATAACTTAATTTGAAAATTATAATTATCAACTACCAGTTTTCGATGGTCAATGATATTCGATATAAAAGGAGCATCTATCTACTGCGATAATTGGTTTGATGACTATGTAATAATTTGAATTATACCTGGAAAGTCTGCCACCTTCTCATCATTATTACTTAAGTGTTAAAACATTTGGAAAAGGTGCACTTAAGCTTCGACTGAGAGTACCGATGCTTAAGTGCATCTTTACCAATCATTTTATTTGAGTGGTGAATTAAAAGTTAATATTTTTAATCATACTACTGTATAGGGTAAATTCTTTATTATCGGTCAGTTCCCCATTTTCGGACACGTAAGAAAAAACGATATAATAATAATTTTAATTGGTATCGGACATGATACCTGTAGGTATCATGGATACCAATTAAAATAAAAATTAATTATTATTATCATATCGTTTTTTCCTACGTGTCCGAAAATGGGGAACTGAAATATTTCGATAATACCTATTCTGGGAAACGGACTATTCCCCGCCGGACTTTTCCCCGTCTATTTTTTTTTTTAAATTTAAATCTTGGAAGACAATTTGATATTCAGATTTTTAAATTAGTTTAAAAAATAGTTTCGACCAATAAATCTATTGCCGTGAAATTGTAAATCAAAGTCTGCCATCGCAACTAGCCAATTTAAAAAAAATTAAACTTTGTTGCATGTAAATTGGTCACTAACCAACTCCTTGAACCGAACCCGCTTTGTAGTTACTCTTTCGATACTTAGTTTTCTTTTGAAACTTTTCGAAAAAATATCCGACTTTATATCTAAATCGGCCTCAAATCCGACTACTTGAAAAATCTTGATTTATGGATTTCTACACTCTAACTTATGTATTTTCATAATAATGGTTAATACATTGTAAGTTCTTTAAGGAATAAATATTAAATAAGCATAATAGAAAAAAAGATACTATAGAAAGAAGTCAATATTAAGTGTTCTGTAGTCTATTATATTAATTGTCAAATTAATAAACTACAATTAAATATATACTTCTGGAAAAGTATATATTTGAACTAAAAGTAAATAGATGAACATTTTTAATAATAACCGGCAAAGAAAATAATAAATTTACGATATGTATAACTTTAGAGCAGAAATAAAATGAATTAATCGTAGCTTCTTAGACTAAATTGCTACATTTTGCAATCCATTAGAATTGCCATAATGTTTTGAACTTTGTATCATATCTGAACTCTATGCAAATTTACGAAGGTACAGTCTTAAAATATAAACGACCAATATCGACACATACGGAAATTAAAGCTAAAAATAAGACTGTATTGTTGTGTAAGTCTGTTAATAAATGTGTCTTCTATTGATATATGGTTTGTTTTATCAAAATTATAATTTAATAGCCCAAAATACTATTATTTTATTCGACTGGGAAAAGTCCGGCGGAGAATAATCCAGGCGGGGAAAAGTCTGGCGGGGAATAGTCCTGGCGGGGAAAAGTCCTGGCGGGGAATGATCCGGCGGGGAATGATCCAGCGGGGAAAAGTCAGGTGGGGAATAGTCCGGCGAGGAAAAGTCCTAGTGCCACCTATTCTAGAGAGAAAGTTATGGTGGAGCCATAGAAGATTAAGTTGGGTATACTTCTAATCACTTTGGCCCCACAAAGTTTCTAAAATAAAACTATAATAAAAATTGTATGATGAATTGATATCATTTTCAGGATAAAAATGTTAAATATCCTCTACATTATGACACATAAGGAAAAAACAATAGAGAAATCTCTATTGAAAAGACATGTGTAGAAAGATGTGCGAGAAATATTTTGCCAAATTGGATAACTCCCTGTAGTAACTAGAGCGTGAAGTCCATAACTTTTGATGAAAAGGGATTGCTGTGTCCTCACCTCACTCCAAATACTCTGATAAAAAACACACCAGCAAAAATACTGACAGAATGGATGACAAACGAAATTGCGTACCATAAATTTTGCTTTGGGATCAAATTTTAAAATTGGTCGAAATTGAATCATCTTTTACCTGGTATATATGCAGTTTGGTAAAAACTAAATTTCATAGTTTTGAACTTAAAAAATATCTTCATTTACTAATATTCAAAAGTTTTTTTTATTTATAGACAAACACAGTCTAATAAAGACCTTCATCAACAGTAAAGCTCATAATTAGTAGAAACTAACTTTCGCTGCATAAATATTTGAAGGAACATTGACCTTAAGATTTCGAATTGTGACACTGAATGCCAATTTGGAAATGTTCTGCAGAAGTTACGGAGAAGTTTATTTCAAAGGTTTTTCTGTCCTCATGAATACAGAGAGTCTTTCCTTCACTAAACTCTTAGTAAATTATCAAATGAATGGTAAGGATTATATAAACCATCTTGGAAAAGATTTGTTTTGTAAAAAAAGGGAAAACAAAACATTCGGATTTTGAAAAAGATTTGTGAAAACAACGAATAAATTCCATGTCCACTAAATACACATTATACATAATTGTATATTAATATACATAATTGTATATTAATATACATAATTGTATATTACCAGTCAAAATTGTGGACTACGACTATTTTAAAGTTATACGGATTATTGTTTTAAATTATCTAGATGTTTTAGTTATATGGAAATTTTTGTAATTTGGATTTATTTAATTTTTCTTGATTTGTTATTTTTGATATCCAAATTTTTCTGTTATTTTCAATTCTGTTATCACGATTTCCTTAGTGTATTATCCGTCCCATCTGTCGGACTATAAAAATTAAAATTATCCGCATTTATTAAAAAAATTCCAAGCCAATTTCTGTTATCAAGGAAAATATTTTGTTCTTGGAAGTAAATCGTACCTTAAATAGTATAGAACAATATTTTGATACCAATTAATTAC
Source organism: Caprella mutica (assembly GCA_947561585.1). Classification (NCBI taxonomy): domain Eukaryota; kingdom Metazoa; phylum Arthropoda; class Malacostraca; order Amphipoda; family Caprellidae; genus Caprella; species Caprella mutica. The sequence continues at coordinate 867,060 of CANNZV010000006.1, forward strand.
CCAAATACACAATGTAAATTGTAAACCATTATTAAAATTATCCCTACAATTGTAGAAACTCTGAATTATTCCATCAACTACAAGAATATGAAGCAATTTATTCAAGAATACATAGTAACAGTAAGCAATATATTAATATATACCTATTTCTTCTTCACGCAGAGAAGTGAAAGAAATTTGCTAAATTTTATCCGCTGAATAGTAATTGGTGTTGTAGACTGGTGAAAATGTGTTGCTCAATAGCAGCGAAAGCTGTGACAAGAAGCTTCCAATAAGCGTAGATCGTATCTACTAATAATGATGATGACACGCCTGTTCCGTAGAGATAAGAAAAACGGGATATTGGAAGTCAGAAAAGGAAGGGGGAGGGGGTTAGAGGGATATGTACCGAAAGATAGCGCTGCAGACAATAGCCTTTTTTTTATATACAATAAAGGGATATTTTGAAATGAAATCGATTGATGTAACAAACAGCATGTACTTATTATGTGGATTCATAAAAGAATAGTGTTAAATAAGGATACACGATTTAAGATTTTCGTATATATGTATTTTTGCCTTCGCAAAATTGTGGCGGGTTATGTTTTGATCGGTGATATTTATTTATGTATTTTTAATCATGTTATTCGCATAACTCAAAAAGTATTCAACCAAATCGCCTGAAATTTGATGTGACGATTGGTCAATATCCAGGAACCATTTGGTTAGATTTCAGGAGCAATTGGGGGAAAAGGTCAAGGTCACGAAAAGGTTAAAATAAAAAATCTAGCGGCGGCTAAGTATGCTCTCTACGAGAGCCTGTTTTAGTTTATAATATTTCAGACAGTTTTATTTAAGAATCTAAGGACAACTAAGAGAAAGTTTTTGAAAACCGGAATTTTATTATTCTAATTTAACATTAAAATAATATCAATTATATTATAATGAAGAGCTGTAGTTTAATTTTCGATGTAATTTAATTCTTCAATTTCTTCTGGAGTCTACCTAAATATTTTTATGCTTGCACTCACATAGTATGAAGTTATAACTCATTTTAACATGCTTTACTATGGTAGAACATAACCATTAATTTCTCCATTGAGGTTATTAATTATCACCATGTAATTCATCAGAGTTATTCTTTGTTTCGAATTCACTGCAGTCATAATCTGTTGCATTATTTTTGAAGAGTGGCGTGAATGAGACTTCCAACAGAATTTAATGAATGAATTGCCTGTGTGTAGAATTTCATGATCGAATAATTTTTTATACAGAATTCCATTATTAAATTTTTTTAACTGAATTTAATTATTAAATTTTTTAATTGAATTTAATTATTAATTTTTTTAATAGAATGTTATTATAAATTTTTTTTAACAGAATTTAATTATTAAATTTTTTAACAGAATGTTATTATTAATTTTTTTTAACTGAATTTCATTATTGAATTTTTTTAACAGAATTTCATTATTAATTTTTTTTAACTGAATTTCATTATTGAATTTTTTTAACAGAATTTCATTATTGAATTTTTTAACAGAATTTAATTATTGAATTTTTTAACTGAATTTCATTATTCAATTTTTTTAACAGAATTTAATTATTGAATTTTTTTAACAGAATTTAATTATTGAATTTTTAACTGAATTTCATTATTCAATTTTTTAACAGAATTTAATTATTGAATTTATTTAACTGAATTTCATTATTGAATATTTCTAACAGAATTTAATTATTGAATTTTGTTAACAGATTCATGATTGAATTTTTAACTGAATTTAATTATTGAATTTTTTTAACTGAATTTCATTAATCAATTTTTCAACAGAATTTAATTATTGAATTTTTTTCAACTGAATTTCATTATTGAATTTTTTTAACAGAATTTCATGATTCAATTTTTTCAACGGAATCTCATTATTGAATTTTTTTAACAGAATTTAGTTATTGAATTTATTTATTGAATTTTTTTAACAGAATTTCATTATTGAATGAGACACAATCCATTGATTTATTTTTCCTCTATTCTTTCTTTACATAAAAATACAAAGAATTCAACAACTTGAAGTAAATAATGATAATATTTATCTATCATGAAAAATATTTCATACGAAGTGTGTGAGTCTTTGGTAGAAAAACTTTTATTGATATGAATCCATATTACCTATTATTTATCAGTTCAATATAATTCATTATTCGGCCAGCAAAAAAATGTAAATCCAATTTATATAATATGAATCCATATTAGGAATTGCAAGAATATATTTCACAACAATTATATTTTATTCTTATCATAGATTTCATCGTAACATCGAGGGGGAAAACACTAACTAACTGCTTACATAACTGATACAGATATAACTGCAATGAAATAATAACTGCATTGATAATAATGTGAAGCCACAATATTAATTTATTCATTATCGTGGATTTCATCGCAGCAATGAGGGGTGGAAAAAGTAAATCTGTTCAATGGCTTCACTTACATAAAAAATAACTGCAATAAAATAGAGGTGTTGTGAAATAAAAAAAAATGCGGAGAACCTATAAGGCTACGGTTACTATGGATGCGTATTCTGAAAGAAAATTCTAACGACTTCGGATAAAAAAAAATTCATACGACGAGAGTGGTTACAGTGGTAGAAATTTAGTCGTCAGAATACGTACGAAGTCGTCAGAGCAAATCAACGTCATAATACGCACATACATTGTAACTCGAGCTTAATAATTAAAGATGGGATTATTGGGCAGAAATGAAGCATTCTCATCCACAAATAATTCTTTGAAAACTATACAAAGTAGTGGTCTGTTATATTGGATTGACATGGAATAATGTGCACAATTTTAAATAACCGTCTTTCTTTATATAACAGTAACTTATATTAAAGTGTTTTGTCCAAATCTTTCTCCAAAAGTGTCAATTCGAAGTAATAGTATCAAATTGAATTTTCAAATAAATTTTTCATGATTTGTGTTTGAATGTATGATATATGATACGAAAACCAATTGAGGCTTATATAAAATTGAAGAATTGTTTAAATTATGAACAAATTCATAAATAGAGGAAAAGGAGAAGTGAAAAGAAGAAGTTTTTGCCACTGCCGAGTGACTTAATTCTTTAGAGTTAATTAAAAACAACAATGAATAGACATTGAACTGCAAATTGCATCGCATGTAAAGTTCGATTTTATCTCAGCCTGTTGATAAAATAATCCAATTTCCTGGAACAACTCGAACATTTATTCCTGATATTGAAATAAATTTAAATATATTTATTTCTAAATAAATAGAAATGAATATTATAAGTATGCCTGGATTATAAGCTAAATTTATATTAGATTGGAGTGGTGAATTAGTATGATATCTATTTACGATAATTATCTTTTTGAACGATGATAATCCTTAAGAAGATTCATAATCTTTTTGAATGGCGATAAAGAAATTCTGAACGATAATAATCTATCTGATCGATAAAAATCTTTTTGAAAGATATTATTTTTTGACCGGTAGGTAGTCTTTCTGAACGATAACAACGATAAAAAAATAATCTTTCTGAACGATAATATTTTTTATGAACGATAATAATCTTTCTAAACGATAATAATCTTTCTGATCGATAATAATTTTTCTGAACGAAAATAATCTTTCTGAACGATAATAATCTTTCTGATCGATAATAATTTTTCTGAACGAAAATAATCTTTCTGAACGATAATAATCTTTCTGAACGATAATAATCTTTCTGAACGATAATAATCTTTCTGAACGATAATAATCTTTCTGAACGATAATAATCTTTCTGAACGATAATAATTTTTCTGAACGATAATAATCTTTCTGAACGATAATAATCTTTCTGAACGATAATAATCTTTCTGAACGATAATAATCTTTCTGAACGATAATAATCTTTCTGATCGATATAATCTTTCTGAATGATAATAATCTTTCTGAACGATAATAATCTTTCTGATCGATAATATTCTTTCTGAACGATAATAATCTTTCTGAACGATAATAATCTTTCTGAACGATAATAATCTTTCTGAACAATAATAATCTTTCTGATCGATAATAATCTTTCTGAACGATAATAATCTTTCTGAACGATAATAATCTTTCTGGTCGATAGTAAACTTTCTGATCGATAATATTCTTTCTGAACGATAATAATCTTTCTGATCGAAAATAATCTTTCTGATCGATAATAATCTTTCTGATCGATAGTAAACTTTCTGATCGATAATATTCTTTCTGAACGATAATAATCTTTCTGAACGATAATAATCTTTCTGAACGATAATAATCTTTCTGAACAATAATAATCTTTCTGATCGATAATAATCTTTCTGGACGATAATAATCTTTCTGAACGCTAATAATCTTTCTGAACGCTAATAATCTTTCTGATCGATATAATCTTTCTGAACGATAATAATCTTTCTGAACGATAATAATCTTTCTGAACGATAATAATCTTTCTGAACGATAATAATCTTTCTGAACGATAATAATCTTTCTGAACGCTAATAATCTTTCTAATCGATATAATCTTTCTGATCGATAATAATCTTTCTGAACGATAATAATCTTTCTGAACGATAATAATCTTTCTGAACGATAATAATCTTTCTGAACGATAATAATCTTTCTGAACGATAATAATCTTTCTGAACGATAATAATCTTTCTGAATGATAATAATCTTTCTGAACGATAATAATCTTTTTGATCGATAATAATCTTTCTGATCGATAATAATCTTTCTGATCGATAGTAAACTTTCTGATCGATAATATTCTTTCTGAACGATAATAATCTTTCTGAACGATAATAATCTTTCTGAACAATAATAATCTTTCTGATCGATAATAATCTTTCTGAACGATAATAATCTTTCTGAACGATAATATTCTTTCTGAACGATAATAATCTTTCTGAACGATAATAATCTTTCTGATCGATAGTAAACTTTCTGATCGATAATATTCTTTCTGAACGATAATAATCTTTCTGATCGATAATAATCTTTCTGATCGATAATAATCTTTCTGATCGATAGTAAACTTTCTGATCGATAATATTCTTTCTGAACGATAATAATCTTTCTGAACGATAATAATCTTTCTGAACGATAATAATCTTTCTGAACGATAATAATCTTTCTGAACAATAATAATCTTTCTGATCGATAATAATCTTTCTGGACGATAATAATCTTTCTGAACGATAATAATCTTTCTGAACGCTAATAATCTTTCTGATCGATATAATCTTTCTGAACGATAATAATCTTTCTGAACGATAATAATCTTTCTGATCGAAAATAATCTTTCTGAACGATAATAATCTTTCTGATCGATAATAATCTTTCTGAACGATAATAATCTTTCTGATCGATAATAATCTTTCTGAACGATAATAATCTTTCTGATCGATAATAATCTTTCTGAACGATAATAATCTTTCAGAACGATAATAATCTTTCTGATCGATAGTAAACTTTCTGATCGATAATATTCTTTCTGAACGATAATAATCTTTCTGAACGATAATAATCTTTCTGAACGATAATAATCTTTCTGAACAATAATAATCTTTCTGATCGATAATAATCTTTCTGAACGATAATAATCTTTCTGAACGATAATATTCTTTCTGAACGATAATAATCTTTCTGAACGATAATAATCTTTCTGATCGATAGTAAACTTTCTGATCGATAATATTCTTTCTGAACGATAATAATCTTTCTGATCGAAAATAATCTTTCTGATCGATAATAATCTTTCTGATCGATAGTAAACTTTCTGATCGATAATATTCTTTCTGAACGATAATAATCTTTCCGAACGATAATAATCTTTCTGAACGATAATAATCTTTCTGAACAATAATAATCTTTCTGATCGATAATAATCTTTCTGAACGATAATAATCTTTCTGAACGATAATATTCTTTCTGAACGATAATAATCTTTCTGAACGATAACAATCTTTCTGATCGATAGTAAACTTTCTGATCGATAATATTCTTTCTGAACGATAATAATCTTTCTGATCGAAAATAATCTTTCTGATCGATAATAATCTTTCTGATCGATAGTAAACTTTCTGATCGATAATATTCTTTCTGAACGATAATAATCTTTCTGAACGATAATAATCTTTCTGAACGATAATAATCTTTCTGAACAATAATAATCTTTCTGATTGATAATAATCTTTCTGGACGATAATAATCTTTCTGAACGATAATAATCTTTCTGAACGCTAATAATCTTTCTGATCGATATAATCTTTCTGAACGATAATAATCTTTCTGAACGATAATAATCTTTCTGATCGAAAATAATCTTTCTGATCGATAATAATCTTTCTGATCGATAATAATCTTTCTGAACGATAATAATCTTTCTGATCGATAATAATCTTTCTGATCGATAATAATCTTTCTGATCGATAATAATCTTTCTGAACGATAATAATCTTTCAGAACGATAATAATCTTTCTGATCGATAGTAAACTTTCTGATCGATAATATTCTTTCTGAACGATAATAATCTTTCTGATCGATAATAATCTTTCTGAACGATAATAATCTTTCTGAACGATAATATTCTTTCTGAACGATAATAATCTTTCTGAACGATAATAATCTTTCTGATCGATAGTAAACTTTCTGATCGATAATATTCTTTCTGAACGATAATAATCTTTCTGATCGAAAATAATCTTTCTGGTCGATAATAATCTTTCTGATCGATAGTAAACTTTCTGATCGATAACATTCATTCTGAACGATAATAATCTTTCTGATCGATAGTAAACTTTCTGATCGATAATATTCTTTCTGAACGATAATAATCTTTCTGATCGATAATAATCTTTCTGATCGATAATAATCTTTCTGGACGATAATAATCTTTCTGAACGATAATAATCTTTCTGAACGCTAATAATCTTTCTGATCGATATAATCTTTCTGAACTATAATATTCTTTCTGAACGATAATAATCTTTCTGATCGAAAATAATCTTTCTGATCGATAATAATCTTTCTGATCGATAATAATCTTTTTCTGAACGATAATAATCTTTCTGATCGATAATAATCTTTCTGATCGATAATAATCTTTCTGATCGATAATAATCTTTCTGAACGATAATAATCTTTCAGAACGATAATAATCTTTCTGATCGATAGTAAACTTTCTGATCGATAATATTCTTTCTGAACGATAATAATCTTTCTGAACGATAATAATCTTTCTGAACGATAATAATCTTTCTGAACAATAGTAATCTTTCTGATCGATAATAATCTTTCTGGACGATAATTATCTTTCTGAACGATAATATTCTTTCTGAACGATAATAATCTTTCTGAACGATAATAATCTTTCTGATCGATAGTAAACTTTCTGATCGATAATATTCTTTCTGAACGATAATAATCTTTCTGATCGAAAATAATCTTTCTGATCGATAATAATCTTTCTGATCGATAGTAAACTTTCTGATCGAAAATAATCTTTCTGATCGATAATAATCTTTCTGATCGATAGTAAACTTTCTGATTGATAATATTCTTTCTGAACGATAATAATCTTTCTGAACGATAATAATCTTTCTGAACGATAATAATCTTTCTTAACAATAATAATCTTTCTGATCGATAATAATCTTTCTGAACGATAATAATCTTTCTGAACGATAATATTCTTTCTGAACGATAATAATCTTTCTGAACGATAATAATCTTTCTGATCGATAGTAAACTTTCTGATCGATAATATTCTTTCTGAACGATAATAATCTTTCTGATCGAAAATAATCTTTCTGATCGATAATAATCTTTCTGATCGATAGTAAACTTTCTGAACGATAATAATCTTTCTGAACAATAATAATCTTTCTGATCGATAATAATCTTTCTGGACGATAATAATCTTTCTGAACGATAATAATCTTTCTGAACGCTAATAATCTTTCTGATCGATATAATCTTTCTGAACGATAATAATCTTTCTGAACGATAATAATCTTTCTGATCGAAAATAATCTTTCTGATCGATAATAATCTTTCTGATCGATAATAATCTTTCTGAACGATAATAATCTTTCTGATCGATAATAATCTTTCTGATCGATAATAATCTTTCTGATCGATAATAATCTTTCTGAACGATAATAATCTTTCAGAACGATAATAATCTTTCTGATCGATAGTAAACTTTCTGATCGATAATATTCTTTCTGAACGATAATAATCTTTCTGAACGATAATAATCTTTCTGAACGATAATAATCTTTCTGAACAATAATAATCTTTCTGATCGATAATAATCTTTCTGAACGATAATAATCTTTCTGAACGATAATATTCTTTCTGAACGATAATAATCTTTCTAAACGATAATAATCTTTCTGATCGATAGTAAACTTTCTGATCGATAATATTCTTTCTGAACGATAATAATCTTTCTGATCGAAAATAATCTTTCTGATCGATAATAATCTTTCTGATCGATAGTAAACTTTCTGATCGATAATATTCTTTCTGAACGATAATAATCTTTCTGAACGATAATAATCTTTCTGAACGATAATAATCTTTCTGAACAATAATAATCTTTCTGATCGATAATAATCTTTCTGGACGATAATAATCTTTCTGAACGATAATAATCTTTCTGAACGCTAATAATCTTTCTGATCGATATAATCTTTCTGAACGATAATAATCTTTCTGAACGATAATAATCTTTCTGATCGAAAATAATCTTTCTGATCGATAATAATCTTTCTGATCGATAATAATCTTTCTGAACGATAATAATCTTTCAGAACGATAATAATCTTTCTGAACGATAGTAATCCTTCTGATCGATAAAAATCTTTCTGAACGATTATATATTTTGACCGGTAATAATCTTTCTTGCTGATAATATCTCCCAGTACGAAGTTACATAAACAGAATCTAGGCTATTGATTAATTTTCAGCTACGCTATTCCAGAGAGAAATCAAGTCTAGCTTTTTTCATGGCCAGTTTGTTCTGTTGAGGCAAGGGCAGCTTCTCTTGTTCATTGAATGGAAGCGTGTCTGAAACTCCATCTCCTATTGTGCGGACTGCACGCAACGACCGGTGAATTCGAAGAAACTTGAAACTTCGACAACCTCTGACATATAATGATGATCCATGCGTGATTCCATGTTTGGTTTCAATTGTATTCAAAAATGCATGGAAAATTAAATAAGAGAAAAAATATAATAACAGCCGATAGCATTGATAAATAAAAAGATCAAAATCAACAAAAAAGAGAAACATAATCTGATGCTTTCAAGTATTTCATGTTTACTCTACAAGTTTCGTCTCTATAAGTTTTACCTTAACTATAATTAAGACATAGTTATGGTGTACACTAGACCTTGAATGTGTTTCAGTGCAATGCACTTTAGTGTCTCAGCTATAAGTTTACTGAAGTTTCCCATCCTTTCAACGAAAGATGATTTGAGACACTGAAGTGCATCGCACTGAAATATTTCCAAGCTCTCGAAACACTTAAACCAATTTTAAAATATATTTTTATACTTAAGTATATCAATTTATTAAGCTTATAGACGCACTTAAGTATCTGTGGTGCATTTTCATTACACCAAAGTAATGTTTCATTGTATTTTCATTTAGGTAAGTTTCGAATTATCGGTCAGTAATACATCTTCGGTCATATAAAAAAAAATATAAAAATTTATATTAGATAGCACTGTGTAATAAAAACAATTATATATTGTTTTTTCTTATACGACCGAAGATGTAGTTCTGACCGATTATTCGTAACTTGCCCTAACTGAATAAAAAATATACATATAATAGCCATATATCAGTTTTTATGTAATTATATTACAGTCTAATCTGCATATAACCAATTTGATTGATAGTCAAATTGATATATGTATGCTTTAATATCATTATTACAATTCAAATATTAAGACATATTAATAATATAAACATTTAAATTACAGAAATAACTACAATTGCGAAAGATATTATTTCCCCATTAAAATGAATAATAAAGTCTTTGGAAAAGAGGAACTCCTTTCCTTTTATTTTTGATGTCATTCTGATTTTTCTAAAGAATTATTCTAAAATATAATTAAAATTCATAATACATTTTCTTCCTGTTCTTAATGGAAAATAATGTCTTTTTTAAATATAAAACAATTATAAAAATAATATTTAATGAGACTCTTATATCAAATTATTCAAATAATTGAAATGGACGAATCCGACTATAGCTCCTGTATCCACACTTAATAAAAAAATTTCTGAAAGATTTCGGAATATAATTTTTATTCTATCAAAACTGGAGTTTCATTCCAACTCTCCGTTTCATTGGACTGAAGGCATTCATTCATTTTTATTAGGTAATCATATTTGGTAATGGAATACATTATTAAATATAGGAATACATTGCTAAGACAGACATTCTATCTTTGATCTGAAACCACCCATGTACCACTGAAAATTTAATATTCAGAGATATTCATGGAGCCATGAAGACCATTTCCTTTCTGACTGCTTCTTCCAGTCCCTTGTACTTAATTTCCTTTTTACGTCAGCAATATGGCCTTTGGTTCCGATGCAGACGTTAAACTCCTACTGAATTAATTAAATTATAGGAAATTGTCCATTACAGTAAATTAATTTATTAATATTCATAGTATTTAATCTTAAAATATTATAATTTTGTTAATTTATCAAAAGGAATTTTAATAGAAAAACAATAGACTATAAAGTTTATTATCATTTAGAATAAATAACTATTCGATTTTCGTCGAATCATTATAGTTATAGATATATGATATTAATATTTTTCTATTTTGGTATCATTATAACTCTAGAACTGAAAATAATTCAAATTAACTGTTTTTACTTTTCAAACTATCGTCTTCGCAAACTAAGTCGTATATGGTATATTTTAAAATATCCTTTTCCTTCGATATATCTTTCCAAAGTTCTCCTTTCATAAATTCTGTGCGATGTAGACTTTTTTTCTTTCCTCCACTCTACTTAATTTACCTACACCCATTAATCTACAGGAGGACCATGTCAGTCTTTTTAGAAAGGTTTTCTTTGCGGCTGCGGTTGAATGCAAACTATACTGGCTTGGTAGAATTGCTAATTAGCAACCTGAATATATTGGATAAATTATAACTAGAATATATTTAATATAATTTCTATATATCATTTAAATAATTTCTTATTTTTCTTGAATAATTTCTATATTTTATTTGATATAATATCTATATTAAAGTATTCATAAAAGCTTTAGAACAGTTTATATTACTAATATCCATATAAAATTTAAAAAAATTATTATTTGCATTATATTGATATAGGTACGTAATATTACAGCAGATTAGGATGATTTCATTGGTATAATTTTTAGATAAAGATACAATACTTTACTATAAATCTAAATGTATTATTTATAACAAACAAGATATTGTAAACTGCTTTACATTACCATAAAGAATTTAAATATATTTCATATCTCCCAAATTTGACCAAATCACCACTCGTTCTCCATTTCTATTCACCAGACACTCTCCACCTTTATTGCATCGTCACCTTTATTGCATCTTCACTTATATTTATATTCGCTGATTTTATATTCGCTGATTTTTATTTCCGATCGTTGACAGCGTTTGGAAGTTTTTCTCGCGACTGTACTTCGTAATAACGAATGTCCTCTTGACAATTTCAGTTTGAAGAGTTTCTCAGGATGTTCCTAGTCTTTATTACGATTTACAGAGCATTATTATTTTCATAAAAGTGACGTGTGTGACATTTTATTTCTCCCATTGCAGTTGTATTAAAGTTTTTCTGTCAGTGAGATACAATATATATTGCAGTAGAGCTCTTCTATAGTGAATGTAGAGTCCTGAGTAAGAGAACTACCCCATATAGTGAACAAGTTTTCTTTAGTCTGCCAAAAATGAACATAAGTTTTCTAAAACTAATGGCCAATTACAGCCGACTAAAGGAAATTTGTTCACTATACGGGCTAGTTCTCTTACTCATGACTCTACATTCACTATAGAGGAGTTCTACTGTACTTAGGGTATACTAGGTACGGCTATCTTTTCAACATTTTTTTTAAGTTGGTTGAACTGAAATTAATTAGATTGAAGGACCTGGATGTTTCTGTGTATAATTTGTGTTTTTATGTCTTCTGTTCATTGCATAAGAATTCTCCTTTCTCTTTTAAATACATTGTGTGGAAACAGTTTGTATGTTCAAATAAATTTATTTACAAATTAATATAAATCTATAAAGTTAAAATTTGGTTATAAATTATAGCATCAACATTATCTCAATCTAGAGCAGGGGTGGGCACAGGTTGTGTTTTTCAGTGCTGAATGATGGAATCTCGGTGCCAATTTTATTTTCGATTTCTAAATTACTGGGGATACTGAGTAATTATATAATGAGGTGGTAGATTTAATTAAAGTACGTACATGTACAACGGTAAATATTTTGCGCATAAATATTGGTAGTAGATTTATTATTTGCATTAAAAAGAATTAATAAATGATATATAATAATTTTTTCTTCATGTGAAAATAATTCACAATAAAACAAAAATAAAGCATCTTGCATAAGTAACTCATAAATTCACAGGATAAATTACTATGGCTACCTAACTTATTAAAAAAGAGAATTAAAAATGATTGCATAAATTTTTGCCACAGTGTTTGAATATACCAAGACAAGCGTATGAAAGATATAAAATTAACTGATCTTGATAAAAAGAGACAGAGGTAAATTAATTAAACACCGGCACTATTGTAACAAACAAAAAAATACCTTATCAACGAATAAAATTGACTATCAAAGTATCAAGGTCATTACAAATATACTGTTCTTCAATTATTATTCTTTTAATATTATTCTTCTTTTACATTATTCTTTTAATTTATAGAGCAGTCAGGGCCAAAAATTATAAATTTTCTTTGGAAGAAAACAAAGCACCTTTTCCCTGGTGGGCAGTGGGGCCGCGCTGAGGGCCAAAATAGCACTGAGTGCTGCATTTGCCCACCCTTGATCTAGAGCAATAACCATTAATAATATTCAATTAATCTTCTCTTTGCCCTAAAATGCAAAACATCAGTTTTTTCATTGAAATTTATCCCCTTCATCTTAAATTCTCAATAAAATGCGAATATTGCACCTACATTAGCTGAGTTATTCATATTATTGAAGTTTATATCGCTTGGTGAAATATTCAAAAGGTGAAGTTTCAGCATAAGTATTTGGAATGCTGATAGTTCTGAAATAAAAAGAATGAGTTATGACCCAGTAGAGAGGTTATCACTTAATATTGTCCACCATAATCGATACGATATTTAAATATCTTCTATTTAAACAATAAATTAATATCATCTATCTAAAACGATTCGTAATCTATTATAGATTTATAACAATTACAGTGTAGAAATCTTTATAGTATAAAATGTCAATTATACCCTCTGAAATTTCAATATTTTGCGATAAAATACGGTCAATGCTCACCGCAATGGACAATAATATGGGCTCTCAAGTTAATGTTCTTAATATTTTGTAACGGGAGAATAGTTGCCCGGCTACTCTCTCGGACATTCTGTAAGGGTATTTGAGAAAAAAATAAATAAATCTATTGATTATAAAACTTCTTAACGTACGTTTTGCATGCAGCGATTGTTAATTGCAATCATCGCCTAGTGATTATCGCTGAGTACTATTTAAATGCTATTCCTATGGAGCTGTTTTCCAACGAGCGATTATCGCCGAGCTATAATTCAAGTATTCTTATTGCTGGTCGATCATCACTGAGCGATGACCGCAACAATCGCTGCATGCAAAACGTACCTTAACTGAAACTATTCCCAGAATAGGATTATTGATTTTATATAATGGAAATTTTATATTGGTCTCGGGCAATGCTTTTTGAAATTAAAAAAAAACACAATAGTTACGATTACAATTATCAGATGTAACGGTAACTATTAATAACCAATCAATTTGTTATGAATCAAAAATGACTTAAATTTTTAACCTTCTCTCTCCTTAATGAATATATTTCATTATTTTGAAGTAGTAATTAACAATATACAATTGAAATTTTCATTAGATATTTAATTCGCATGTGTTCATTTTTGCTTTACCATTATAGAGAAAACTAGTGGTTTATAATAATATAATTGTTGATAGCAATCGACGTATATAAAATGGTCACATTGTTAAATGCATTTCTGATTTAAGTTTCCAAACTCCTCCACCAGAGGGAGACATATATTGATATTGTGTTCAAACTTCAATCGAATATTATTTATTGTGAGAGATAGATAGGGCACTAGGTGTTGAATTTAGTTAGTGTGGTTTGAATGGTGCATAAGTTAGCAGGTGTTCGCTTCCCTTCCGCCGCCTTAATCTGTGGGTGAAGGAAGCAATTCCTTAGTTAGTATTATTATTATTATGATACAGATTGGTGCCAGATTATAGATTAGAGAGCTATTAGAGATTAGTTTTTATAGTTAAAAGTTATTGAGTTACCGATAGTTAAGAGGAGCTAGTGCATTGCTGGGAGAATCTTAATCACCGTGTGATAAGATAGAATCCAAAACAGTCAGGTGAGAATTAGTTTCGGTAATCTCAGAAGTGACGGTGATTGAGCTCACTGACCTAAATCAAACAACTGATTAGTGAGAGAATATGTGCTACTATTTGTATATTTTAATTGTTAGTAGGGATATTTTATATTTATCATGGCGTGGTGAATTTATCGTCCATCTTAGCTGTTGTAATAAAGTTAGTTTGTCATGATACCAATGTGTGTGAAATTTAATTCGGTAAATTTTATTGTTCAGAGTTTTAAGAATCTTATTTTTATATTTCAGTACCGCACTGTAACATTTTTGGAATAAAGCTCTGTTCACGGTCACACGTTTGGAATTCTCCTCCCGCATTGTATACACATTGTTTAAAATTTTCAAGATATATGTTTTACTTTTATATAAAGTTTGAAACTCTCTTGTGCGCTGAACTTGGAATGAATTATTTGAAATATATTTTCTTGTTACATTCTATAACAATGTTATATTGAATATAATAAATTTTATTGCATACATAAATCATTTTGTGTATTTTAATATATTCAAATGTAAGATAAGTGCATAAGCTTTCTGAGATATTGTCTCAATCGCATGAGTTTCTATCGATACAGTGCTGCAAGCAAAATATTTTTACGGATAAGGGTTTTAACGATAACTCTTATCTGATTGGTCAGATAGGGGGAGGAGCCAGCAGAGGGTGGAGCACATAACCATTAATGCTCCGCCCCATGATGGCTCCTCCTTCTTGCAAATAGTTATAAGTTGAATTATATTACTTTTCAAATAATAAAAACATCGAAAGTCTCTACATAGATGACTGTAATGTAGTTTGTTTTATCCATAGTTTGTTGTATCGCACACTACATAATTGTTTAATGACCTGGCAAGGGGTTTGTTTGATGAGGCGGCACGCCCCCCGTTACACTTATTGATGAATCCCAATAGCCAATCAATGAGTTAATTACCTTGAAAACATTATCCTGAAAAACTTATCCGCAAGGATAAAATCACCAAATAATTAATTGATGAAAGCTCAATAATTTATGTTTTTATTATCCATGGCTAAATTTTTACTCGAATAATTTTTATCTGAATAAAATTTAATTTAGTTTTGTTATTGAAATCATTTATTGAACTGTATCAGAATAATTCATATCTCAAAAAATATTCAACCAAATTGCCTGAAATCTCGTGGGACGATTCGTCATTATTCAAGAACCATTTGATTAGATTTTGGGAGGGTTCGGGTCAAAGGTCAAGGTCACGAAGAGGTTGAAATCAAATGAAGTGGCAGTGAAGATATGCGCTCTACAAGTGCCCATTCTTGTTACTGTATGAATGGGACAAGGATATAAATTGTAAAATTATAATGGAAACGAAAAAAATTATTTATCAAGTAAAGAAAGGCGGTGCACTGGAATAAAAACAGAATTAAAAAATCTATTTATAATATTAATTTAATGATATTAATAAAATTATAAATCATTAAAATTTCCTACGGTACCATGTAATAATATATGACTATTGGTAGATTCTATACGCTAAAATAAAATCTGAATTTACCCATTCAGGTCATTCCTTCTATTTGTATAAAGCAATTCTATGGAATATCTTAAAGGACTATTTTCTTCATAGCTTTACACAGTTCAGAATGGCAAACAAAGGCCAATTCACGAGACAAATCAGTATGCGTAGCAACAGCCAATGCCCTGCAACTCGGGTGATAACTCAGAAAATAAAATGCAGCGGAAATGCATAGGCATTATTTGAGAGATTCTGTGTCAAAAGAACACACGATAAATATTTCAGGCGGCAGAGCAAGAGCCGAATATAATTTATTCAAGTCATTTTACCTGTGACGCCATTCTTTGCCTTATTTCAAATTATGTGATTCGAGTCAATGTATGAATTTTGTAGTAACTTGAGTGCTGAAACATTTGAATGGTGTTCTTAATGTATAGAACAATACTGAATTGTTTTATTCTCATTTTTCTTATTTTCTCATTGTACGTATAATGGAATAGAAGCTTTCAATTATTCAGTAATGTACAAATAAGTGGCGTTGGTATTATTATAATGTACTGTTGACTAATGGTGTTAATTAATTAATTAATTATCACATCATCTTTATTATATATAAATTATTACAACATATATCTGTATTCTAGTTTGATAATTTCCCACTTAGTATCTTACGAAGTATTATTATTATTAAAATCCATTATTTTAACATTATTATGCATTAGATATTGTATTACTTATTTTTATATAGATATAAATTATTTATTATACAGAATTATATTCTGTTAATATTCAGTTCGTGCGCATTTTTACAGTTGTGAATAACTTTAATGAGTATGAATACCTTGTTATTCTGTTTCGATTTGGTATCCCGTTCGATGAGTCAAGGAATAACATATACCTATGTAGAGTGATATAAATCACTGGTAAAATCCCTGTCTACTAAACTGAATATTTTATATTTGACAATAGGTCTTGAAAGGCCGTATTTACCGATACAGTATCGATATACAATCAATATTGTACCGATATGGAATCGATAGTATCAATACTGTATCGATATAGATTCTATATTGTATCGATATCGTATCGATATAGAATCAATATTGTATCGATATAGTATCAATATTGTATCGATATAGAATCTATATTGTATCGATATAGTATCGATAGTGTCACTACAGTATCAATATTGTATCGATATAGAATCTATATTGTATCGATAGTATCAATATAGTCTCCATATTGCTTCTACGATTGTTGTTGGATGATGCCATAAAAAATTTATATTCGTGCTTCTATTTTCACTTATAATAAAAACAAACATCTTGAATATAAAATATAAATTGCAGTGGCGTTAAGTATCAAAATTGAATTGATTTTGTAAAGTGAAAAAATTATATGTAGACTTATTTAAGATAAAAATAAGATTTTGTAAATATTTTATTTAATTAAAAGTGATTGGTATCCTCTTCTTCATCCTTTTCCATGATATTCATTTCATAGAATCTAGCCTTTATAAATAGCTAGCGTTCACCATTGAAGTGTCTAGCAAGGAAGGCATCACTCAGAGTTTTTGCACTTCACTTCACCAGAGTGTGGATAAAAACTAAAGAGGTTTCAAATAATCACTGAAATGAGACCAATAGGAACTACAGACCTAAAATAATCTCACTCAACGAGTCCTCTTGGATTAAGGATATGAAGTGCGGAGTTTTTCTGGAGATTGGAGCAATGTTCACTGTAATGCCTTTCCGAAGTGGAATTTTCTCATGCAGCTCTATAAAAGATGTGTCTACGTTTTATTAAACTGCATTTTCAGCTAGATTTGTTTCTGGAAGGATAGATTTGAATATTCAACGTTTAGTATTCAAGATTACAATACATATAAACACTGTTACATATGGCTTCTTTTATAGCGCGTGGTTTACTATAAAAGGATACAGGAAAATTATTTCAGCATATCAATGATTTTTATATAATCTTTGATTCTATTTGCAACATGAAAATGTGTTCTCGAACCTAATACGATTAGAATTTCTGAATATAAAAAGAGTAGAGAAGTTTTGTATTTTTTCACCATGTAAAACACAAACAAATCTTTTTTTCTGTTAATAAATAGAAAGTAAACATGCACTTGCGACAACAAATATAAAATAAAACCTCAATTTTTAGTTTCCCTTTACGCTCTCATTCGAATTTTTGTTTTTGTCATTTACGAAAGTTTATATTATTTTGTAGCGAAGATCATCTCATCTTAATCCTTTAATGGTTTTAATGGTTTTTTAAAGTAGACTAAATATTCGATACGATGTTTCTTTCGCAAAAACCCTGATGTTTCTCTATAAAAGATCTCATCAATCAAAAGGAATAATTTCTAAGAGAGAGAATATAACATCAACCTTTTATTCTTAAAATTTATACAAGAAACTAGAAGGATTTTTATTTTATTAAAAGAATTCTCTGAATGAAATATTAATAAATTTTATTTCAATGAAGTTTTTCTTTGTTCAAACATTAATTCCTTTTTTCACAAACATTTATTGTTTTCTAAACATCGGAATATCAATTGAATTCACTGAGTAATGTATAACTTTTTCAGTACCTATTTTTTTTTAATACTTTCAGAGAGAAAAACAAAAGATTCTGCAAGACACTAAACTGTTCAGAAAAGTACTTGAAATACCATCTTAGCGGATATTGCTTCTTTCTTTATTTACTCCATTTAAACCTATTGCTGAGAGAAGAAATAGACTGTATTTTAAAAGTTAAATTTAGCCTTTTGAAAACTAAAACTTTTGAATCAACAATTCATATTTAAAAAATCTTTATACATGATCCAGGAACCATTTGATAAAATTTTTGGGGCGATCGAATCAAAGTCAAGGTCATTCATATTTCAAGGTCAAGGTCATTTATAAGCGAAGGCAAAGGTATGTGCTCTACGATCATCTCGTAACTTAGATGTTCAAGCGTGACATTTTTCTTGCAACCAACGAACAGACAAACCAACTAATACACACTGTATTAGTATATAGGGTGATAACCATTAAAAAGTTCACATCGATGTTCATATTAGTCTCTTTATTATTATAATAAATAATAATAATGAATGTAAGCTTTCTAGCTCTACTTTTTGATATTAATAAATTTACAGTACTTCAATTTTGACTTTATGCAATCATTAAAATTTACTTCTATGGTAAACCACAAAAAAGTTGGATAATAATTTCTAGGTTTTACAAATGGAACAAAATTCAGCTGTTATGATGAATTATTAGCGTTTTTTGTGACCTGAAAATCGGTTAGGAGCTCACAGGACCATTTATCTCCAGAGAAGTAAATCCTCCGCAGATTAGTGTCCAGACCTCAGGGATGATTCAGATAGTGTGGGAATGAACTCTGCCCAAGTAATTTACTGACTAGTCAAGAACTTCACCACGAAATAGTTCCTGACACATATTAAGATAATATGGTTAAGATAAAGGATAATTATTTAATTAATATATGTATACTGTAATATATACAATAGGAGATGGAGTTTCGGACAATGTGCCCCCGAAAATGGGATAATTTACTTACTACAGTATAACTCCTCTTTAGTGAACGTAGAGTCCTGAGCAGTTGAGAGACAATCCCCGTTTATCGAAAAAGTTTTCTTTAGTTTGCCATGAATGGCCATCAGTTTTAGAAAACTAATGACCATTAGTGGCAGACTAAAGAAAATTTGTTAACTATTCTTGGTTGTTCTCTTTTTCATAATTATAGTTTCACTATAGAGGAGTTCACTATTTGGAGGTTCCTGATCTTACAGCATTCACAGAACTTTAGAAAAGATGTAAAGATAAATTATGATTATGTTTAGAGTTTTGTGAATAAAATTGTATGAGAAGAGATTTAATGAAATTTAAACCAAAATGCAGTAATATTATCAAGAAGGTTATTAAAATCTCAATGTGGAAGAATATCAATATTCAAGCTTTCGAATAGAAACATATCTTTTCACCGTCAGGATCAGTTTGTGACAAACCTGAACCAAACAATGAATTCTAATACCAACTGTTATATTTAAAATACTTATTTTCTATATGATCTCCCTAATATTTTATTTCGCTGACAACATTCATCGTTTAGAAATAACTATTTTCTTTATAAATACTAAGGCAACACTGCGCAACATTTCGACAAAAGGAATATCGTTTGCGACAACGTTGAAAAAACTCTAAAACTCAAATTATATATATATTGATAATATATATTGGAAATATAGATTGAAAATATATATTGAAACTTCACTTGCAAAAATTCCCCCGTAATCACTCAAATACTCCCTTCACAACGAATGAAGGACAACATTCTCTTCAGTGGAGTATTTGCCGTGAACTTTCCTGTGCACTGATGGAAAGTTTTAGTTGTTTCACCTATTGAGGTGCCATATAAGGGCTAGTGAAAACTAATCTACAAAATGATTAGGGTTGGGACAAAAAAAACATGAAGGGATTATCCACTTCAGTACAACACAAACACAGTCTAGGAAAAAATTTTAAAAAACGGTAAGATTAGTTATACAGTTATACAATTATTAGAAAATAATGAAAAAAATATTATTAATTACTAATTAGAAACAAGGATAGTTAGGTGCAGCTCCAGTTCCTGAATAACTGACTTTTATGAATTCGAATTATATGAGCAATTTCATTATTCGAGAAAATATTCTTTCGATTTTCCTCTGTTATCCAAAATTTATAATTTTCTTGATTTTTCTGTTTTCGGGATTTTTTGGTTTTCATCTTTTTTAGTTTTCCTGTCAAATTGCTCTTACGTGTTTTCTTGTTCTTCTTAATAAATAAAAAAGGTTAAAGTTCATAATTTGTATTGCAGACTTTATAGTCATACTCTTTATCCGTTAATCTGCAATTTCTTTTCATTAGGGTAGAATAGTTTTATATGCATAATAATAATGCATAAACAAAATGAGGACGGCACTTTATCAAAAATAAAAAAAAAATCTGTATATTCGACACCTTGAACTCTTATTCTCGTCAATGACTTTTAAGAAGCCACTTTCCTTTCATACTGCTCTAATTATGTCCCTTGTATCTAATTTCCTTTTGAAGTCAGCGATATGGCCTTTGGTTCCGAGGCAGACGTTGAACCTTACTAAATTAATTAATCAATATCCGTCAGATTTTTATATGAAATTTTTCCTCTTGAAATATATCTTCAGATAAAATAAAAAGTACTGAAATCTGAAGATCAAAGTAGCCTTTGAACGTTAGAGTCTCGTAAAAATATTGATAACAATGGTTCATTGATTCTGAATACGAAGATATCAACCAAATAATTTATGTACTCAAATTTGCTAACTCATCTGAGAGATATTAATTCGTTACTATTTCTTTTCAATGACATCTATAGAAATAAGTAACTTCAAATCTAAACTAATAATTTGCGTCGTGTGTTTTTTTTTTTTTTGTCCGCTTTTAGTCGACGAATATTAAATATGAAGAATGTAACTATGATACGCACCTGGATATATTGATATGAAATTAAAGAAAAATGTGGGTTAATTCTATTTCTATATATGAATTTTATCTACTAAAAATATAGTATCAGATTATACAGGGAAATAAATTTTACGTGATTTCAAGTCAATAAAATATCCGAACAACGGGTAATAAATTACTATTGAAACCCCGTTATTTTTAACGGGCAAGCACACTAGTTATATTTATGTCTCAATTCCACATTACAAATTAATCTAACTGGTAAATTGGGTACATTTTAATTTCCTAGATGGCAAACAAAATCAGTTTTCTTATTAAGAGATGTTTTGTATTTATGTTTGTCAAAGCACAAACTTCTCTATTTCTGTTTATACATACGATGTAAAATGTATATAAATAGACTTTAATAGATATTACGTCAGTTTATATTAGAAATAATTTCTATATCATTTATAGCTTTATATGAACAAGTATAATAGTATAAAAATACTGTCTTAAGTTTAAGTGATATTAAATTGAGTTGAATATATATTTAGATTAAGACAGTACTTTTCAATTATATAATAGTATATTACATAAGAATAATATCTTGTGCAAGCTATGAGTTTCCCAATTTCTTTTACTAACAATTACATTATAGTTATGAATCTAAAAGGATCTTTTTGATTCCATATCCATTTCCATAAATTTCCATACAAAGCACGAGAAAATGGCATCAAAATCATATTTCCATTGCGAGTTGAATAAACATCTAAAATTACCTTTTGTGGGTTTATTTACTCTGGAGAATAGCAATCTAGTCGAGATGAGGAAGTTGTTCCAGATTCTTGACTTTGAATAATCATCACAAATATGTGATGATTATTGATTTATTTATTACTTTGTGTCTTAATTAATTCTATATGCCCTAAAAGGATGAATCAGTCTCCTTTTCATTTTGCAAGATAATTTTGAGATATTCCTATTAAATGACCGGTTAAACCGTTAAACACATGTGTGTACGCTTAAAGTAAGATAAACACTATTGTTAATTTTTTTAATATACATTTTTATTGTATAATATTATTATATTAAATATATTATAAAAATATCACGTTCAAATTGATTAAGGGAATAAAGGGCTAATTATTGATATTTGTACTTTACCTCAAATAACTGAAAACTAAAATTCTCATTTTAGTTTTGTATTATAAAGGTAGCCTATACTTTTCTATCTAGAAAAATGAAAAAAAACTAAATTAATTTAAATATTGATTGGATCTTTCTTCATCTTCATATTGGTTATAGAAATAAAAATGTATAAATAATTTCCAACTACCTTGGACATGAAAGGATCGACTCAAAGAGAGTTTGGTTCTTTCATACTGAATCTGATGTCCTAAAAGAAAATCATTAGACTTGCTTCCAGGGAGTCCAGAATTAGATCTATGAAAATATTTATTTATATTCAAAGCATAGTAAAAAAAAATTTAATGACTGAATTTTTAAAAATTATTAAAATAAATATTTTTCCATTAAAAGAACTAGTATTTTAATCTTTATTTCATTATACATAAATAAAATATCAAATTAATTCCAACTCATGTTTGTTTTCTGTGATGTTGTACAATCTAATTGGATGAAAGGAAAAGCATCTGTATAACTCTATTCATAATAATAAACTCAGTTGTTTTGTTTTTAAACTCAATCAAAGTGTAGAATAAATGAATACACAATTCTGTTTTCAGCTTAGCAGAGCTCAACAGAATATTGAATGAATAATAAACTAGAAGACCAAAACTGAATAATTATGAAGCGGATTTAGAAATGGAAATCTCGTATTTTATCATTTGAGAAAAGTAGCTACGAGCCAACCTTTGTAATTGGTTCTACTCGAGAAGATTTTCAATTTAAACTTTTAATTCGTTAATGCGCCACACATTGTTAGAGATTTCATGCGTAGCTTTTGTCTGGTCATCTTTTGGTTGGTAAGTGAAATACCAAACAAAAATGAAGAATCGTAATTGTAATTAAATCTTAATGTAAATCGGTAATTACCTTTGCAGATTGTGGAAAGTACTGTTATAGGTGACATATACTAATTTGCCGTCTTGTTATTCGCCAAACCAAATTGATTGAAATTTAATGGGGCGATTGGCCAATGTCCAGGAACAATCTGATTGAATCTATTGAGAGATCAGGTCAAAAGTCAAGGTCATGTATAACCTAAGGATTATCGGATGGGCAAGGTCATTTGTACGCAGCGACAAATGCATGCATTCTATTAGTGCTCGTCATCTAGTTCTATTATTTCACACAGTAATTGTCCCCTATTTCAACTCACTTTTAGTTTCTACAAATTTTGAATTTTATGTAATTCTCATTTTATGTAAAGACCTCAGCTGATTTTCATAATATAAATAATTCACTAAATTGACAATAATTAGCGGTCTTTTGTTTTCAATGAAAGAGTTCATTTGTATCATTGTGCGATAATTAAATGTATGAAGACTAAACTATATTCAGACTCTAAATATTTACAGTTCACGAAAATAGAATAAAAAGAAACCCAAGCAAGCAAGCTTATTATGCAAAGAAAATATGACAAAGAAAAACAATTATGGGTAAGTGGCTATTCTAGCTGAGTTTTTTTACATTTTTATTTATAGTTTTGAATGCTTGCATGTGGAGTTCAATTATAGTAAAAAATGACATCAATTGTGTTAAAAGATATTATAATGGTAAGAAATTATCTGAGAGAAAGTTTTGCTATGGCGTAGAATATTAAGCGACAGTCATACTCATTATTCATACTCTCACTGCAGTCATACTCCTCATTCATACTCTCACTGCAGTCATACTAATCATTCATACTCTCACTGCAGTCATACTTACCATTCATATTCTTACTGCAGTCATACTTACCATTCATACTCTCACTGCAGTCATACTTACCATTCATACTCTCACTGCAGTCATACTCACCATTCATACTCTCACTGCAGTCATACTTACCATTCATACTCTCACTGCAGTCATACTCACCATTCATACTCTTACTGCAGTCATACTTACCATTCATACTCTCACTGCAGTCATACTTACCATTCATACTCTCACTGCAGTCCTACTTACCATTCATACTCTCACTGCAGTCATACTTACCATTCATACTCTCACTGCAGTCATACTCACCATTCATACTCTTACTGCAGTCTTACTTACCATTCATACTCTCACTGCAGTCATACTCACCATTCATACTCTTACTACAGTCATATCTTACCATTCATACTCTCACTGCAGTCATACTTACCATTCATACTCTCACTGCAGTCCTACTTACCATTCATACTCTCACTGCAGTCATACTCACCATTCATACTCTTACTGCAGTCATAGATTTTCCATTCAAATACCAATTCCACAACTATTCAGGTCAAAAAACGTTCATTCGAAAGAAATTCTTTACAATTTACTAAGATGCTAATCCGTCACTTTCTAAGAACTCATTCGTCAGTAGGGATTTATCTTTTTTATCTTGTTTGTAGCAATGTAAAAGATAATCATTCTAATTCATAATAAATGATAAATCTTTATTACAATAATATATACAGAAGGATTTACAGGAAACTTGAAGTGCTAAGTCTAATTGTAGAGACTACACTTTGAAGATATAAATGTTAACACACAGCTTATAAATATATGGTAATTCAAGGATTTTTGCCTGTTTAAGAATACATGTGTTCCGAATATGAAAATGGTTTGATAATAGATTTTCCATTATTTTAGCTTGAAGTGACTCCAACTATTTTGCCATACTTATACAGTTAACCCTAATGAGTTGTATGGGAAGGTTTGACAATGTATTTAAAAAACACATGTCTTATTTATAAACATACGATTGTTAGTACTTATGTTTGCCAAATTTCAAGTAAAAATATTTAGTATATAAGCAGAAATACATAGCTATATAAGACATTGGTAACTGCAAGAGCAGAGCTATGATTGGGTGGAGTGTGACCCAATCACAGCTCGCGCATGTGTGTGTAGATCATGAAAACGTGGACTGATGTGTGCTTAGACTGTATTTGCTTAACTGTATTTTTATGTTACCACATGTCACCACAGTGCAATTGATTTCCTAATTTACGTGATTTACGCCGATAAGTAAATATCTTTTAAATACAAAAATATATTTGCTATTTATGTAGGAACAAAATCAAGAATGGTTCAGTAAATTTAAAGGAATGATATGAAATACATATATAAAGTAATTTAAAAAGGATGTGCTGTGAAAAACACACGTCGAACTCACTAGGGTTAAATATTTCTCCCCCATGCACTTATACAATAGGTTAAAATTGAATAAATATTCACAAAAATATGCAAATATTAGTTTACCATACAGTTAATAAAATATGATCTCAATCTGTGCGTGATTCTGCCAATTTAGATTAATTCAATCTAAAGGTTATTCATTACGTTTATTTTATTTAAATTATGTTTATTTGAGAGTGATATTTTCCGCCTAATTTAAAATGACTTATAGTCTTATCAATCTGTTCATCTTGAAGAAAAATGTTAAAGATGTAAATGATCTGCTTATTTAATATCAACATACACCACATTTAGAAATATTGAGGTCATTATCAATTACTCCCAAAAAAGTTACAAACTTTGTGAAATTTAAAATATATACATCATCCTACATTAAAAAATAATTGAAAAATGTTAATCTACAAGAAAGGGCTATAATTTATAATTATTCGTATAGTTTTATTTAAAAAGAAATTATTTTTTTAAATCTACCAAGGCAATAATGTTAAAAAGATGAATGTCCCTGTGAATAATAGAAAATATTATCTGCTTCTGTTATAAAATTTTGTACATTAAAATGATTAGATCTTGCATGTTTCATAAGATTGAATATGGGTAAAGTAGCTTGAACAGATGTTGAAATGCCAGTGATAAAAATATAGCAGTGAATCGGCTAGAACCACAACATAATTAAATAAAGGTTATACCCACCTTATACTAATAATAGTAAATTAGTTTTCTTGTCCGTCAATTACAGTCTGTGAGAATATGGCACTGTGATAGAATTATTTATGCCGATGTGATATTTGGCCCTTGCATGATTTATTATTTATTGTATTATTCATTTTATTATCTACGGCAGCAAAGAGAATATTGCATCATAATTCATTTGCAGAATAAATATTAGTGAACAATAGTGAATGAGAGAATATTAGATGCAGTGAAAGGTTGAGTCTATTTGGGTTTTAAAATGTTATATAATATGTACATTGACTAGTCTGATGAAGATTGTACATGTGGTAGTCTCTTTTAAAAAGTATAATCCAATATATTTTTTAAATGTGGTACAATAGTTATAAAAAAAGTAAAGATTCTACAAATTTTTAAACAAAATTGCTATTCAAAATGCAACAAAACATATTTCAAGAATTATAATAAATTATAGTTAATGTTAAATTAGTTAAATATAGTTAATGAATTCAGAATATTGACAACATATATAGCGTAATATTATATGTATATTGTTTAATAATATTCAGTTGGAAGGTATTTCCACTTTCTAAAATGGAGCATTGAATGTCTTTGAATTATTTTACCAAAAGAAGTGTAATTGCTGGTAATGAATTGTTTCACTTAACTGATCGATGAAACTTTGATAAAATAATATAGTTGGATTATAGTAGGCTATAGTGGAGTTATATGAGACTATAGCGTGGTTATAGAAGGCTATAGTGGGGAGAGAGTTACATGGTCTAGTCAGTGCTTATTATTCTGTCAATACTCCGTGATTCAAACAGTGAAACATTAATTCCATTAGTTGAACCTCATTTTCTGTTCATACTTAATTCCATTTTAAAAGCTGTCCATCCAAACTAAAAATACCTAATCATTAGATAGCACGCATTGGACCAGAAAGGTGAGTAGTCAAATAAGTCAACTGTTTATATCTAGAAGAAACCCATGTTACCGTTTATACCGTTTTTGATGATGAAGTCTGTAATAGTTGATCCATTATTTCTATTAAGGGATCAAACTTAACAAATTTAGTGAAAATATAAACTTTTTTCAGAATAATGATCTTTAGGTTGAGTGATTTAATTTATATTCACCATAACCCCCCCCCCCCCCCTATCAGGAACAGTCTAGGAGGGCGAGAGTGCGGTCAATTTTTTTTTTTTTTAAATGAAGGTTAGGTACGTAGTGTACATATAAGCGTGACCGGTAATTTTATTCTCGTTAATTAGATCCCCGGTAATTTGACTCCCGGTAATTTGAACACCAGCAATTAAACCCCCGGTTATTAGACTGCTGGTAATTTTAACACCGGTAGTAAGACTCCGGTAATTTTTCCCCTGATAATTTCACCCTGGTATTTTGACCCCGATATTTTGATTCTTTGATTACCAAAAACTTAATTAATTAGTATGTCGATATTCTGTAACTATGCTACAAGTTCTTATTCCTTAGTTTATCGCTTTCAAAATATTTCTCATGTAGAAGCGGCTGCAGCAGTTGTTTTTTGAAGTGAAATTTGAAGAGTCATTTTGAAAGCTATAAATTAATGATTTTATCTTTAAACCTTGCATTAGGGCTACATAATATTAACGAAATATTTAATTAAGTGCATCATCCAAGAATCAAATAACGGGGGTCAAATACCAGGGGGTCAAATACCTAGGGGTTCAAATTACCAGGAGTCAAATTAACATAGGTAAAATTATTATTAGAGTCAAATTACCGGGGGTCAAATTACTAGGGGTCAAATTACCAGGGGGTCAAATTACCAGGGGGTCGACTTACCAGAGAGTCGAATTACTAGGGAGTAAAAATACCAGGGGGTCAAATAACCAGAGAATCAAATTACCAGGGGGTCAAATTACCAGGGGGTCAAATTACCAGGGGTCGAATTACCAGTGAGTCGAATTACTAGGGAGTCAAATTACCAGGGGGTAAAATTACCAGGGATCAAATTACCAGGGGGTCAAATAACCAGAGAATCGAATTACCAGGGGGTCAAATTACCGCAGGGAGTCAAATTACTAGAGGTCGAATTACGGAAACCGGAGAATTTGCCGTGACAAATTTCACCTTATGGAATTTTTGCCGCTTAATTTTCACCGTTGGAAAATTCGCCGTTAGGAACATTTGCCGAGAAGAATATTTAAATAATTCTTAAGAAACAATATAACTAACTATATTCCTTTATATATATGTTGATAACTATATATAAATAATATGAATATTAATATATGACTGAACATATTATATTCATATATATTCCTCATATTACGGTAGAATCGCAGCAACGAGGATTTTTAGGGATTCTAAAATAGAAATGAATGGAATTTGGGTTTAGAGATATTGCATACACTCACAAAAGAGGTATTTTAAGTGTAGCGTTATAAACAGTGTATACCACCTTTAAATATTTATAACCGTACAATGTAATACTGAATAAATCAAAACAATCAATAATTAAACAGGTATGAAACCATCAACTCAGAATAGTACAATAATTAGAAAAGCTTTATCTTAAATTCACAATATTAAACACACAGGAACACAAACACTTTTAAGAGGAAGTGATGCGAACCGACTATAGGATTAGCCAAGAGACAGCTGACTAACACTCACTAGTGATCTTATTCATCTTTACTGAATTATTTTAAACAATGAAATTAGCTCCAACTATTTAGTCAACCAATCAAAACACTCTAAATGTTATACAGCGATTAGAATATTCATTGATTAGAATATTCATTGCATATATGAACAGTAAACATAAATTTTAGGCATCTTAGTTTTATCAGATATACAATATTACATAATCACCTACAATTAATATTTACAATTATAAATTCTTATAAAAATATTCTAAGATTTTCAGTCGTATAATTATTTAACAAATTGATTTAGCTACTTTATAATTATCAATAGTTCTTATAGGTCTATTAGGAATAGTAGGTCTTTGAATAGCTATGTCCTTTATAATTTCTTCTTCACGGTGAATTTTAACGGCGAATTTTAACGGCAAATTCTCCAACGGCGAAAATTCCTAGAGCCCAAACTAGTATGGGGTTAAATTACCAATAGTTCGAATTACTAGAGGGGTCAAATTACCAGGGGGTCAAATTACCAAGCGGTCAAATTACCAGGTGTCAAATTACCTTTACGTTCCAACTTTTTTATGTCCCAAACTTTTTGTTGTATGGAGGCACTACATGCCACAAAATAAGGGCTCAATGGGGAGAAGTGGCATTTACGTTTTTGAATCTTCATGCAATGAGACTTCAAGCTAAAAGTTTCAAACAAAATAATCGAGATATGCAGGGTGACACAAAAGTTCTTTAACACAATTTGTTTCATTGTAAAAAAAAAAACTTACGTATATGTGAACTAATGTTTGCATCTGATTTAATACGATGGAATTCTGCGTGTTGTAAGTATTGGGGAAGAATGTGTGCTGATATTCTCATGCAACTGTACAATAAAAACTAAAATGTTAAGCTAAAAATCAAATGAAAATGGGCAAAACTGCCAATGGATGAGTTGCGTACTGAGGTTGAAGCAACTCCGACAGATTGGAGGCCATCATTCGAAAAAGAGAAGAGTTTATTGAATAAACTTCTTTATATGTTTTCTCAGTATTCTATATAATATTATATATTGAACATTATTCATGTTGTTTAACCTGTATAAATGTTTAATCTGATATATTTTGTTTGTCTCAGAAATTTTGTGTCACCCTGTATTTTCAAATTTTACTGAAAATATTTTTATCTTAATTCAAAATCGAATTCTATTGTTTCTTTGAAAATTAAGGCTGGTCATCAAAAAATCGCTTATCCAAAGAATACAGGAAAGAAAATAGAAAATAGATTTATATTACTTTGTTAGACATCATACAATGATTCTAAAACTGTCTGAAACTGTCACACGAACAAAATGTGTCTATTTCCCAAGGTTACATAGTTGTACTTTGTAAGTTCCAGAACAATCTATCGACGAATATAATCGTTTTTATTTTAGACTGAGTTGATTCCCTCAAATAATGCATAGTTTGTATATAGCTTTCCCAAAGAAGTAGATGGTCAATGTTGTTCCCCACTATAGTCTTTCTGAATTACCAAATAAATTTTAAGACAATATGATTTTTAATAAAATTAGTTTCGATAACTGAGATTTCTGGTGAGAAACTTATGTTACAGACCATTATTCATATTTACGGAGTCTTCAGATATACATATTAGACTGAATACAACTATCAGAAAAAACTGCAATGGATATGCTGAGATGGACCATCCTAGGACTTCTAGTTCTCCATGTTACTGGTAGTCTAGTTTCACAATCCTGGTCAGAAGTGATTGTTTCTGCGGATAAAATCACTGAAATCGGAGCTGTTCTTGGTAGTTCAGTAAAAGCAGCTAATTTGTGTTCTGCTGAGGAAAGCTGTACAATGATCTGCAAGAATGAGGACAACTACATCCTGTCAAACTCAGTCTACGAAGCGGATTATTTCGAAAAAAGCAGTGGAGCAAACCTTAAGTGCTGGACAAAGTTAGCCAGTAAGTATTTATAAAATGTTAGGATATAACATATATAATTATATAATATTCAGTAACTAACCATTTTCATAAAACTTTTATGAAAGAACGAAAACACATTTTCTCCTAATAACATTTTCATAAATGAATCATTTTTATATTGTTAATGATATATTTCTAATTTTACAGTACGGTTTTTGTGAATTCATAAATTTTAAGTTTTTCATAATTCATCAAATGGATTTAATTTGAATGTAGTACATTGATCGTATATTTTTGTCAGTGAATCGAAATTGTTTTATATCGTAAACGAAAAGTTAAACACCAATATTCAGGTATAATATGTTTCACACGGACATCTCAGGTACTAATCTCTCATATTGACGTGCAAGATACAGCTCATGTGAACGGATCTTGAAAGTTTTACCTATTCCAAATAGGTTCTAAATCATAATAGAATATTTAATCATCTAATATTAATGTATCTGCTACTATCAAAAATGCTATTCTATAAATAAGAAAGACACAGTTATGCCATCATGTGTTGGGATTAAAAGTGAGCGGCCATGTTTTTGTCCCAAACTGTCAACCATCGCTCTTCTCTTAGATTTTCGTTCTGATCGTGTATTCGTTAATTCCTTACTTTACCTTCAGACCGTTTCACTCCCATCGAACTGACTGAAGATGGACTGTTCTACCATGCTGATTTCCGTGAAGATAAATTGCACTACCGCAAGTGTCTTAAAGCCTGCAGACGTATTCCAGGATTTCGTCTCAGCATCGCAAGAAATGACGAGAGTGCTCGAGCTTGGCTCAAACATTTTTGGGAGCCGTATAAAACTGGTAAAACTACTTATTGTTAATTAGCCATTACATTAGATCGGTATTGAAACAATCGGCAAAAATACAGAGTCCCGCTTACAAATTTTATCATTTCGTACTAACTATTCCTCTAATGATTTGGAAGCATTTTCTTATTATTTAGTAACTTGATTCTGAGAAATATTGTTATAAAGTGAAGAAAGTTTCGTTATACATGAGGCGGATATAGAAATTCGAAATGAGATGGGGTGGGAAAACTTGTTCAGGTATTAATTAGAGCATTGGCCATGCAAAGACGACAGTTTATCGTCTCGTGGCCAATTTTGATGCCAATAGAAAAGTCAAATAATTCGTCAACACCCTCGAGAGGATCAGAAGCGAACTAAGAATTTCTGGCAGGCCTGGAAAGAGTCTTTGAAGGCTGACCCAACACTATCTATGTTTAAACTGATGAAGAGATGCAATGTTAGCTATAGAAGCTTCAGAACACAGCAGTCAATCAAGACATTGTGATGAATTCTGACGTTGAAAGACACTGAATACTCGGTCAACACCTCTACAATGCTCGGTCTAGAGCTGTCAGGGTTCGAAAATGTCCAAAGCTTCCCAAACATCTCAAGAACAAACGAGGACATGTTCGCGATTTGGTCGCTGAGAAAAAGTTCATTGCTGACAAAACTTCAATTAACTGCGATAATTCAGAAATATTAGTTTTAAATTGTGAAAATTACAGGGAAAAATGTCAATATACTCTTTTTAGCTATTTCATCCTTGTAATCAGGAAATATTGATATGAATGAAAAATTCTCTATTTAGCTACGGGACCCTGTAGTCTATAGTAAAATATGTTCAGGATGTCGTCTCGTGGAGTCTTGATGAATATTTTTGACAGAAATTCCTTACATTAATATATTTTATTATAAAAGCTATGATAATTAATAGTATTTATTGTTAATGTTCCAATTTATCTTCTCTTTTATTAGACGACAGCAAGCAGTTCATCATCGGACTGAGGAATAACAATGGAACTCTGAAGTGGCACGATGGCATTCCCTATTCACTTACCATCGCCGTAAAAGATGAAATGAACGAAAGATTCAGGATGATGTATGGGAAATTCTGGGGTATGAGAAAAAATAACCCGAAAAATTGTCTCTGTCAGGGCAACCCAAATAACTTGGAGTGGTAATTTTTGTAAAATTGGAGGAAAATGAAGAGACTTGACTGTGAGTGTTGAAGGCAACCTGTAACTTCAACACTGTTTGCATATTTCCCCGTTAATTTTATCCATTTCAAGCTAAGTAATAGTTACATTTCGAGAAATAAATGAATAACTAAAAATGACATAGTTATATTCTAAAAGCTTTCTAAAAAGATAAGGCTATAATGAAAAAATAGTATTACATATTGTGGGTTAATTAAACTCTTTATATTCTGAAAACGTGTCTGTTAAAAATGTATTACATTAATCATTTGCAAATCTCTTAGCAAAAAGATTGTAAAGTTGCGTCTTGCATTATTGCACATTTTCTATAAGGAATACAAGCATGGCGTATACAATACGAGTTGATTAGCCAATGTAAGAATCTCCCAATTATGGATAATAAATGTCAAGCAAAGAAGTACTTAGATAAAGTATTTATGTGTAGAGAGCTGTGAGATTTCACAGAGAGTTTAGAATGGGTATAAAAAACTGATGTTATACCTAGGGTGTGGTACCAGAGTCAACCTTGAATGGTTAGATTTCTCTGTACTTCCACACTATATATATTTGATATTTTTCTATCTAGAGTCAGTGGGGAATTAGAACTCGTCACTCACCTAGGAGACTCACACTAGTTCTGTGCTCCTCTAGGCACAGAATAGTTTCTGTATTCTAATAGTACGTTGTAGATTTTACTGTAATGTAAAACATTTCATCTGTATCACTGTACCAACTACTATTAAAAGATAACAGAATTGTTGTTCTCCTATCACTTGAATCCTTCAGTTTTCTTATGTCCA
Organism: Caprella mutica; assembly: GCA_947561585.1. Lineage (NCBI taxonomy): Eukaryota > Metazoa > Arthropoda > Malacostraca > Amphipoda > Caprellidae > Caprella > Caprella mutica. Next base: position 901,115 of record CANNZV010000006.1, read on the forward strand.
TAAGTCCATAGTCTACTTGTCACGTTAAGAATTCCGTGAATCAAGCCTCTTAATCGTAATAGAGATTAATAATAAATAAACGAAGACAAGAAATATTTAAAGAAGTTAACAATTTAGTCGTTAACACATGTCAGCTTAAATATTAACGTTAACAGACTAAAGATTAACATTGGCATCTTCTTGAGTGGATGCGTGATAAAGAGATATATGGATTACAAATGGAATAAGATAGACAGAAGTGATACAGTGAAAAACGAACTAAGTTAGTGAATTGTGGTGAAACTGCAAGAGTGTAATCGCAAGAGAACTCGTGAGGGTTTGTTACACTGGGCAGTAAAACGGATTGTAACTACAAGAAAACCCGTGAGGGTTGGTTACCATTAAATCTGTACCACAAGCACTAACGACGACGACGAGTCAAAAGGAAAGTTGATCACTGAGGAAACAGGAGTAGAGGAGCAGGTCACTGAAGAACTGAATAAAAGAAGAGTAAATTTGCCGGTGGTTCCTAACTAAGCACAACATGAGTCATTCAGACAGTGACCCTGAAATACTATACGATCAACCAGATAGTGACATCGAAATCCTCTATTTCGCAATAGGCAAAAGGAGGATTACTACCAGTCACTACCCAGATAAGGTAAAGAAAATGAAACTTGAAAATTATCAATCTAACGTTCGCCATCCACTATTCACATTGTTGAACAAAACGGCAAGAGTGGAATTGCTGAGGATATCAAAACCCTTAATGGAAGAGCTACAGGAAAACAGTGGCTGCATAAAAATGAGCGACTGTGAACAATTTATTGAAGCTGACGAACAACGACAGAAGAAACTTAATAAGTCTCCTGACTCCAAGAAAAGTGAAGTTTATAAATATGAAAACATCGATAATTGTGAAAAACGCATTATGGCTGACGACAAACGACGGAGGAGGATCTGTGATACCTCTCCTGACTGCGAGGAGGGTGACAGTAAGAAGAACCTATCTAACAGAATACGTGAAGGACGTATAGAGGCGCTACAAACACTACGGCTTACGTTAGAAGAAAGGGGGAAACAGAGAGAAGCCTGCAAGGACATTTGCGATACAGTACAAGAGCATAATGAAGTAGCTCGACCAACCAGTGCATTCAGTTCACCAGACGAGCCAGAAGGTGATCAGCTGGGGTCAACGACCGCCGCATGCAGTCATGATGAAAATGCACTGGACAAACCTGAAGAACATCTAGACAAAAAAACATCTCAATGGGACCTGAACCAGGTATACGGTATCGGGAATATTCCTCAATAAATGTTTTATTAACTTAGATGTTTGTTAAGTATATATTATTATATATATGAGTATCAATAGTGTTTAATATGAATGATAATAATTCATCACGGATGAAATATAATATTAATACCGGTTATTGTGGTGTAAACCGAGGTAAAATAAGTTATTTTTCGCAAACTTAGAAAGAAGTTTTGCAGTAGATTATAACAGGTTTTTGAATGAAGGTCGCAGTAACTTTGTGGAAGAAAGTGAAAGTTTAGACTATATGTTTTTATTTTACTGATATATGCTATATGTTGGATATTGTCGGATGTAATTCACTAAGGATAATGAATGATAAGGCATTGTATTGTACTTCTATATTGTATTTTGAATTATTGTTAACTTTTTAAGGTTGAAAAACATAAGACGTTAAAACGTGAGAATATTGATAAAAGATAATATGAGTTAATGTGTTCTAAATGTCTAATGCTTTTATTCGATATAAATGTAATTTTATACAGGAAATGTTGAATATTTCTGTAATTGTTTGGTCATATATAAAATAATTATATTTTGATTTCATGCTTGACTTTGTAACTATGTTATATTATAAATATTGGGTATTGATATTGAAGCTTGGTGTGATACATGTATACTGTATTCTGTTCGGTTATTGAAAACATGATAACATGTTTTGAAAAAAAAGGGGGGGGCAGTGTTGAAGGCAACCTGTAACTTCAACACTGTTTGCATATTTCCCCGTTAATTTTATCCATTTCAAGCTAAGTAATAGTTACATTTCGAGAAATAAATGAATAACTAAAAATGACATAGTTATATTCTAAAAGCTTTCTAAAAAGATAAGGCTATAATGAAAAAATAGTATTACATATTGTGGGTTAATTAAACTCTTTATATTCTGAAAACGTGTCTGTTAAAAATGTATTACATTAATCATTTGCAAATCTCTTAGCAAAAAGATTGTAAAGTTGCGTCTTGCATTATTGCACATTTTCTATAAGGAATACAAGCATGGCGTATACAATACGAGTTGATTAGCCAATGTAAGAATCTCCCAATTATGGATAATAAATGTCAAGCAAAGAAGTACTTAGATAAAGTATTTATGTGTAGAGAGCTGTGAGATTTCACAGAGAGTTTAGAATGGGTATAAAAAACTGATGTTATACCTAGGGTGTGGTACCAGAGTCAACCTTGAATGGTTAGATTTCTCTGTACTTCCACACTATATATATTTGATATTTTTCTATCTAGAGTCAGTGGGGAATTAGAACTCGTCACTCACCTAGGAGACTCACACTAGTTCTGTGCTCCTCTAGGCACAGAATAGTTTCTGTATTCTAATAGTACGTTGTAGATTTTACTGTAATGTAAAACATTTCATCTGTATCACTGTACCAACTACTATTAAAAGATAACAGAATTGTTGTTCTCCTATCACTTGAATCCTTCAGTTTTCTTATGTCCATAAGTCCATAGTCTACTTGTCACGTTAAGAATTCCGTGAATCAAGCCTCTTAATCGTAATAGAGATTAATAATAAATAAACGAAGACAAGAAATATTTAAAGAAGTTAACAATTTAGTCGTTAACACATGTCAGCTTAAATATTAACGTTAACAGACTAAAGATTAACAGTGAGCAAAGTCTTAGTATGAAATAATGGTGTTCAAAATTATGATACACAAGGTGTTTCATTACAGTTCCGTCAAAATTTTACAGATCGCATGGAAACTCAAAGTGAACACATTTTCAAAAATAAAAGTCCAAAATGTTTTGTTATCGAGATGTTGATTCCCTGATAATAGTTTTATTTTTAACATGCATAGGGAATTAAACATAAAATTAACATTTTTTCACTAAAACCTAAATTAGCAAAAGGCTATATTTTTCAAAATACTGACTTTTTAGAGGTTAAAAGGACTCCTACCTAAATAGTCACAAGTACTTACGGTCCTAACAGATGGTTATTAGTGGAAATTAAACCTAACAAACCTTATTACCTGTAATAATGGTAATAAAGGTGCAATGTTTGTTCGAAGTTACTGCCTCCACTTCAATGTAGACCTGACACGAAACCTGAAGAAGCTTCTGCAAGCAAATCTTGAAAACTGAGAAATTTTGAAAATTCAGGTTTTCATCTTCGTCAAAAAAATTACCTAGAATCACGGTATCAATATTCCGAAAACAAAGAATTTTTGGATGTTTTTGATATTTCCGAAACAGTCTTCATTTTGTCAGATGTGATATGAAAAACTTTGTATGTATGATAAAATAGTGAAACTGTTAAATTATTATATATTGCTATTGAAATACTTTTTATCATTACAATTTATATACCGTATTACACAAAAAAAGTGGGCAAGAATAAAATCCCTTCAACTTGAAAACTAATCAATGTAGGAAATTAAAACAAAGACCATATTATAATGCAAATCCTGAAGTTTCATTTAGTTTTTAACAAATGTTCAAAATGCCCACCTTGTTGTTCAATACAAAGATCTATCCGCTTCTTAAAATTATAGATTACTTTCGCTAAAGTCTCTTGATTGAATGATGCGATTACTTCTTGAATGAGTTGTTTTAATGCAGGAATGGACTTTGGATTGGATTTGAAGACCTTTTGTTTAACCAATCCCCAAAGAAAATAGTACAAAGGCAAAAGGTTAGGTGATCTGGCTGTCCATGGAAACCGAAGCGAGTTTTCAACCACTCCAAATCAGGCAAAGAAGTATGGGAGGTTGCGCCATCTTGATGAAACCAAACATCGGGGCTAATGTTGACATTCATAACATTACTTAACATTTCAATGTAGGCTTCACTTGTTACAGTGCGGGCATTCCATGAGTTTGCATCTTCAAAAAAGTATGGGCCATAGATTCTATTCGCACACACGCCACACCAAACGGTAACTTTTCGGGAGTGTAGCGGTTTCTGAATTACTGGTACTGGTCTTTGAGAACTCCAGTAGCTAACGACATGTTTGCTTGTTCACAAAACCATCAAGATAAATATTGGACTCGTCACTAAACACAAGTATAGTGTTGACATTTAGTGTTCCTTGCTCTGTTGCCTGATTAATTCGTTGACAACAGTGCAGTCTTCGGGCATTGTCATCATGTGTGAACGTTTGTGACTACTGCAATTTGTAAGGAGTCAGTTTTTGATTTTTTCTAAGAATCCATTTTCTAAGAAAATGTTTTGACACATGAAATAAAAAGTTGATATGTTATGTTAATTATTTTTGGATTTATTTTATTATAGCGACTTATTATTCCCCCACTTTTTTGTGTCATACGGAATATAATAATGGTATTTTATATCTATTTTACCATCACATCATAACTAATCTAATACTATTTTTATAACTAATCTAATTATATAATCATAATCTAATACTACAATCATTAATAATTAAATAATGTTCTCATAACTAATATTCTTTTCACTGTTCTAAAACTACTCATATCTAATTAAATATCATTCTCATATCTAATTAAATATCATTCTCGTATCTAATTAAATATCATTCTCGTATCTAATTAAATATCATTCTCATATCTAATTAAATATCATTCTCATATCTAATTAAATATCATTCTCATATCTAATTAAATATCATTCTCATATCTAATTAAATATCATTCTCATATCTAATTAAATATCATTCTCATATCTAATTAAATATCATTCTCGTATCTAATTAAATATCATTCTCATATCTAATTAAATATCATTCTCATATCTAATTAAATATCATTCTCATATCTAATTAAATATCATTCTCGTATCTAATTAAATATCATTCTCGTATCTAATTAAATATCATTCTCGTATCTAATTAAATATCATTCTCATATCTAATTAAATATCATTCTCATATCTAATTAAATATCATTCTCATATCTAATTAAATATCATTCTCATATCTAATTAAATATCATTCTCGTATCTAATTAAATATCATTCTCGTATCTAATTAAATATCATTCTCATATCTAATTAAATATCATTCTCGTATCTAATTAAATAATAGCCAAATTATTATTTTAATTTTTTAATTCTAAACTCTTAATATTCTCATAACTAATCACTGATTAAACTAATCATAATCTCCTAAATAATATAATAATATTCTCAAACTAATACTAATAAATAAGGTAGGTATAACAGTCACATAAAGTACTATAAAATATGATAAAAAAAAGTGTTATTTTTTAACTTCACTTACACATAGATATCTATATACCTACATGCAAACTAATATACATAGCATAATTAATAATCGTTTATTAAACTGACCACAATATAAAATTAAATTATTTCATTTCCTGATTCTTACTTTAAATAAAGTATATATTAAAATAGAATATAGAATAGTTGCACCTCTGTTTAATTTCCATGAAATTTTCTTATCAAAGAAAATGTGGTGAAAAAGGGTAACAAGATCAAAATGCTGAAAATCTTAAAAACAATATATTAAGTGTTGATTATATAATCTCATATAGTTCATTTTTCTATAATTTGAACAAGTTCGGTTTTATTGATCACAGTTCACGCCAAAAAGCAAACATTTCGCTGAAAGTATGAGAAGGAAATAATGCTAATATTGCTCTAGAATTATTATTTACGGATATTAAGTATAATAAAAAGAGGAAGAAATGGTAGAAAAAGTTAATACAAAACGTATCTGTTTTATTTTTATTATAGTAGGGATTTAATGTATGCTTCAGTCATATCGTGACTTATAGACTGACATCAAAAGGGATTTAAAAAAAAGGAACTGGAGGAAGCAGTCAGAAAGGAAAGTGGCTCCATGAACAAAGTCACTTACCACCATAAGTGCCAATGCTCGTGGATGCAGAAAAGCTACTTCATGTATTCAGACACTTTACCAAGGAATGTGACGAAAAGAGACACAAGCACCAGCGGCTTCACTCACGGATGGAAGAGGAAAATGAAGAGTGATATTAAATGAAGCCTACGAGTCTACTTAACACAAAATCCAAGAGGAAAATGAAGAGGTGATAGATAGTAAATGAAGCCTACGAGTCTACCTAACACAAAATCTAAGAGGAAAATGAAGAGGTGATAGTAAATTAAGCCTACGAGTCTACTTAACACAAAATCTAAGAGGAAAATTGAGAGGTGATAGATAGTAAATTAAGCCTACGAGTCTACTTAACTCGAAATGTTAGACCTCGTAGTTGAAGAGCATAACCCTAGCGCTATCCTCTAAAACTGCAAGTAGCGTTAAAAAAATGATCAACATGGTATATAACAAAAAAGACAATCCATAATCCAAATTACAACAGTTCGGTGCCCAAGGGACGCCATCCCCCTTCTCTTCCATTCACCACAGACAGCTTCAGGATAGAGCCTTTCGGGGTGCAAAACATATCTGCCGCGTTTTTACTGCCAAGTATAATTTGCAAAGCGTTTCTACCGCGGCGTATACGCCGCATTTTCTTTGCCTACTACTATAGTTTCCAAAGCGTTTTCACCGCCTAGTGTATTTTGAATGTTAAGAAGGGGAAATAGGGCAGTGAAAACGCTGCGGTGAAACTGCTAGTATAGTATGGGCCTTAAACAGTCATTCTATCAACAGCGCCTCATAAAGTTAGTGGAAAAAAAATAAAAGCATCAAAGAAACACAAATTAAACGGATAAACTAGTTAATAATTTGCTGCAGTATCTTTGATAAAGAGTCACATGTACAAATATTAATGATTAAAAAAATCATAGTTTTGATTTTTGAGGTAAATGAAATAATTTGTTCAATGCCTGCATATATTAACTATATGCATTTTATTATTATCTTATGCCCATTTCTTTCCCGTTTCTTGAACTTCTCAATAAAAGAGCAAGAGATACTGTATACTTAGTATATATAACTTCTCAATAAAAGAGCAAGAGATACTGTATACTTAGTATATATAACTTCTCAATAAAAGAGCAAGAGATACTGTATACTTAGTATATATAACTTCTCAATAAAAGAGCAAGAGATACTGTATACTTAGTATATATAACTTCTCAATAAAAGAGCAAGAGATACTGTATACTTAGTATATATAACTTCTCAATAAAAGAGCAAGAGATACTGTATACTTAGTATATATAACTTCTCAATAAAAGAGCTAGAGATACTGTATACTTAGTATATATAACTTCTCAATAAAAGAGCAAGAGATACTGTATACTTAGTATATATAACTTCTCAATAAAAGAGCAAGAGATACTGTATACTTAGTATATATAACTTCTCAATAAAAGAGCAAGAGATACTGTATACTTAGTATATATAACTTCTCAATAAAAGAGCAAGAGATACTGTATACTTAGTATATATAACTTCCCAATAAAAGAGCAAGAGATACTGTATACTTAGTATATATAACTTCTCAATAAAAGAGCAAGATATACTGTATACTTAGTATATATAACTTCTCAATAAAAGAGCCAGAGATACTGTATACTTAGTATATATAACTTCTCAATAAAAGAGCAAGAGATACTGTATACTTAGTATATATAACTTCTCAATAAAAGAGCAAGAGATACTGTATACTTAGTATATATAACTTCTCAATAAAAGAGCAAGAGATACTGTATACTTAGTATATATAACTTCTCAATAAAAGAGCAAGAGATACTGTATACTTAGTATATATAACTTCTCAATAAAAGAGCAAGAGATACTGTATACTTAGTATATATAACTTCTCAATAAAAGAGCAAGAGATACTGTATACTTAGTATATATAACTTCTCAATAAAAGAGCAAGAGATACTGTATACTTAGTATATATAACTTCTCAATAAAAGAGCAAGAGATACTGTATACTTAGTATATATAACTTCTCAATAAAAGAGCAAGAGATACTGTATACTTAGTATATATAACTTCCCAATAAAAGAGCAAGAGATACTGTATACTTAGTATATATAACTTCTCAATAAAAGAGCAAGAGATACTGTATACTTAGTATATATAACTTCTCAATAAAAGAGCAAGAGATACTGTATACTTAGTATATATAACTTCTCAATAAAAGAGCAAGAGATACTGTATACTTAGTATATATAGTATCTGGGTCTAGGACAAAATCCCCCTCCGGACAAAACCCCCCTCTGGACAAAATCCCCCTCAGGACAAATACCCCCTCCGGACAAATACCCCCTCCGGACAAATATTTTTCTGTGTGCTTTTTTCTGTGTGGTTGAGGCTCATGACCAGAACTATGTTGAGTCACCCGGCAGTCCTGATATTTAATTTCTGTTTTAAGTAAGTCAAAGAACTTCCAAATATGTGGATGTGAACAACCACACAATGAGAAAAACCGTCTGTGCAAAGCTTCGACGATGTTATTAGTTATGTTGGAGGCTGACTTGTTTCACGATATTGCCTTCCAATATAAACATCCTCATAATAATTCAATATCTGTACTCCTCCTTCTGGCATTAGATCAGATAACGTCTAAAACACAGTTTCAATATCGTCAGGAGGAACAAAAGTTAATGTTGCTATCATGCGCATCTTAACTGTTCAGTCAGCATCTTCTTGTTATTTTGTTTGTAAACAACATGCCTTCTAAACTTATTAAAATCTGTCTGTCTGCATCCAGAGGGGGATTTTGTCCGGAGGGGGATTTTGTCCAGAGGGGGGATTTGTCTGGAGTGGGATTATGTCCGGAGGGGGATTATGTCTGGAGGGGCTTTTGTCCAGAGATGGCTTTTGTCCAGAGGGTGCTTTTGTCCGGAGGGGGATTATGTCTGGAGGGGGCTTTTGTCCCGAGATGGCTTTTGTCCAGAGATGGCTTTTGTCCAGAGGGGGCTTTTGTCCGGAGGGGGATTTTTTGCGGAGGGGGATTTTGTCCTGTTCCCATAGTATCTTACTACATATATGGTATACAGTAGTAATAAAAAATGGCAAAATGTGTATAATTATATCAATAAGTTTAAAAATTGTAAATAAACACTAACAAATAAATGAAATGGTGATATCATAATTGGTTCAAATTACATTCATCAATAATTTTCAGTTAATAATTTGAAAGTAATTTGAAAATTAAAATATCACATTATCATTTTCACCTGCGTGTCATTTCCACAGCTGTCTTATCGTACTGTTACCAAAGATATCATACTGCAATAAGATACACTACTCTAGACAATTTCTATTTTCTCTGTCACCTGGTTTATAAAGCGAGAATTAGAATTGAAATATAGTAAGGACAATCGAGGTATATTGTTTGTGTGACGTCATAACAGCAACACTCTAAAATCATATCTAAGAAAATTGAAGGACGAAACATTATGAAAGCTGTTTATTAATTTCCATTATAAGAAACAGTGATGAATCCATTCATGTTATTCACATTGCTTAACCTTAATTTTCTATTTATGTGTGTTGCCTTGTTGACGTCACGGTGACAAATTACTCGATTTGTGACAACAGCTCACAAAGCTTTACTCTTCAGTACCTACCCTAGTATGAATACTATTATTGATAGGTTGCGACAATTGAGTGATTTGTGACGTGACATAAGCAAGGGAACAAATTTAAAGAGAAAATTAGGGGTTTAGCAGGTAACTATTTTTTTACAAATTTACCATCTTTAATTGTTTCAAATATGATTTTAAAGTGTTGCTGTTATGACGTCACGCACACAACATACCTCGATTGTTATTACTATATTTCAACTCTAGTTCCAGCTTTCGAAAACAAGTGGCTTTTGAAACCAGAAATGGGCGAGAGTAGTGTAACTTATAGTAGTACTAGTGTACTTTCCCGTTAAAAATAACGGGTTATCATCAATACTCGTTATTAGGTTACTTTTAATGGATTCAATTAAAATTAAATTTTTTGCATTGCCTAATTTATTTTATAGATAAAATACATTTAAAAATTGAATAAAAACAGGGGAATTTAAATATCAAGTCAATATATTTCCGTGCGTATCATAGTTACCTTCTTGAGGTTTAATACCCATCGTGTAAAAGTGGACACCAAATAAATAAATAAATAAACACACTACGGGTATTATTAGGATAGATAATATATTTACTTATACAGTATATCGAGTCACAATATAATTATCTGTCATGAACAATATTATGAAAATTGATGAGTATTTATTATAACTTTTTATTAATACAAATGTATTTTCCCGTTAAAAATACCGGGTTTTCATGCATAATCTGCAGTGTTTAAATTCCTTGGCAAATTAGCTTATTTTTCTGTATAGACTGAAATATTTAACAGATAAAATACATATTAATAAAACACAAAGCGCCTTTTGTTTTACAGGTTTCCTACGGCCAATTTGGCTTAGGCGCTAGCATACGTACAAACCGTAGCTTGTATAATGTCTTTAATTATAGCAATACGTTTAAAAATTGTAAATAAACACTAGCAAATAAATTAAATCGAGACATTATATTTAGTTCAAATTACGTCATCATAGATTTTCGGCTCATAAAATCAAGCACCGTTAACATCAACTCATTGTTTTTTTTTTAAACTGCTTATTCATTTTCACACGTTTCTTGTCCCATTAATCTATCGAGTCATAATACAATTATCTGTCATAAAAAAGTATTACGTATCTCATTAATTAACTATAAAGGGACACTCATATTTGTTACCTATAATAGACTATTCGGGTATTTGTTTTTTGATATATAAAAATTTTCTGTAGTTTTCTATGTCCGTTAACTAGTATGATTATCTTTAATCATCTCTTCATCACTTCATTATAAACATTAATCGTGCATTTTCATGCTTAACATTAAAATAAAAGCTACTCTATGATTTGTAGTGGAATATTATTTGTACCTTCTTGCTGAAACAAGTAGTGAATTTGATATTAATGAATCGAAAAAATTATATAATTATTGTTATATTTTTTTACATCAATTGGTATCCATGTTTATATGACCGAAGATGTGAAACTGACCGATAATTCGTAATTTACCCTATCCACATTCAATCAGTTTAACCATCATAAAAAAACATAATTAACATGTGTTTATGACATTTTAAAACCATTTAGTGAAAACCATATCAAATAGAGATTGTTTACATATTATATGACCACGTCATATCCACATGTCAATTACCATACTTATAACAATTAATATAATCGTAAGCCAATTGAAATTAAATCAATTCAATTGAAATTAAAATGAATGAATAACAGATAATATGCTAATAATAATCATCATATCAATATTATAATACGAGTAACCTCTGACAGTCTGTCTGACTGTCACACATCTCCTAGGGTAATGTTAACTGTAGTTAAGGACAGACAAGGACAGTCAAGGACAGACAATGACAGTCAAGGACAGACAAGTACAGACAAGGACAGACAAGGACAGACAAGGACAGTCAAGGACAGTCAAGGACAGACAAGGACAGACAAGGACAGACAAGGACAGAAAAGGACAGTCAAGGTCAGACAAGAACAGTCAAGGACAGACAAGGACAGGCAAGGACAGACAAGGCGTCGTTTAACGACGCCTTTGTAGTTTATTACAAATATGAACAGAAAATATATGTATATCGGGGGGCGTGCCACCCCCCTAACCCCCCCCCCCCACCTCCCTCCTGCCAGGTTATTAAACAATCATGAAGTGTGCAGTACAACAATCTAGTGAATACAAAAAACTACATTAAATTATGAAATTAAATGAGGTATTCAGTCATTTCAGTCCATTTTTAATCACTGACATTGACCTTGTCTGTCCTTGTCTGTCCTTTTCTGTCCTTGTCTGTCCTTGTCTGTCCTTGTCTGTCCTTGACTACAATTATTACCGCTCTTCTAATATTTACAATAGAGTTAATATATAATCTCAACATTGAAGCAATTTTAAGATTCGAAATTCAAATATATAACTATTCATCATCCGGAACAGGGAGTGAAAACCTGGATCGTATAGTGAATTTTATGACCTACATTTATATTTGTTATTATTTTTATTAAACTAACTTTTTTTTCAAATAATTTTTATTAGTAAGTTAATAGACTGTAATTACAATTCTCTTATTTCAGTAAATTCTTTTATCAATTCTAAATAAATTCTGTTCATAGAAATGCAAATGGATGCAAATTATTACAATTTAAATAATATCCCTATTAATAATTTACAATATGTTTCCCCTCCATAACAAGAAGAATATAATCTTCACCAAAGATTATTATTATTTTCTATAAGGCCCCATTTGAAATGTAAATATTGTGCCCTAAGTTTTCCGGTGGTGTGCGGTGTAACTGTAAACACATCTGACGAAGTTTAGCTATGAAGTTTATTATGCGGGACTTTCCTCCTAGGGACATCTCGGGCAATCATTTCTAGGCTCCTCTTGCTTATTCCTACCTGTTTGTCGTTGAGGTTATTTTGTAGCTGTCTGTGCTTAAAGAGACACTCTTAACCATTTCTTATTTTGTTGTCGTGCAACTGTGGTGCGGTTTGAAAATGCAATTAATAGAAAAAGAAATTAAATATGTTAGAATGTTAATTACAGGAATGCAAATGATGTTTTTTCAAAGAAGGGAGTTATAATATCTTCTTGTAATAACAACGATGCAATATTTCTATTTGATAATTAAGAGTATGCTGTTTATAATGAAATGTAAATGCAATTTTCTATTATATTCATTCTTATAGATTTTATTCATTTCATAAAATAGCATAGAGAAGTTATTCAATTTTCATTTGAAAGATATAAAAGTCCATCACAGTTTTTATTTATTCATAATTATATCCTATCATTTGAACAAATGAATAAAGATTTACAGTGAATTTAAATATTTTTTGACGAGAGTTTGATTTTTAAATATAAATTAGTGTTTATTTCATATGAATTCTGCAGGTTGAAGAAGAGCTTCTAGTTTCAGAAAGATGATATAATAAAAAGATGATGCAAATGATATTCCACTGGCAATGATATCATACGATGAAAAATATCTAATTCTTTCAGTGAATACAAAATATTCCCAGTTATGTCAATGATGTTGAATATGAAGAGCGGCATTTCTTTGATAACTTATTCCTTTTATAACATTTTTGATCGAAGTTCTAAGAATTTTCGCCGTAAGAAAATTAACCGTGCGGAATTTTTGCCGCACGATATATTGTTTTTAAAATTGCACATAATTAGTATACGTATAGCAAATTAAGTGATCTTAACGATGATGGTTTGAAGGTCTCTTAATGATAAAATTGAAGGCCTTTTACTGATAAAGATCAAATATCTTTTACTGATAAAATTGAAGTTCTTTTACTGATAAAATTAAAGTTCTTTTACTGGTAAAATTAAAGGTCTTTTACTGATAAAATTAATGGTCTTTTACTGATAAAGTTAAAGGTCTTTTACTGATAAAATAAAAGTTCTTTTACTGATAAAATTGAAGTTCTCTTACTGATAAAAATTGAAAGCCTTTTACTGATAAAATTATACATCTTTTATTTATAAAGTAAATATTTTGATCACATAATTTGCCCGGAGTTTCTTAAGCAGTCAGTTATAATAAATTTCTAACTGCAAAAATTCCGTTAGTATTTCTTGCGGCGAACTTACCTGAGGCGAATATTTTTGATCATACATAGTTTTTGGTCTTACATTGTGTTTGCACAGTTTCTTACTTGATACAGTTATAAGTAAAATGCTCTTCCCATTCGTGTTTTTTAATTCACATTTTCCGAAATAGGGAATAATTTCTTACGTATCTGATATCTGTCTCAAAATAAAATAATGTGTTTATTTTAACGTTTGGTTTCAACTTCAAACAAAACAGAAAGCGTCAAATCATGAAAATGTTCATCTTGCTGTCATATTCATACTCCAGATTTATATGTTTGTAACATATCAAACTGGATATAATGTTTTTTTCTGCATTTCAGATTAGCAACAGAACGAATGTATTCAAAGAAATAAATCGGAGAAATATTTATTTAAACGTGTTTCTTTGTAAATTATCTTTTAATGGCACCATACTTGGGGAAATCTCATAATTTTATCTTTTTTTTTCGTAAATAGCTACCTAGTACCCTCCCAGATGTTTGAGTGAAATATCAGAGCTCTAGAGTCACTATAATCCACTGGGGGAGAGAGAAAGGGAGGGAGACGAGGTGAGAATTGAGATGGCGCTTGATGCTTTACACACTCCCTATCAGCCACTAATAATTCGTAATGATCAATTATCTCGCCATATCTGGTAGAGTTCTTGCTACTGAGACCATACACAATAGCTATTGGCTACAATCACCATCAGTGGCACTTCATATCTCATAAAGGAAGATGTTGGGTGTCAGAGCGCAGCTAGGTACAAGGCAACTTTCTGGCACTTCTCAAAACTGACAAATTTTGGTATTCGAAAGCCTAAGGCTTTCACAATTTTGGAGCTACGGCACTGATGTTTTTTGCTTTCGATTTTCCAAGAAATTCTCTACGGCTAAGGACCTTGAAAAATGGACTTTCAATTTTTCACAAAAAAATGATATTTTTAAAACCAATTCGAACATCAAAAAAATAAGATTCTAGAGCTGTAGAGAATTCCGTGGAGAATCGAATGCAAAAAAAACCAATACCGTAGCTTCAAAATTGTAGAAGCCTTAGGCTTTTTTGGAAACAGTTTCAAATTCGTTCGAAATTCGAATATCTCGTTTTCTATGGGTCTAATCGAAAAAAAACCATGAACGAAAACGATAAAAAATTAAATTTTGTTCTAGGGGACTAAGTTTCAGAACCGTAGATTCATTAATTAGAATATTTTCAAAACTAAGTTCGGTCCTCAACACTTAATCGTTTTCGTGATATTCTTTAGTCATCCCTTCCTAAAATTCGTTGTTAGGTACAGGTTTTGAATGGACATTAATAAATGTGAATAAAATTAAATTGTATAGTATCTATTATTTATTGAAAAGAAATCAAAGCTAATAAAATGATAAAGTTACTCAGTAATTACAGGAATGTTAGTAAAGAACATGGAACTAAAAAATTAACATATAGACTTTATTGAAAGTTACAATAAATGTATTCACTGGTATATTTTCTCATAATAACAATTAAATGTTATTTTTCCTTTCAGCATGGAAAATGTTATGAACTATACCTATGCATTGTGCAATGGGTAAATATATATATATTATAAAATATAAATAAGCTTTAACTTTCTATAGTATATTTGTAATACAGTATAAAATTATGATGATAAATTTACTATAATCTTAATGAAACTGTTCTTAATCATGTAGAGTGATATATGCTCCTGATAATTAAAATCAAAAATATTTGTTTACAATTTTCTGAATAATGAATACTGATTCAATTTATGATAAAATTTGATACTTCATTAATGGAGATTAGGTTCATAACAAAGGACTTTGAAACTGTTGACGAGAAGGAAATAATACATCAAGGTGGGGCTTGAAAGTTTATATAAAAATAAACAGCTCCCATTTTTAACGGCAATTAAAAATTTGACTCATGTTTTAATATTTTTTTAATAATAATATTATTTGTAGTTTTATTTGAAATATTTAAAACAAATATTTTAAATAATGTTATCAACTAGTGTATTTTCCCGTTAAAATAACGAGACTTATTCAATAGCAGTTTATTACCCGACATTATGCTACTTATAATGAATTAAATTAAAAAATATTTCTACATAGACTAATAATAATAATTATTATTTATTTTATAGACAAAAAACTTATAATTTTCAATAAAAACATAGCTAAGCATTAATATTTCATATTACTATATTTCCGTGCGTACCATATAGTTACAATCTTCATGCTTAATACCGTCGTGTAAAAGTGAACACCAAATAAATAAACAAATAAATAAACACACTACGGGTTTTATTAGGATAGATGAATTATTGAATATTATATACAAATATTAAAATAATACCAAACTAATTTTTCTAATGAGATGACTGTAAAATTATGAATAAATATCTTCATACAGGGTGACCCAGAAAAAAGTTTACCCAACTTTGAAATAATATTAATATCGTACACGTGCAATCTTTAGCAATGACGGTGGTAAATGTATACATGAAAAAAACTAATTCATAAATTTACTTCAACTCATTTTTTAACTACTTATAAATACACTATTTTTATTATTATTCTAAGTTGGGTACAATTTTTAGTGGGTCACCCTGTATAAATTATCTTTAATATTTATTTGATATCTTACGTTGATTTTTAAGTTAAATCAATGCCTCGTTAAATATTTTTACGCTAAACTATTCAATAGTTCTATTACTCCATCACACACCATTTACACTCTACTCAAAATAAAGCCAATCACAGCTAAGTAATTGGCTTCTCTGAGATACTACACATATAAATGTATATATAGAGAGAGATATATTAGACATGTAGTGTTAGTGAAGTGAATAACTAAGAACTTTAGTTGCTTCACATTTCTTGTAACTTTTTCCATTTAAACTATTGGTAAATTCCTAGTTCGTGTCCCTATTTCATTTAGGGACGTGAACTATGAATTTATCTAATTATTTTAACTGAACTTTCATTGCAAAATCATCAGACAGTAAATAGAAATATATGCTCCAATGGCAAGTGATGACTAGCATAATAAATTGGTTATATATTTGTTTACTATATTCCTGTAAATGCGTTGGTATATTCCTGTAAATGCATTGGTATATTCCTGTAAATGCGTTGGTATATTCCTGTAAATGCATTGGTATATTCCTGTAAATGCGTTGGTATATTCCTGTAAATGCGTTGCTATATTCCTGTAAATGCGTTGGCATATTCCTGTAAAGCGTTGGTATATTCCTGTAAATGCATTGGTATATTCCTGTAAATGCGTTGGTATATTCCTGTAAATGCATTGGTATATTCCTGTAAATGCGTTGGTATATTCCTGTAAATGCGTTGGTATATTCCTGTAAATGCGTTGGTATATTCCTGTAAATGCGTTGGTATATTCCTGTAAATGCATTGGTATATTCCTGTAAATGCATTGGTATATTCCTGTAAATGCGTTGGTATATTCCTGTAAAGCGTTGGTATATTCCTGTAAATGCGTTGGTATATTCCTGTAAATGCGTTGGTATATTCCTGTAAATGCGTTGCTATATTCCTGTAAATGCGTTGGTATATTCCTGTAAATGCGTTGGTATATTCCTGTAAATGCATTGGTATATTCCTGTAAATGCGTTGGTATATTCCTGTAAAGCGTTGGTATATTCCTGTAAATGCGTTGGTATATTCCTGTAAATGCATTGGTATATTCCTGTAAATTCGTTGGTATATTCCTGTAAATGCGTTGGTATATTCCTGTAAATGCGTTGGTACATTCCTGTAAGTGCGTTGGAATATTCCTGTAAATGCATTGCTATATTCCTGTAAATGCGTTGGTATATTCCTGTAAATGCATTGGTATATTCCTGTAAATGCGTTGGTATATTCCTGTAAATGCGTTGGTACATTCCTGTAAATGCGTTGGTATATTCCTGTAAATGCGTTGCTGTAAATGCATTGGTATATTCCTGTAAATGCGTTGCTGTAATTGCGTTGGTATATTCCTGTAAATGCGTTGCTGTAATTGCGTTTTCTCATTCTCGAATTTTTCTCACTCGTTCATGTTCCACTCCGTATTTTTCTCAGATTAAAAATACAAAACTGAAAGTCAGAATTTCTCGTCAAATGAAAAATTGTTTTCAAACAAAATACCTGTAGCTCAGAGGGAATAAAATGTGAACCTACCTGCTTCTCTGTTTCACCTGTAAATGTTCTTATGCTTCACCAGGTAACACTTTAATCTAACTAAGGCATACGTTGAAGCCTTTTTGGGGATTCAATTTCGAAAAAAGGCATCAGAGAAAACCAAAAAAGAAAAACGGATTTTAAAAGTATTATACGAGTATTTTAGTCTGATTTAAAAAAGGGACAATTTCCATTAAAAGCAGAAGAGTGTTATTCTTTTTATAATCTCCTTTTAATTAGACTGAATTGATATTAGTGTAATTTTTATCATTATCGAAGAGATTGTTTATAAGTCCGTACGTGCTGTGATCTTACATAAGTTTATTTAAAAAAAACATTCCGTAAAATAACTCGTATATACATAGAATAATATTTCACAGCTTTGAGAGTTTCCGGGATTATTTTATTCCCTTATCCACAGTGAACGAAATGCAATGTTTAGTTTGAAAGCAGTACAGGTTTTAACAGACCATTCGTGCAGAATATTCCTGAAACAGCTTTTCTATAATATTGAGGTGGAATAAAGGTTATTCAGAAGTAATATTTTCTTGGTTCTTGAATATTCATTACATATGCAACTGGCGTCAACTTCTCCTATTGAGTCGAAATAATAATCATAATTATCAATAATATACCGTCAAAATACATACCGCGGTAACATAGTGAAAGATTAAATGTATGTTCAAACATCAAACAAAGAAATGTTCATTAAAGTACATTAAAAGGTTTTAATCCTATTAAAAATTAGATCATTGTTATTGCAAGAAAATAGTCATTTATTTAGAATTATGTCTTCAGTTTATAAAGTTAACTACTTGAAATAACCAATTACTCTATTAAATAAAGTAAATACTAATTAATAGATATATATTGGGAATCCTATAAATGTAATTTACACTAGAAATATTTTAATAATACTCAGTTAAAAAGTTGCAATACAACCGTATAAACAATTAAATTCTGTGAGCCTATCATAACCCTTATTTTTTGAGGTAGGTCACAATTCAAAATGTTCCATGAAACATTTCCTCTCAATCTCAGATAAAAAATACATTCCTTAACTAGGCCCATTCTATACTAGCAGATAAGACGCTGCGTTTTAACTGCCCAGTTTACGCTTCTTCAATTAATCACGGTTAAATGAATGGAAGGCGGTAGAAACGCTTGTATAGACTGAAAATTTGCTTTCCATTCATTTAACCGTGATTAAATTTGAATAGGGTGGGCGGTGAAAACGGTGCGTTTTATCTGTTAGTTTAGAATGGGCGTTTTACAGTTCCTGTAATGTTATCTCCATCGTAGTAGCTATTTAATTCATGCATACATGATGTATTTCATATATTGTATATATTATAGCGTGAGAGATCTTTCATGTGGTTTATGAATTTGAAATTAAAGTGTATAGTGATGAATATAGGGTTGTGACAATATGTGTTTAAAATCATAGATCTTAATAATATCACAGACGAAATGAAATGGTATCGAATACTATACACCGCTGGTGTAGAACCTTTCAATACTCTTTAATTCTCTCCGTCTGTAATATTTCCAAGATCTATGATTTTAAAAGCATATTGTCACTACTGTAGTGATGATACTCATACATAGTCTACAGTATTCTTATAGTACGCACCTATATAGTGTTATTGTATGAAGTTAAATTCAAGAACGAGCACGGACATTTCGTCCACGAATTGCTTTATTTTGTATTATAATTATAATGTGAAGTGTACATATTGTTTATTATATATTATTTATAATATTCTGCAATATAGAAGTAGAGAACACCCATTTTTGATGGTCTTTGCCTTAATTCTTATTGCAATCTTCTTCTCCTGCTCCTCATGGCTGCAACAGGAAAATAATTAAACTGAATACTTTATTTAATGATTACAGGAAGGGTTCGCTTTTATTGTACCTCTGTCTTATAAAATCTGTAATAATAGCGAGGTATGTTTCGTAAATATTATAATACATAAACATTGAAAACGGAAACATTTTTCTCTATATTTACAATAACTTTTTTTATGTGTTCATATGAAATGTTTCGTATTAAATCACTATAATAATATTATATATTTATACATGGCTATTAAAGTAATAGTAAAAAATAAAATGAAATACATATCCCATATGCAATTCTGCCCATATGAGTATATCCCATATGCAATTCGTGGACGAAATGTCCGTTGGACGAGATGTCCGTGGACGAAATGTCCTAGATCCATTTAAGAAGGGGAATTATGTATTATTCTATATATGTATATCTTAATCAAAAAAGGTTATACTATATTAGACCTTATTACTAATCAACTGTATGTATATTTCCTATTGTTTCGAATCAGCTAATTGTATAAAATCCCTAACTATTTCAACTCAGATAATTGCAATATATTTATCGAAGTTATTAATAACACTTAAGTCCTTTTAAGCTAAAAGCTTCTTGGGCAACCTATATAACTTTAAAAATAAACTATTTAAAATTAAATAAACTCGAAATCTTTAAATGATTCATGTAAAAGCACTTTACTGTTTCATAATTGCAGTTCCATCTTCAAGCCTCTTCACCTTCCCTTTAATAATTTTCCTTTTTGATGGCCATAAAGTCAAGAGATTAGAAAGTTAATATCCAGAGAATTAAATTCCTATGAAAGTGAGGATTGTCCAGCTGAAAAATTAGAATCTAATTATCCTTATTGAAGATTTATTCGTATTGTGAAATAATATTACATGTTTTCTAAGTTTGTTTCACGTAATTGACATTCATGCATTTATTTGTGTATGTTTATTTGGTTTTAAGACTGGTTTTATAATAGTATAACTTGGCTGATTTTAATATCTATATCTATAATTTTAATTAATTTCATAAAACGTTATAATGTTATCACGAAAAAAAGAATAAGTTATTCTCTATATCATTCAATCGCTTATTTCTATTCTTTATACATATTTTTGAAAAAATGTCATTATATCACCATGGTTACAGAAAATCTTCAAAAATTGAAATTTATTACTAACTGCTTTGTAATAAAAGTCAATAGAGAAAAATCCTAGCAAAGGACAGCTTAAAATGCACCAACAAGGAAAACAAGACTGAAAAGAGAAGAAAGATAAAAAAATAGAAAAAAATATTCCTAACGAGATACTAACTTCCAACTCTGTCGATATAGAGAATGATAAAGAAAAAATAACAAGGGTAAAGGATATATCCACCACTAGGGTAAGTTCCGGAATATTGGTCCGTTCCACATATTCGGTCATATAAGAAAAAACGATATAATAATAGTTATTTCACTAGGATAGGTTGAGTAAAAACAACCAACCCGGGTTGGTTGTTTTTACTCAACCTATCCTAGTGAAATAATTATTATTATATCGTTTTTTTCTTATATGACCGAAGATGTGGAACTAACCGATAATTCGGAACTTACCCTAGACCCTTCACTCAAAAAATTTGTATAGAATTTTAATATCATTTGCCTTGCCTTTTAATTCATTTTATTGTTAAAATGGTGACATTATTTCTAGGTAAAATGCTTATTTTATTAATGTTTCTATTAACCCTTTATTGTTTTTGTGATCTTATTTAGTCACTTAAACTTAGTAAGAAATGTAAGAGATATATAATAGTGTTTAAATATTTTTATACACTATTTTTATTTAATTCAAATTATTTTGCTTCTTTGAGATTTAAATTACATTGCTATTCTTCCCAGTGTTGACATTTCATTAAATTTTGCCTTTGGAAATTTTATTCAAAAGACTTTAAAGAAAAAAACAGAGAGAATATGAACCAAATGCGAAAACTCACCTACTTTGTGTTCATGGATGCAGTAAAGCTACTCCGTGAATACAGTAAAACTGACGAGAGCTATTCATATTTATATATAGTTAAAAACTGCATATTATATAACTTTCCACTGGCTTCAAAAGGTCCGAAACTGTCTCCCTAATCAGAAAAGCAAAAATTGTCACCGTTTCCTTCACTCTACTCAAGTTAGGCGGAATTTTAATAGAGCTTTTCATAGTTATTTTATATATTAGTATTTAGAGGGAAATGTGTTATAATATAAAAAAGGAATTAAAACAATTTTTCTTCGATTAACAACAGATAAATGTCAAATGAAATAACACTTTCGTACTTTTAGTTATTTTAAAATATTCAACTGTATTTATTTATATTAATTTTCAATTATTCTTATTTATTAATATTTAGCTTCAAATTATATTATAGTTTGTTAGCAATAATTCAAATTAACAGAATAAAATATTAATTGACTTCAATATATGATTTCATGTGCTGAAATTGAAAATAGTGAGATTTGTATTTTTCCAAATGAAAAATGACCTTGATTTATTTTTTTTATCATTTATTTATAATTTATTTATTATCATATATTTATTATCATTTATTCGTTATCATTTATTTACTGACATTTATTAATTATGGTTTATTTATGGTCAATTATCATTTATTTATTAACATTTATCAATTATTTATTATCATTTATTTATTATCATTTATTTATTATCATTTATCATTTATTTATAATCATTTATTAATTATGGTTTATTTATTATTATTTATTTATTATCATTTATCATTTATTTATTATCATTTTTTATTAAAATTTATTTATGATCATTTATAATTTATTTATGATCATTTATAATTTATTTATTATCACTTATCATTTTTTATTATCATTTATCATTTATTCGTTATCATTTATCATTTATTTATTATCATTTATCATTTATTAATTATCAATTATCATTTTTGATTATCATTTATCAATTATTCACTACCATTTATAATTTTTTTATTATCATTTTTTATTATCATTTATTAATTATCATTTTTCATTTATTTATTATCAATTATCATTTATTTATTATCAATTATCATTTATTTATTATAATTTACCTATTTTTATTATCATTTATTTATTATCAATTATCATTTACTTATTGATCATTTATTTATTATCATTTATTTATTATCATTTATTTATTATCATTTACTTATTATCATTTATAATTTACTTATTATCATTTATAATTTACTTATTATCATTTATAATTTACTTATTATCATTTATAATTTACTTATTATCATTTATTTATTATCATTTACTTATTATCATTTACTTATTATCATTTATTTATTATCATTTATTTGTTATCATTTATTTATTATCATTTATTTATTATCATTTACTTATTATCATTTATTTATTATCATTTATTTATTATCATTTATTTATTATCATTTATAATTTACTTATTATCATTTATTTATTATCATTTACTTATTATCATTTATTTATTATCATTTATTTGTTATCATTTATTTATTATAATTTATTTATTATCATTTACTTATTATCATTTATTTATTATCATTTATTTATTATCATTTATAATTTACTTATTATCATTTATCTATTATCATTTATTTATTATCATTTATTTATTATCATTTACTTATTATTATTTATTTATTATCATTTATTTATTATCATTTATCTATTATCATTTATTTATTATCATTTATTTATTATCATTTATTTATTATCATTTATTTATTATCATTTATTTATTATCATTTATTTATTATCATTTATTTATTATCATTTATCATTTACTTATTATCATTTATAATTTACTTATTATCATTTATTTATTATCATTTACTTATTATCATTTACTTATTATCATTTATCTATTATCATTTATTTATTATCATTTATTTATTATCATTTATCATTTACTTATTATCATTTATAATTTACTTATTATCATTTACTTATTATCATTTACTTATTATCATTTACTTATTATCATTTATCTATTATCATTTATTTATTATCATTTATTTATTATCATTTATTTATTATCATTTATTTATTATCATTTATTTATTATCATTTATTTATTATCATTTATTTATTATCATTTATTTATTATCATTTATCATTTACTTATTATCATTTATAATTTACTTATTATCATTTATTTATTATCATTTACTTATTATCATTCAATTATCATCATTCATTTATTATCATTTATTTATTATCATTTATTTATTTCTCATCCCAAATTGTCCCCTGAATGGCTAATGTGTCCCTCTTTTCTTTTCAACAAGAACATCCACTTTATTACAGCGATAATATGAACACTGCGAAAGAATTTGAAGCTAAAAACTTAAAATTGAGTGAAATTTTACTTCCATTTGAATATTATATAATAAATTCAGGATAATTTATCTTATTTAGCTACATGAAATTCAATGATTTGAATTTTAAAAATATTTTTTTAGAATTTTTTTTTTTCCATTTTAATTTTTTTTTTCCATTTTAATTTTTTCTAAAGATAAAACCTGAAGATAAAAATTTCAAAGTTATACAATAAACGGATGTAACAAATGTTAACATTAAAATCTCTTCATCGGTTTTATGTAGACTAAATAAGTAGAATGTCACATGTGAACTCATAAAGCATATTGTTCCGAAGTATTCACAAGACAGGTTGCGAGAGCATTCAATAGTTCCCGCCAGAGTTAGGACCAATAAATCTTTCGTCGGAACCTTTCCTCTTGATAGAGTTATGAAGATTTATGCACCATCCAATGGAGGCCTATTTATGACTGAATTAGAGTGGCTGCCCATTAAATTAATGCCATACAGTGTTTCCTCAATCGTGAATGTATTGAATGGCACTTGAAGTATATTGACTTATTTAATTGCCACAGGATTTGATTGCTTGCAGAATCCTAGCAAATAGGAAGGTTGTGGACTAAGTAATTAAAACTCATTTGTGTGCTCAGTCAGAAAATTATAATTATAAAAGATTATATTTATTAACGACGATCCAACTGCAATTTATCACAAATCTGAAAATTTAAAACCAATCAGCCTAGCGTCCTCCGTCAGAAGTTAATTTCCGAGACGATAAAACAAAAGTTACCGCAATAAACGATAATGAACGATTTTATCCAATTATCCAATATTATAGATATATCATGAATTTTTAATAATGGTTAATAATATATAATTGCTATACATCATCTAATTAAGTGTTCGATAAAACGAAACTTGCCCTGATGACGTTGGTTGAATAACTCAGAGTATTTTTCGTTTCATTTAATTAAGTTTCTCATCCGCATGAAAGTACTGTGATGAATTAATTCACTGTGTATTTAGCAAATTGAAATTCCTCTCCTCAGTCCAAACCATCGAGAATTTCTTTATGACTATTTTTATTTCCCGAAAATTAAATTAACACTTTTGGTAAAAGTTATCGTTTCAATATCGAAAAACTTACAATGTACTGAAAGTGGGTGCTAACATCAGTCAATAGGAAATATCAGGTAAAATGATGTAGCTGTCCAAGTACTGCTAGGTTCTCTTTTTCCTAAACCTTAGTCCTTCATAAGATTGAAAATCCTAGACTTCTTCCAAATACCTAATTTAAGTCGGCAGTATTTTGGAGAACAAATGGAGGTTTATTTCCTAAAGATTTACTATTGCTAACTATAAAAAATGCTGTTGGTAATACATATTTATCACTATATGTATTTATTACCATTAACCTAGACACTTACAGTGACAATTTTCATTTAGTTGATCTTGGCAAAATAACCAGACAAATGCAAAAATAGTTCTAGGTTTTTTCGCCGCATGACACTTTTGCCGAAAATATGACAATTATTTACCTAACTAAGGTATACTTTTTACAGTAAAAACCAGTAAAGAAAATATTTTGTCACTATCAAACCTGGCCGGAGGGAAAATCGGAAAAAATGTTTCCCATTTTTCAATTACTTATAAATCTTTAGTCAATTGGCGAAAAAACTGTATCTTGGTCTCTTTTCATCGCCTTTTATTGTACTATTATAGTGTAAAAATAATTTTGAGCTGATGGGCATAGTTTAAGAACAGGTAAGCAAAGAGTGAGGGTGATTTTTTTTGTCATTGTGCGAAGGTTATTCTTAGAGCTAACTCTGTGATTTAACTTACTAAAAGGCAGTGAAAAAAGGGAAAAATTACAATGGTAGACATTTTAATATAGGATGCTTTCACTTCTTCCTTGGAAACTATTTTGAAATAGAACAACTTCAGTGACATTTTTTTATATCATTAAAATTTTCACTCTGAATGTTCGTTCTTCGCTGGTTCATTGCATGGTTAAAGGCCCGCTTCACACTTGCATTTTTAACTCCAATTCATCCCATACACATAATTCATCTCTGACAGTTTTTAAAGTTTGCCAATATGTTTTACATTGTATATATTTATATAAATATGTAAATTTATGCGTTTACAAAGTTTATACCGAGACACCGAAGATGAAGAACGATCCAACTTTAACTTGTTTGGCCCCAACGTAATTTACTGTTGGGCATCTTATATTAAGTGTTGCCATTTACGGTATTCAATTTCATGGTCAGTTACAGTTTGTAGCTATACAATAAATAAGTTGGGTATAAGATAAAACAGGTAATATTAAGAAATTGTCGTTTTAATAATGAATATTTGTGATCCAGGCATGATATTAATATTATAAAATGACACTCGACTGAATGTACTTTCATTTATATGACAATAATTTGACCATTTGTTAATGCTCAAGATGTAGAAATAACAGATGCAAGGTTAATTGCTGTGTTTGGCTTTGAAAAATCCAAACACCTGTTAGTAATATTAATTTATTCAGTAATTTGTACGAATTATTTAGGAATTATCATTCATCCATTAATATATTAATAATTAACATATTAATATATGATAATTACGCCTAATTAGGGTATTATCTAGATTCTATGCTTATAAAATTTATAAATGAATTCGTTCTAACATTTTAAATATAAAGCATATATTGGTATTAATTAAGTTTAATAAAACAGTATGTAGATTCTATACTTTCAAAATTTATAAATGAATACGTTTTAATATTTTATATATAAATCATGTTTTCTTATATATAAAGAAGACATATATACTATCTACACCAGTTCATTTATTTCATTTTTTCCCACTATCTTTATCCTAGAGTTTATTTGAACTGAGATTGACGTAAAAAATGACTGTGAAATTTCGTAGGCTGGTCCAGTGTCACGTGTAACATCTATTGGATTCTTCCAAAGGAAAAAGGTAATACTTTACGGTAATAAAAAGAATTTCCTTATTGAATGTGGACAGTTCTTTTTCATGATATAATGAAAAAGTAATATATAGATATTTATTTATTTTTATTAGTATTTTCATTTAATATTTGTGAAACTAAAAATAATTTCAAATTGATATCAAAGAAATTTGATAACATAAGAAAATAATTAGTCATTAAAAGGTTATATTGTTTCAATAACAAATATAATATATTTATTTATGTAAGCTTCAGAGTCTATTCTCATTTAAGCCGAATTATAAAATTCATAATAGTAAATAGAGCGAAGGACAAAGTGTATAAAAAGAACGAGGAAATAGTTTATATTCTTGTTCCAGAACACGCATAATAACGGAGCTTGTATCATAAAAAAATTTTATTGGTGCAAGTAAAGATAACGGACCAGAAATGAAGCTAGTAAAGATAACGGACCAGAAATGAAGCTAGTAAAGATAACGGACCAGAAATGAAGCTAGTAAAGATAACGGACCAGAAATGAAGCTAGTAAAGATAACGGACCAGAAATGAAGCTAGTAAAGATAACGGACCAGAAATGAAGCTAGTAAAGATAACGGACCAGAAATGAAGCTAGTAAAGATAACGGACCAGAAATGAAGCTAGTAAAGATAACGGACCAGAAATGAAGCTAGTAAAGATAACGGACCAGAAATGAAGCTAGTAAAGATAACGGACCAGAAATGAAGCTAGTAAAGATAACGGACCAGAAATGAAGCTAGTAAAGATAACGGACCAGAAATGAAGCTAGTAAAGATAACGGACCAGAAATGAAGCTAGTAAAGATAACGGACTAGAAATGAAGCTAGTAAAGATAACGGACCAGAAATGAAGCTAGTAAAGATAACGGACCAGAATTTAACTAAGTAAAGATAACGGACCCTGATCCGTTATCTTTACTTGCTCCAAAATTGCTACCTATTTATTGTTTACAATTAGTTTCCTACCTGTTTACAATCAATTTTATATACCTGTTTACAATTAGTTTAATACACTGTTTACCATTAGTTACCAAACGTGTTTACCATTAGTACTGTTTGTATCAGTCTGTCTTATTTTTCTCCTTACCCATCCATCTAATTTGTCTAATTGTAACATTTAGAAGCTACCTCATCTGTCTTATTTTTCCAACTTTAATTAACATGGGAATACACTCGGCCAAACTGATTTATCTAATGGAAAAGAGATTAATGTACATTTTTACTAAAGGCAAGTTCCGTGTTATCGGACTGTTCAACATTTTCGATCAGATATATATATATTCATTATTATTACCTTCACAGATGGCGGAGGGTAATGTTTTAAGAGGCATTTATTCATTTGTCATTTTGTTATTCGCATAACTCAAAAGGTATTCAACCAAATTGCCTGAAATTTGCGATCGCTCATTATTCCGGAACCATTTGATTACATTTTGGGAGCGATTGGGTAAAAGGTCAAGGTCATTTATTACTCAAGACTAATTATTGGATGTGATGTATAAGCGGTGGCGAAGGTACGCGCTCTACGAGTGCACGTCATCTGGTCTATTTTAATTGTATTGTTGATACCTGCAGATTTCATGGATGCCATTTAAAATCAAAATTTACTATTAGTTATAATATATTTTTCATGCTTGATCGCAAACGTGTAACTGTTCCATAACTCTGAACTCACCCTAGAGCTGCTTCGCTTCAGCTGTCATAAAAGTAAATACAAACTCAAACAATATTGATCATCAAATTGGATGGATTTTTGTTGTGTTTGAGATTTTATAAATAATGTTTGTTTTAGATTCACTGAAGGTAGGAAAGTTATGGTGGGGCCATAGATAACTAAACTGTGTTCCCATCATAACTTTCTTTCTGGGTAGAAATTTGGGTATAGAAATAAGTTTTTATGGACTAAACAATTAGGTTACATCATTAATAATTATATTGTAGATTTTACATTTTTGGTTCATCATTCTAAATTGTTTATGGTTTCACTAATGAATATCCAATTCAAAGATATGTAGAAAAGAAAATAGATCATCATATTAAGTATACTAATTATTATGTAGTTTCTGTAAATCTTCATACTGTTGAATATTTTTTAAAATGATGAAATATCTGAACAAAAAAGTCAGTCATTGCAACAAGATCTGCAAGGTTGAAGTACTTTTAACAAAAAATTTATTTCACCAAATTTAACGTGACTCTCTTTGTACTTTTTCATTGGCGAATGGAAATCAGACACCATTTCAATTCTGTGAATTCCCCAATGTATGAAAATCGAGTTACTGACTTTAGTGCCCTTGAAACCAGAGATAACGTTCTGGTTCCAGATAAGAAGTAGAGTCAATGTTGTAGAGAGGCACAATTTTTTTTTCTTTTTTTATTTATTTCACACTTTTACAGAAAAATTCAATTAAAAACATGCTAACCAGATGCTAAAAAAAAGCTTTGGTTCCTAAAAGAATTAAAATCTCATAGAACCTAAAAATTGTATTTAAATTGTATTAAAACTGTTTTTAAAATTAATATAGTAAAAAATGTAAATGCCAACGATGCTGATTTAAAAATAGAGAGATTCATTCTATACTTCTCTACTTCCCTTTAGTTAATAACATTTTGAAATAAACAAACAATTACAATGGTACTTAAATTATTGGTCATTAATACCTAGGTACTTCAGATCAGGAACAGTTTTCAGATAACTAACAAGTAAATAAATTACGGATAAAATAATTAAAGGATAACTTAGCAGTATTCGGAAAGTTTATGTTGGCAATGGTCAATCATATATTTAGCATAGCCTGCATAGGTCAATAATATATTTAGCATAGCCTGCATAGGTCAATCATATATTTAGCATAGCCTGCATAGGTCAATCATAATTTTAGCATAGCCTGCATAGGTCAATCATAAATTTAGCATAGCCTGCATAGGTCAATCATAAATTTAGCATAGCCTGCATAGGTCAATCATATATTTAGCATAGCCTGCATAGGTCAATCATATATTTAGCATAGCCTGCATAGGTCAGTCATATATTTAGCTGAGCCTGCATAGGTCAATCATGAATTTAGCATAGCCTGCATAGGTCAATCATAAATTTAGCATAGCCTGCATAGGTCAATCATATATTTAGCATAGCCTGCATAGGTCAATCATATATTTAGCATAGCCTGCATAGGTCAGTCATAAATTTATCATAGCCTGCATAGATCAATCATAAATTTAGCATAGCCTGCATAGGTCAATCATATATTTATCATAGCCTGCATAGGTCAATCATATATTTAGCATAGCCTGCATAGGTCAATCATAAATTTAGCATAGCCTGCATAGGTCAATCATATATTTAGCATAGCCTGCATAGGTCAATCATAAATTTAGCATAGCCTGCATAGGTCAATCATAAATTTAGCATAGCCTTCATAGGTCAATCATATATTTAGCATAGCCTGCATAGGTCAATCATAAATTTAGCATAGCCTGCATAGATCAATCATAAATTTAGCATAGCCTGCATAGGTCAATCATATATTTAGCATAGCCTGCATAGATCAATCATATATTTAGCATAGCCTGCATAGAGCAATCATAAATTTAGCATAGTCTGCATAGGTCAATCATATATTTAGCATAGCCTGCATAGGTCAATCTTTAATTGGTAATAATTTGATCGGTTAATGACATACCAAGAGTGCCCGTTGATCGAATGGTTACCCTGTATAGATAATACCTACACTAAACACCAAAAAAAGGCAAATAAAAAATATATATATATTGAATTATTGACGACAAATTTTCTTCTTCAAAGTATTATATTATAATTCTTATGTTGAATGATAAAAATAACGAATCTAATATTAATACTTTTAATTATACATCAATGCACAAAAGATGCTTTTATAGTCAATACTATAAAAGAGATGTTTTTAGATAAAGAGAACACTTCATTATTTTATTTCAAATAAATACATTGTTTTTCAAGTGGATCGAATCTTAGAATTTTTCATCAAATTTTGTTGTTGATATTATTTTTAATACTGAATTTGAGAATCAGTTATTCGAATTCTTCCTTATTTCTATTTTGAAAACATGTTCATCAACCATGTTCTAAGAAATTCGAACGTGTTTAACAAGATAAGGGTTTCAGATTTTTAACGTGAAAATATCCTCGTGAGCTATGATATTTATATTATAGGTATTTCAAATACTTGGAAAATATTATTAATTTTGTTTCGATTCCTAATAATGAATTCTAAATCTAAATTTTACACTGCAATTTATCATATTTTAATATGGAGACAAGAATACAAAAGACAATAGTTGTTCATTCAATCAGATTGGAAGTTTGTTCTTCAGTTTCGAATTCAATGCAATAAAGTGTTTGATCTCTACGGGGTTCTCGATGTCAACTGCTTCAAGAAGAAGGTTTTATTTCGAAAATGTAACAGGGGAATATAGAAGAAGGATTTACCATTATTTCAAGGTGGCTGTCTATACCACATCAATGAATTCACATTTTTCGTAATGCACTTAGCTTCTCTGATTAGAAACCGATTACATTTTCTGATCAGAGAATTTCGCGCATGATTTTGCAAGAATTTGTCATGAATTGCTATAAAAATGATCAATTTACACGCATTTACGAAAGCATCTTCTTCCATTTAAAGTGGATAGAGGTTTTAAATCTATCTGAAGAGAGTCTGAAACTGTCAGAAGAGTAGTCAAGTGATAAATATTATCATATATTTTTAATCAGATTAGTGAATATCATATCTCACAGCTTGAAGATATAATTTAGTTCAATGTTACAGAATTTAAAAGCTCTTATATAATATAATTAGAACGGACACTCGTAGAGCCAATTCCTTCCCCATTGCTACATTTTCTGTTCTGTTTGACCTTTTCGTGACCTTGATCTTGAACTTTGACCCAATCGCTCCCAAAATATAATCAAATGGTTCCAGAATATTGACCAATTGCCTCATCAAATTTTAGGCAATTTGTTTGAATACTTTTTGAGTTATTGGAATAAAAATATTACAAATATATAAATCCCCAATCAAAACATATAGGTACAGTGCGAAGATAATAACGAGGAAACGTTAATTTCATATATTGCACCACATTACTTTTCATTTGGGTAACCATTTATTTATTTATACTACTAAGGTTGCACGTCAAATCTCTGGATATCAGACCATATATGATCCCTAATTCTTTTTATAATGCAGAAAATTCCCTCATCCATTTTTCCAATTTCGTCGCTCAAGTTTTTGCAATGAATTACTGTTTAAATTGCTTGATTTAAAACAGACCGAAGAAATACGTTACCTTTGGCTAACTAGATTTTTTCGGCAGACTTAATAGTTTCGTGTCACTGTCCACCAATTGACTCCGATGTACAAAAAGAAAATTGAACATGCAACATTTGAACTCAAGAATTGACTTTTCATTTTGTTTGCGTATGAAAAAACAAGTGTATGAGAAAATTGTAATATATGGAAAATTAGAAGAAGAGAAAAGAAATATATATAAATTTTGTTTCAGATTATTTTTTTAACAATTGAAAAATTTGAATCCTTTGAAATATTGTGAATTACATTTTTTCCTAATGCAATTGTATGGTAATTCCCAGGTAGTAATGATTCTCTGACCAATGTTGTCCCAATATTAGGCCAAGAAACATTGCTACCTGGGTTATGGATTCACAATAGTAATCCAATAACTAACTAAGCATCATTATGGGGAATCGAAATCGAAATTGCTCATTAAAAATTGCTGTAAAATCATCTATTAGTGGAATTGCAGATTAGGTTTTTTGTTGCCGATAGGAACTTTAATTTCTGTGAGCATAGATAGGAACGAATGATCACATTAGTAAGTAATTAGAGAAATTATAACTAGGTTACTGGAAAAAAGTCATTGCCATATCTACTGCATACGAATTCTTAAATTTGTTATGCCAAAGAATAGTTTTTTGCAAAAAAAAAAATATAGGGAATAAATTTCATAGAACTGTCTATCCAAAATGGTGATAATAATTTAAAAAAAATAAGGGCAAAATTAATAGTTCGCAATTTTAATTCAAGACCTATGTTAGGTATGTATATTTCTATAGTACAATAAAATAAGTAAAATGAAGTTAAAGAGTAAAAAAAACTTCTACTATTGGAATAAACTAGAAATGATTAGTAATTAAGTAAATAGAAAACTATGGACCGTAGTCAATTTGAATTTTTTAGTTGAATTATATATTATTTTGGCGAATATCAAGATAGGTATTTATATCAGTTACTAAATTAATGATATTTGTCTTTGAAGGTGGAAAAAAAAATTATCACAGATTGCTATATTTTATCAGCGATCACTTCATTTTTATAATCGGTGACTTTGATTATTTTTATCAATTTTTATATAATTTTTTATCGTTTTCGATATATTGTCATCGATGACTTTTATTGTTTGTTTTCAGATTTTATCATCGATTAATTTGATTATTTTTATCAATTTTTTATCAAATTTTATCACCGATTGCCCTATCACCAAGAGTGAAATCAGCGTCAAGATTCTCCAAATAGGTGAAGTTTTATCTCCAAGATCGCCAAGTCTCCGCATCACCAGGGACAATCTCTCTCTCTTTCTTTTCCATCAGACTCCATTACTTCTTCTGAAGAGACCATCAAAGAATAAGTTAAATTGAGAAGAGAAACACAACTTACTAAATCTTCTCAGCTCTTCGTACAAAAGATTGTTATTGTGTAAATAAAGTTGTCTTCTTTGCTCGCGAAGGTAAAAGTATATAATGGAAAAAGAATAGATTTTATATATGAACACTCTGGATAAAAATCAAAGGTTACTGGGAATTGTTCGATTCCCCATCAGATTCGAATTATTTTAAATAGGTTGTTTTTAAATGACCTGTTCTTCTAATCTTCATATACGGTGTCCATAAATTCTTAATGTTTTTATTGTTATATTTGTTTACTAACTATATGTATGCTGAATAAAATTATTTGAATGAAAGTACACTTTCAAAATATGCATGCAAAACAATATCGAGATTTTTTTTCAATTACCTCAAAAAAATGTGTATTTTAAATATTCACTTTTTTAAGTGAATATTTTATTAAATATTCCCATTCTTCAGAATTCGATCGTAACTTAAATAAATTGGTATGCTAAAAATATAAATTTCTAAATATTTTCAGATTTCTATGTAAAATAAATGAAAATGAACACCCGTAGTTTTCTCTTCCAACATATTCAAACAAACAATAAATTCCCTCATTATTTATTTTTTAAATTGAAGGTTTCCCTCATTAAATTTTTATTTACTGAATATCAAAACCCTGAAACACTGATCGTACACAATACTCTCTCACTCAAAATATATAGATAGCAATTCATTACTGTACATTTCAAGCAGGTAATGACCTAATTAAAATATGAAATGCATAAAAAAGCGCAATAATGATGCAGTATTATATTGAGATAAATTTAGTATGAACAGTGATTATAATGCATTATACTCTATACCGTAAAACGTGGTCATTATTCTGTAAAACAATATCCTCCATATTAATAATAAGTCAGTTCTCCTCAGTTTCGCAAGATTTTCGTCTATAGTTGATTAGGCCAGATTTCTCGAAAATTGTAGCTGATTGAAGTGGTCCTAAAAATCAAAACAAACGGCGAACTTGAACCATCCGTTCATATAATTTGCCTATTTCAAGCAAATTATAGTTATGTAATGATAAAAATGTACTATACTAATGTATTAAGTACTATAATGGATCTATTTTAACTGATCTGATAATGATTAATGTAGTTGAAAATCGTATATATACAAGCAAACTTGATGACGTTTCAATAAAAATGGTGGTTGTCCTCACCTAATATTGCAATTTAAACCAATGTAGAGTTGCCTGACGAAAATTTTAATAGGGAATGAAAATATTGCCAAAGGCATGATTGAAAGAACAGAAGAAAATTTTTCCTAATTTTCATCTGTAATTGATAAAAAAAGAACTGACCGAACCTTTCATATACCTACCTAGAATAGACCGGTGACCGGTCAATTGATCCCGTACCATTTGAACCTTCATCAATTGCTCCATGGTCATTTATTTCCCATCTTAATTTATGAATAAATTAACATTTAAATAATATCTACATGCATATACCAAAAATATAAAAGAATTTAATAAACTAAAAATGATTGCTGCAGCAAATTAATCATTATTATTCCAGACAAAAAACCATTTTCAGAATTTCTTGCCAATAATATACACTAATAATTATTCTGGTTTATTTTTACATATTCAATTTAATTTAATTCATTTATTAGACTAAAGTCTAGCCCGCTCTAATTACAAATCGCAATTATTGATGAACATGACTAGTAATTACTTCTCTGGAATTAACTTTGGCCTTTTGGTTGTCATTTTTCAGTTAAGATATTTTTTTCTATAACATATGTAAATGATAAATTATCTATCATATTATGTAATTAATACATCTATACAATAAATTAATGTATAGTGCATAGTATATAGTATATTTATCATAAATTGATTTCAAATCAATCTCACCTGCTTATTGTAATGTTTACAATAGTTACATCGAAAAAAGCTTAACTGAAAACTAACATCTACATTTTCAAAATTACTCCTCAACTATTTTTTTATATCAGGGGAAATAACTGTGAGACATATATATTCCTAATTTATTTGACTTGTCATACGTGCGAGTTGAAATAAGAATGGGTATGCAAGAACATTTTATTTTGTCATTGAATTATATTTTTTACTGATAGTAAATTTGATATTATTTGTTACATAAAAATTCTAGTTAGCTGTTATTGCTCAATTTTCTTTACAAATTATTCAAGTTTCAGATGCATGTTTCTATTATTATTAATATATACACCAATAAAATATGTTTACTAGGTGCAAAATAGAATAATATGACTAGGGATCAAATGACCAGGGATCAAGTAACTAGTAATCAATTGACCTAGAGCCGGTTGGACCATGAAACAGAGTATGTCAGTAAAAAATAATTATTTGACTCACATTTCAAATGGTCAAAACTCATAGCTATGTCTGAATGGCTAGATATCTTTAATTAATTCCTATGTTCCCATGTTAATCTTGGTTTGAAATCTTCAAAGATGAGCCAAAATTGGCTTGGGTCAGAATTTTTGTGAAAATTTTAACTCAAAATTTGCTTACAGTTTGCAAGCCTCTAAAATATAGAATAGGTAGTGCTTAAGGTTACAAAAATATCATTTTAATTAGGTATATCAGTCATAATTAACAAACTAGGTAACTTAGTTAACAAAACAACACAAGAAGAGATGTTGAATCCTAACCATATGATCATAACTCTAAGTCTCTACTTTGCCTCTGTTGCCAGGCAACTCGTTCAGTTAAAAAACACTTTTAGAGATATTATAATGAATAAATTCACATAAACTTGATGGCAAATAATCTGGAACATTGGTTAATTTATATCATAGACAACCCAGAAAAATAAACATCATGAATAGCAGAAGGGCATAAAAACAGAAGAGAATATGTTGCGCGCCATCTTTCTCCATTAAAATTAGCGGAAGTAATTAGATTTCATTGGACCACTTTGAACAGCTGACAGAACTATAAACGACTTGATGAGCTGACCTCGATTCAACTTGGAGTTAGTTTTTTTTTATAATTTGTTGAATAGAGTTTTAGATATCTATCTATATACATCTATCTTCTATACTATAATAAGAGCTGCGACCGTCTGTCCATCCGTCTGTGTGTCACAAAATGGGTTAAACAGTCATTCTATCAACAGCGCTTCATAAAGTTGGTGTACATCAGTAATAGAAAAGGAAAACACTAGAATTATTAATTGGAAATATAAGAGTTTTGATTCTAAAGAGTAAAAATATAATTTTTGATAAATTGATTATTTTAATATGTAGCCTATACATATGTGTGCATTTGAATATAATCTTAAACCTATTATAATAATTAAACTCTCAATGAATGAACAACAGGTAGGTACTATAATAAGAGCCGTGTCTGTTTGTCCGTGTGTCACAAAATGGGTTAAACAGTCATTCTATCAACAGCGCCTCATAAAGTTGGTGTAAATCAAAGAAAAATCAAAGATCTAATTGAAAAAAATATTTGCTGCAGTATCATTGATACGAGGGTCACACTAAAATTACTATTAGAAAATAAATGAGTTTTCACCCTAAAAAGTAAAAAAAAATCGATAAATTTAATATATTGTATATGTATGGCGTATGCATTTGAATATAATCTTAAACCCATTAAATTGAACTCTCACTGATTGATAACACACACAGTATTGTTAATAGCATTTAATGCAGATTTCAATTCAAACTGTTGAGATTCTCTTTGTGGTAACAACAAAAGGAAACTATAATAATAACAGAGGGTCCCATGCAATCATATTTACTTGAGTTACAAACAAGACATTCCTATGAGATAAAATGTCGAATTTTCTTACATGAATGTATAATATAATAATATTGTAATATAATAATGCATTACATTAATTAATAATGAATCCCATTATATTAGCCTGCTTTAGAATATCAATATTCAGTGGGGCATCAACGAAATGGCTTTCAAAATGTTTTATGCTTTACACGGTCATTCAACTTAGAAGTTGAATGAATAACATTGAAACGTTATTAAATACGTAGAAAACCTATCTTAAATAGTGTTGTCATTTATGTAGTTAAAGTTTTCAAATCAGTTTTATAAGGTTTTGAAATGGATAAAAAAAACTTCCCCTTGCCCCATTTTATTCCTAATAAATATCTTATCAATAAATAGCAATAATGAATTATTTAATTGATTTAATTATACAAATAATTAAGCTTATCCGAATTGCTGTAACTTTCCCAACAGACAGCATTAATTCACTGTAAATTAAATATCCGTTCAAATACTTCACTGCCATTGTTCTCAGTCCATTCCCGCCGGTAATTTGTTCCGTATTATTATTTTCTAGGACTGGGAATGCAATAAGGAATGCATAGGAATTTGTAGGACTCGTTCTTAAGGGTACAGACAATGTGGGAATCTCGAAAACAATTATCAGAAATTATAGCGCAACTTCAGGGAGTTGGATGTAAAATTTATGCAAATGGTTTATCAGAGGACGTAAACTGTAGAAGTTTTGTTGCACATTTTCACCTTCTTCTATGGAAGAAAAATTGCAATCACTAATGTAGTTTTTTGACTGAAATAAGAGAAATCCTTTTGGAACTTCAATAGGCTGGCAGAAAAATGACATCAAAAATATCTGATTGAAGTTGAAACTCTCCAGAGATTTTAGTGAAAAATTTAGGGATGAGTTTAGAGAGTAGAGTGCATTGAGAGAAGAGTTTAGAGAGTTTATTGTTTATTGAAACTCTGTTCACATTGAATTACAAATAAAAGTAATACAATAATTCTTTTAAAGTCTACCAGTTACTTGTGGAATCTAAAAATATAAAATCTAACTTAAGATATCACAGCTTTCCGAAAAAAACGTAAAATCTACCTAAAAATAGTTTACCTATCTAAAAATAAAAAATCTACCTAAAAATATAAAACCTACCTAATTGTTACCAGTCAGAATACGTCAAAGTAAAGATAATAAATACAAAGTAAAAACACATTAAACAGGACTAGGGTTAAAACTAAATTATTTAATAATAGTGTATTCGAATTTTCTATCATAATGCTCTTTATTAATTACGATATATATTATATTGTGTAAAAATGTTTACTAATTGGTAAATATTTATAGGTCCCATCACTTGATATTATAATATTAAAATATTATTATTGAATATCAAAATCACGTGCATTCATATCAATAAGATGTTTTTATTAATTAGGGCCATTTTTACACTAATGTGACTTTTCAGTTTCCGTTTCCATAGAAACAATTCACATTAAACACCTCATTAAGAGACATACAGAAATAAATACTTTTATATCTTCCTGAATAACGTCAATTATAAAATTTTTAGCCTCATTATCTAATAAATAGCAAGAAAAAGTAATAAAAATATTAAATGATATGATCGCAATATTTGGATATTATAATTTAAAAAAACAATTCAGATTTTTACTGAAAAATATTCTCGAAATTTGTAATCATTGAACAATAGATAAATATAAACAATTTATTTCGGTTTTGTTAATTCACGTCCAAATTTAATTTGTTTGATTTAGCTTTTTTTTTGCTATTACAATTCGTTATTAAATGTTTAGTTATTTGAAGAAAAAAAATCTGAAAATTTTATCTCTTTAATTTATTTGACAAAGATTAATTTCAATCATAATTTATATTATGCAATGCCTTCAACATTAATAATAGTTTAAATTGTGAATATCGGGAATGAATTCACGACATCGAGCATAGAGTAGGTTTATTTTTTATCATCTTTATTTATACAGCTTGGTTAGTTGGTTAAGATTAAAAATTGTAATAAAATGCGAATTACTCAACGATAAAGCACATAAAATAACACAGTCAAAATGGCTACCTAAACATTAAAACTTACCAAAAGATAATCATCTCCCTATAGAACAGACACCATACATGAAACTAGCACAATGAAAAGTAGAAAAATAAAAGATTATTGTAATATATACGAGTAACTAAATAAATATTAAATCTTGCATATTAATTTAAATCAGAATATACATTTTTTTCAATTTTTTTTCATTGATTTTAATTACTTCTTTATTTATTCAAATTAAAGTTTAAAACTAATGTCAATTAAATTATATACTAATTACAATTAAAATATTTATTTATTTCAATTAAATTTTTTATTTATTTCAAATAATTTAATATAACAACTAAAATTCATAATAATATATATATATAACAATAATAATAATATTATTATAATAACACGTTATAATAAAATCACTTAATTAGAAACAACAATATTACAGGAAATCTTCATAGAATGGTTGTAATCATCTTCTTTCTATAATAATTATCCTACAATATTTTCCACACCCTCCCTTTTATTACATACATTTCTACATCACATGTAAACATTAATATTAAAACTTGAATACTTTTACACTAAATGATTTCAGCAAATCCATTGAATTGTATTCTTTTCATATTGAATATTAGTTTTTCAACAGTGCTGTACATTAATACATTCAAAACAATTATATATTTTTTTAAATTAATGAAATGTATTTCGCAAATGATACGCTTCTTCATTCATAAATGTGTATATTCATATATATTCAAAGATTCAGTTTTACACGTGGTTTTTGACATAATAGTACTTTGTAAAATAATGCAGTCGTACATTATATACATCATCATTAACAAAAACTTTGCATTTGTAAATAAATCTTAACAATGAAGATTAGTTAGTTATTTTTAGGAATATTTTATTTAACTATTGTTTAATATAATCCTTGAACAATGGATTATTTTATTTTAGTGCTCAAATAGTAATATTATTTAAATAGAAATATATTAGTAACAACATAAGTTTTAAATGATAATGTAAAATATTATATGTTATAAGAAATCCCAAAATTTTACCAGATGGTTCGTGGATATTGACTAATCGTCCCACCAAATTTCAGGCCGTTTAGTTGAATACTTTTTCAGTTATTCGAATAACAAGATGATAAATAAATAAATAAAAATATGCCGGCTAAAATATAACCTTCCGCAATCTGCTAATGTAATAATATCATTGATAGTTTATGAATGCATTCAAATTAATTCTCTTATTATTATTCCATTCCCCGAATTGAGTTTCTGCATCAGAGTCGCAAAGACTTTTCTGATTTTCCATTCTATTGCCTATTTAATAATGCAATATCTTTATAGGCATTTACTATTGAGAATAAATAGGTATGAGCTTTTGCATTTCACTATTTTATAAAAGTTTAGGATATTTAAGACTGATTTTATTTTTGTATTTGTTTGTTTAATATATTCATACCGTTAACTTAGGCTGTTTTTATATTATTAAATTCGAAAATTAACTTAGAGACTTTTATATAGCCAGGCTTTTCATTTTTATTTTTTGGATCTTTGACCAAGAGTTTAAATTTTAACGCCTTAAAATACAATTTAAATCTATAATTCTTTTGCAACATTTAATTAAATAATTACACTTCCTACTTTCATCTTTCGTTAGGAATCCTTTGAAAAGTCACTTTATTCATAAATATTACTGAAATAAGGACAAAATACCAATAATTCGAATTTATGAATAGCAGCCTATAGGTACTAATATTAAACCCTTTATACCTAAGTTAATTTTAGTGTAACGAAAACATATTAAACAATAAAAAAGTATTTGATTTATATTCACAATTATATTTGACTTATGTAAGCACTTGAAAGTTTTCTAATACATGAAAAAGTACACATGTGTTTATCCGGTCGTTAAACTGAAATATATGAAAAAAACTCGCCAAATACATCACTTTAAAGGGGTCATATATGTCACCTTAGGGCGTAGAAGGTTAACGAAAGGAAATTCAAACTCAAAGATATCACTACAGTAGTTCCTTAAAGGGCCGTACACATGTAGGGTTTTTAAGTTTTTCCACCAGACTTTTTTCTTAGCTCCTCCAACTTTTTCCACGAGAATATAAGAAAAAACACGAGAAAAAAAGTCTGGTGGAAAGACTTAAAAAACCCTACTTGTGTACGGCCCTTAAGAGTAACATCCCTAACTCTCAAAGTTTTACGGTAGTTCCTCAGGACAAGCAGTCATACATAGTGTTAAATTGCATTAAGGTGTTACTATGATTAGCACGTTAGTAGTGACTATGATTAGCACGTTAGTAGTGACTATGATTAGCACGTTAGTAGTGACTATGATTAACACATACGAAGTCACTCTACTAATGCAGTTACTCCCAGATGCATGTGAAGGCAAAAATGTGACTCCATTTACATACCTAATCACATTACTGAAGAATAATGTGGTTACACTTTGCCGGGAAGCTGAAGTTACGATAGGAAAATATTATTTATTAAGATATAGAGTAATCACCCAATTACCGAACGAACCCAGTTACCGAACAGTATATAATAACCCATTAATAATAATAATAACCAGTGGTTGATTTAGTTTGTGAGAGTAAGATGTGAATATTAGGTTCAGTGAAGCGTGTTTGTGAAATTTTTCAGGATATAAGGGTGCCGTATGTGATATAGGAGTCATTTAAAGTTACACTGGTGAATAAGATCAAGTAATCCGGCACATCGTGATAAGAAACATGTATAATAATATGCCGATTTATCTTCCCATTAGCGCTCTATCAGATTTGTTATGATTCGTTGACCGCGTTCATAATGTAAACAAACCACTGTGACAAACAAATGACGATCCTTCGAAA
The DNA here is from genome assembly GCA_947561585.1 of Caprella mutica. Lineage (NCBI taxonomy): Eukaryota > Metazoa > Arthropoda > Malacostraca > Amphipoda > Caprellidae > Caprella > Caprella mutica. The sequence continues at coordinate 943,735 of CANNZV010000006.1, forward strand.
TTAATTCGATTCATAGCTTGTTCGGTAAATAGGTTCAAATAATATACTGAACACAGATTCCGAACAACCTGTTCGGAAATATGGGATGCGATCTATATTATCGAACATGATACAAATTATTGATTTTCAATGCTTTTCTCTTCAGATTATTGATACCTTATTAGATAGTATAGATAGTAAAGTAGTATAGATAGTATAGATAGTAAATAATGAAAAAAACAAAATTAAAATCTTACACTGAGAATGATGTACTCAATGCAATTGCCGAAATCCAAGCAGGAACATTAAAATATCGACAAGCTGCACAGAAATACAAGGTTCCCATTTCAACTTTGTGCGATAAAATAAAACACCGCATTCCACTTGTACCATCGAGAACTGGTAACTATTATCTTTCATATCAAAATGATTTAATCCATACTGTATATTATAATATTCATTGCTCCAAATATATTAAAAGTCCCCTCCAAGCAAATATTTTTATTGTCTTATTCAACGAGGCTAATGTTCCTTATCATTTTGCTGCAAACCGCATTGAATTTGGTAGCATATTTTTAATTTTATATGCTTTTAAAGATTTTTATAATCAAAAATCTACAAAACCTACTTTACTTCCGATTTACTAATTTAAGAAATATTCAGCCTGAAGAAAAAGAATGTACACCATTTGTTTTGATTGTCAACTAGGTATTAGGTTTAATAAATCCATTTAATATTCGTATAAAGGTATATAATTGAATGAACTTATAATAGAAACGTTTATATACTTTAGGAAAGAATTAATATCTATAATAATGGCCGAAAACGCACGGTTTGTTTATAAAATTGAAATTTGTTATCAAAATAGAGAGTGTACAATCTTCTTCTTGAGCATCAGATTAGTGATTCGCTCAATTGTTGCTCACAGAATACTAAAAATCTTCAAAAACAAATTATACAATATATAATGAACCGAATTGTATGCAGTTTGCAGAATAATAATCGTAGACCTTAGTTCTATAATATTATGTTATAAAGTCATTTTTTTCCCGGAGCCTGAAGAGGACCTTCAAAAGTTATAATTGAAGAAATCTGTATAAGCTAATAATTGATGAAATAAAAACTTGCAGTTGATATTTGATATATATATATATTAGTTGTGTACATATATTAAGATAATATTTATTATATTACATTACATCATTCAATTATTTAATTTTTAGGACCTAGAACTAATCTTTCCGACGACCAAGAATGGAGGCTGGTAAATTGGTTATTGACCATGTCCAAAATTGGATATGGAATCAGCAGAAATGAAATTCCTTTTCTTGTCAAGGATCTTTTGGATAAGGCAGAGAGAGATGGTTATGTGATTGAAGAAGGCAAGAAATTCATCGCAAATAAGCCTAGCAAAAATTGGGTTGCTCGATTCCTTGCTCGCCATCCACAAATTAGTCCTAGGACACCGGAAAATCTTAGTTTCCAACGAACATTCGTGACCGAAAATAAAATTAGGGAATGGTTCGATGATCTCCAGAAATTCTTACTCAATGAGCATCAAATTCATGCGTCAGATTTCTTTAAGACTGAAAATGCTCATAGAGTCTTTAACATTGATGAGAGTGGCTTTCCTTTGCAGGGCACCAATCATCGCTTACAAGTGATTGCAGAGAAAGGCTCCAAAAACATATATCGTGTTGCTCCAGACACCAAGGAACAAGTCACGGTATTAGCTTGTGTAGCTGCAAATGGAGCTTTCGAAAATCCACTTGTCGTTTTCCCTGGAGTTCGTACTCCAAAATTTACAAACTTGGACTCTGTTAATCCTGACGACTATTCGCTGGGTTATTCTGCAAACGGTTGGATGAACACCTCAGTTTTCTTCACCTGGTTCTCTAGTGTTTTTTACGAAGCCATAAAAGACAGAGTAGAGTTCCCGGTGATCATTTTCTTGGATGGGCACACAAGCCACATCAACTTGGAAATATCTGACTTTTGCCAGGAGCGTAACATTATTCTCTATTGCTTCCTCCCACATGCAAGTTTTGTGATGCAACCATTGGATGTATCTATCTTCGGACCTTTAAAGAAAAAGTGGAACAAATCAATTGATGACTTCAGAACAATCCACAGGGTATCAATTACACGTTCCCACTTTTTCCCAGTGTTCGATAAGGCTTGGAAAAGTGCTGTTGCCTCTCCACAGAATGTGATGTCCGGGTTCAAATCTTGTGGATTAATCCCATTCAATGTGGAGAACATCAATTATGGAAAACTTCTAAATGCAACATCTGCAAATAAAGCATATGAAGATTCAAATCCCACGAATCATTTGTCACAGGCAAAAGCTTATGAGCGTCTCGGAATGATCAAAATATTCCAAGTTATTGAAAGATCTCTTTCTAATGATGTCAAACGAACGTTTGAAAATCGCATTGAAGAAGATTATGATCTTGAAGACGACACTCACAAAGGAATGCTCTGGAAGATTTATAGAGGGGCGACAGATGCATTGAAGAATATTGATGTGAATAATAACGAAAATGATCAAAATAATGTCGAGAACATTACCACTGGATCCGATTACGACAGTACCACAAGAGCTACAAATGAAAGCAGATCGGTCGATTCTCCAAATATTGTATCCTTGCAGACAATTTCCTCACCTACTGCAGTAACAGAGTCTACACTACCAGTACCAAGAATGCCACTTGCCTCTCTTGCCGCAGAACCGGAGCAACCAGATCCAACAGTTGCTACCTCTTCAACGACTAACATAATGGATATTGGGCAACCTCGACCAAGTGGCCTGCAACAAAAAGTTGCTCCTGAGACTCCAACTAGAGTACGTGTAGAAAATTACAATTATTCGCCATTCAAAAAGTACCTCGTCATACCTGAAAAATTATCATCGGGAAAGAAATCAAAAACTAATGTAAAAGTTCCCTATGCAGTGAGTGGGAAGGACTTCATGAATAATCAACTAAGGATTCAAAGAGAAAAAGAAAAGCTTGAAGAAGAAAAAGAAAATAGAAAGAGAGAGAGAGAGGCTAAAAAATTATTGAAACTAGAGACTAAGAAAAATAAAGTTGATAAGAAAGGGAAGAAAAGGCTTTTTCCTGAGGAGGAGGATAACTTAATCGATGAGATTACTTATGTTGAATCTGATTCGGATATGGAAGAGCTGCAGGATTTTGATTCATGCTGTTATGCTTGTCTTGCAAATGACAACCTTAATGAACCAAATTGTTGGATTGGCTGCAATAAATGCCCAAGGTGGTTCCACAAATCATGTTTGTCAGATGATATTGAACAAATGAGCAGTGATGAGCTTGCCGTTTTCAATTTCATCTGTCAAACATGCTCAAAACAGAGAAAATGCATAAAACTATAAGATAAGGAAATTAGCATAAATTTAAAAATATATATATATATATATTTAAAAGGGAAGATTATTATATTTTTAAGTTTATGTTTCAAGTTTTATTTTGTATTTTTCTTTTATAATATTTATAGACAAATTTTATATTATTTCTAACTGGACTGTTCTCTATAAGTAAACCTTTCACAAAATAATCAAAAGTAAATTATTTTCCCTATAGTAATTATAAGATTTAAGCAATATACTTTGATTGCATTCATTTTCTTGGATCACGAAACTATCTCAAATGAAGCCAATTTTAAGTAATCGTCTTATCGAACATCGTATTTTTTGCTTTGGTTCAATGTCATCATTGCTTTGTATGCAATAGTTTTGTGATCTTCGATATTGAATTGATATTATAATAACTACCTATTGCTAATAGGATAAAAGAAATTAAGTTAGAAGGAGCCCAGACCCATAAAAAGTGAAGACTCTGAGTCAGATAATCCTCAAAATTGACGCGAGATCTAAAATTAAAAGATATACAGGGTGGCGCAAAAAAAAAGGAAACCTATTTTAAAAATTGTTTATTTGACAAACTATCAAACCTAGAAATTTTCTAAAAACTCAGTTTTAATCGTTCACTTTTTTTGCATATATCGTGATAATCTGTTAAGAGTTTCGTTGAAAATTTAACATCCTACAGCGTATTTAAAAAAATTAAATAAAAAGGGCTTGCGCTAGGATGAAATATAAGAAAAAAAGTCATAAGAGGTAGAAATTCATTTTATATGGATGTAAAATCAATAGATTCTACTACTTTTTGTAACAAATATGAGAAAATAAAAATGAATTACCATTTGAAAGTTGTTTTTGAGATAAAATTGATATTTTCATAAAAATTATTTCACCGTTAATTTTTACCTCCTATTCGATACCCTCAAAATATAGCTTTTAAAAGAACAGATTTTTTGTTGTGACAATTTTTTTAAACACTGTAAGTTTTACGCAGGTTTATTGAGAACCCGAAAATATCAATCAGAAAGTAAGGATTAGATTTAATTTAAGACATTTCACCGAATTGTTAAACACGATGTGATAAATCATCCTTTCCAGATGCATGTAAGGCTCGAACTCTTAGAACTGATTTACCGCACCGTCTAAATTTTTGCAAAATGGTTTCTGCAAAGAAATGCACATTTTGTAGAAGATATCGTGAATGGTGATAATTCCATGAATGAAAGAGTCAGTAACAAAAACGTTAATTGAATGAAAAAGAGTACGATTTAATTTTTACTACTACCATATGGAAATAAATTATTCCTATTATGAACTTTTTTGAGTTTTTCGTCCTCGCGCAAGCCCTATTTGTTTACCTTTTTTTAATTCGCTGCAGGATGTTTAATATTCGTCGTAACTCTTACCAGATTATCACGATAGATGCAGAAAAAGTAAACGAATAAAACAGTGTTTTTAAAAAATATCTAGCTTTGATAGTTTGTAAAATATACCTAGTTTGAAAATGGATTTCCTTTTTTTTGCGCCACCCTGTATATGTATAATAAATACCAGGTTATAAATCAATATCGCATCGAAATATATATTGATAAAAAATAATCAATTCATAGTACTACGTATTAAATAGTTTTTGTTTTGTTCGGTAATCGGGTGTTCGGTAATATGGACCTTGTTCGGTGTGTGTGTTCTAATTGGGTTTTGTTCGGTAAAGTGGGAAAATCATGAAAAAATAGGACACTAATAAAATCATCACCGAAAAAAAATAGCTGCTTCACAACTTAGTGGCTTGAAATTTATGCTATGACAACCCCCGCACTATCGTTCTTTGAAATCAAAACAAACATTAACGCAATGGTAAGTATTATTCAAGAGCGAAATGGGGGTATGTCAGAATTGTTCGCTAATTGGGTGATTACCTAGTACTTTTACTTTACTTTATTGCCATAGACATGCTGTGGGCAGAAAATACTTTTTAATAAATAAATATTATATAGATAACCTTTTTAAGAAAGAATATGTTTAAAAAATAATTATTAAGTCTAATATTCTTTGAAAGATCGTTGAGTGGCACAACATACATTTATTTGTACGCTTCTTAGGTAGTGCCAGAATATGATGATTATATGGAACAAATTTGGATAATCTTTGATGTTTTTCTAATGTCCTTCCAAGAGGACAGTGGTCGTTAAGGGGCTAAATTGTAGATTTCTTAAATAATTTATTTCATAATAATTTACCTGAAATTGTTGCTCTGGCAATAATTTTCTATCATTTTATGAATATTGAAAATTTGCGTTTCCTAATAATTTACCCAAAATCTGTTTTTTCCTAAAAATATTACTGCATTTTGAACTATTTTTTTTTTTATCGCTACAGAATGACCCTTTCTATTTTGGTTTACTTTTTAATTATTTTATTCCTATTTGAGCCCACTCTAAATATATACAAAATATTTTCACATCAAATTATTTCGTAAGGATTTAAACAAATGTCTAAAATAATTTGAATTTACAATCTTATGATAGATATAATAAATTAACTTTAGCTTGTTTAATCAGTGATTTTTTTTATTGTCTTTGAACTAATATTTTGCATACAATAAAATAAAAATAAGTGTCTAAATCTAACGTTTATTATTTCTAATAAAAATTTTATTGATGAAATAAAATTACATGGCTACAAAGCATAAAATATAAAAATGTTCAATCTTCTCTCCCATCTGCTACAATAAGACTAATAAAATGTCCGACCGAATAGAATATATCTTAGAATTATCACTACCACGTAAATTCATCCAAACGAGAGCAACTTATCCTCATAATGTTCCAGGGATGTAATGAAACAACTTGTACCCAGGTAGCAATGTTTCTTGGGGCAATAGCGGGACAACATTGCCAATATTGGGACAATATTAGCAATACTAGAACAACATTGGCAATATTGGAACAACATTGCCAATATTGGAACAACATTGCCAATATTGGAACAACATTGGCAATATTGGAACAACATTCGTAATATTGGAACAATATTGGCAATATTGGAACAATATTGGCAATATTGGAACATCATTGGTAATATTGGGACAATATTGGCAATATTGGAACAACATTGGCAATATTGGAACAACATTGCCAATATTGGAACAACATTGGCAATATTGGAACAACATTGGTAATATTGGAACAATATTGGCAATATTGGAACAATATTGGCAATATTGGAACAATATTGGTAATATTGGAACAATATTGTCAATATTGGAACAACATTGGTAATATTGGGACAATATTGTCAATATTGGAACAACATTGGCAATATTGGGAAAACAATGGCAATATTGGAACAACATTGGCAATATCGGGACAACCTTGGCAATATTGGAACAACATTGACAACATTGGGGCAACATTGGCAATATCGGGACAACATTGGCAATATTGGGACAACATTGGCAAAATTGGGACATCATTGGCAATATTGGGACAACATTGGCAATATTGGGGCAACATTGACAATATTGGGACAACATTAGCACTATTGGGACAATATTGGCAATATTGGGACAAGATTGGCAATATTGGGACAACATTGGCAATATTGGGACAACATTGGCAACATTGGGGCAACATTGGCAATATTGGGACAACATTGGCAATATTGGGACAGCATTGGCAATATTGGGACAACATTGGCAATATTGGGACAACATTGGCAATATTGGGACAACATTGGCAACATTGGGGCAACATTGGCAATATTGGAACAATATTGGCAATATTGGGGCAACATTGGCAATATTGGAACAACATTGGCAATATTGGGACAACATTGGCAATATTGGGGCAACATTGGCAATATTGTGACAACATTGGCAACATTGGCAATATTGGGGCATTATTGGAACAACATTGGCAATATTGGGGCAACATTGGCAATATTGGGACAACATTGGCAATATTGGGACAACATTGGCAATATTGGGGCAACATTGGCAATATTGGGACAACATTGGCAATATTGGGACAACATTGGCAATATTGGGGCAACATTGGCAATATTGGGACAACATTGGCAATATTGGGACAACATTGGCAACATTGGGGCAACATTATCAATATTGGGACAACATTGGCAATATTGGGGCAACATTGGCAATATTGGGGCAACATTGGCAATATTGGGACAACATTGGCAATATTGGGGCAACATTGGCAATATTGGGACAACATTGGCAATATTGGGACAACATTGGCAATATTGGGACAACATTGGCAATATTGGGACAACATTGGCAATATTGGGGCAACATTGGCAATATTGGGGCAACATTGGCAATATTGGGGCAACATTGGCAATATTGGGACAACATTGGCAATATTGGGACAACATTGGCAATATTGGGGCAACATTGGCAATATTGGGACAACATTGGCAATATTGGGGCAACATTGGCAATATTGGGGCAACATTGGCAATATTGGGACAACATTGGCAATATTGGGGCAACATTGGCCCTATAATCATTGCTACTTGGGAGTGGTTAAACTAATATCCTTAGAATGTTCATCCAGTATCAAAAAAATCTTTATTATTTTATGTAATTTAATAAAAATATAATTCATAAATAATTCAAGTGGTATAATATTATCCAAACGAACTTACGTTAACAAACTCATTTAATTAATGTAGTGATTTAAAAAATATATTTAAAGCTAATCATTAATTACATTTTTTTAACTTTGACGCAGGTTTTTCTCAGATGAATTACATGTTGATTTAGATATTAAAAAACTGATCTCGGACAATATTAGAATCATTTTACTGAAAATTTATCGTCAAATAAAAAGTATCATTAAAATCTCTACAAAGTTTTGATCGTTCAAAATTATAAATTTCTACATTCCATTTCATATAAAATTGATATCATGAACTAAAATAGCATTAATTTTTCTACATCATTACACTATGTACATACAATATTATTCACATATTCATATTATGCCTTACATAATGTCTCTCCATTCCCACAGTTGTAATGCTTCAACATCAACCATAGTTGCTATTATGATAGTCTTTGAAGTCAGTGTCTTTTACGAACTTAAGTGTAGACATTCAAAAGCTAATTCCAGTTGGAATTCGCTCTACTCTGTTTGATATGTTCAGTCCCTTGGAATTGGTATACACACTTATATTGCTGATTCCCATTCAAGAAGGATTTAGTTATGGAATATTGAGGGACTATTACATAATCATAGCGAGGATATCTTATTAAGTTACTTTGAAGGGTAAACTCCAAGTTATCGGACTGATCCACATTTTCGATCATATGTAAAAAGAATATAATAAAATCAATCGATATTTGGCGAATGCTTGTGAAACAGTCCTATGAATAACTCGAAACATACTCCATATATACAAATTAATTTAAAATTTTAAATATTGGCGATGTTTTTAGTTTCAATTCTATTGTAGTAATTAGGAAATATTATCTTTCAATTATAAATAAAAAGTGATAAATATTTCTTTACTAATACTAAGTAATATTAATTAATATCAATCTTAATAATATCTTTTAAATTAAATTATTTTAAGAAGGAATTAAATACTTAGCAAGTACTTATATATTTAAATAGGCATACATTCTACCAAAGAAAAATTAACGTAAATATACAGATTTAGATGACGTTCATATAAAAATAATTATGCACTTCAACAACAATCAGGGAATCAAACTAGAGCTATTCATTTTAAATATAATTAATTACAAATCAATTCAATTAATTTGGGTCTCTTATATAATGTTAGTAATTAATGGTCACATCCCGTCATTGGTATTATGATTCATCATATTTAACATTATTAAAAATGATAATCAATCTTGTTAATTTTAATGATCATCAGTGAACAAGGTATAGATTTGGTTTAATTAATTACTGTTATTTTGTTATATTTCATTTACATTTGCTGGATTTGGTAAGAAATTATTAGAAGAATAAGAATTAAATCTGCAGAATAGGGGACATTTTTTACATTTTCTGTGAAAACAATCCTGAAATTACTCTTACATTTACGTACTACATTTTACAAGAAATATACCACAATTAGATGATATCTTGGAGAACATTTTACCATTTTCTGCAGGCTGGTTGTGCTATTTGATGTTGTATAGCTCCAATTTATTCAGCGTTTCATCTATGTAGGTCGCAGAATAATGTTTTGAGAGAATATATGAAAAGAGAAAAAGATGGAAATTCACATTTGAGTTTACTTCCAATTTAAGTGGACGAAATGAATGTAAAATATATGTTGAATTTCTGTAGTTTGAACAAGAAATTTTGCTATGCTACTGAATTGTTTATTATCTTTATATACATTTAGTAATTTTAATTTCATAATAAATAAATAAAAATAATTGTCTCCACTCAGATTTTATTAATTTTTTTCGCTAATATCAAAATTTATATATTAAAAATTAAAATCCCCAAAATTCCTAATTTTCTCATTCTAAGTTTGCTTTTCAAACTCATATGAAATATCTATATTACATGTTTCATGCATGTAATAATAATTAATGTATTCCATCTCTCAGTTACAACCAAAACTGTGGCCAGGTTTCAGTTAGCAAACTTTTGATTACTGTGACACGCATAGCGAAGTGTAACGGCAACTTCGTCTGCACAATTATTCCCAACTGCATATCTAATGCACTTCACGAAATAAAAATGAACAAACTTGCCTTTCGTCTCTGCATATTATCCTCCATTTAGCTCTGTTTCAATTATTCTAATTAGAATATTTGAGTCAGTTGGATAAATAGAAGTTAGAGATCAAACGTAATGACGATAATTAATTGCACTTTTAAGCTTAAGTTTTTCTTCCTAACTTTTATATCCAGGGTGAAAATAAGAATAGGGAAATAATTAAACGAATTGTATATAGGTATTTCTCTACAATTCCTTATTATATTACAGTTCATTTTTATACTACAATAATATATTATGTTGTATTTTATGTAAAGAAACTAGTTTCCGTTGTTAAACAAGATTGTTCATTGTTTTATTGCAATACATTATAATGATAATCTGCGTACCCTGACCCTTGTACAAGTGTAAAGGAATATGTTTATTTGTATTTTCAAAAGGTTTACGAATTAGTTAACTTTATTAAATTGAAGCCACTCGAATCTGTTTACTTTCGATACATCATTGGTATGACTGACAATGTAAACACTCCAGAGTTATGAATGAAGTAATAAATAATTGAAGTAGTAAATAATTGAAGTAATAAATAATTGAAGTAATAAATAGTTGAAGTAATAAATAATTGAAGTAATAAATAATTGAAGTAATAAATAATTGAAGTAATAAATAATTGAAGTAATAAATAATTGAAGTAATAAATAATTGAAGTAATAAATAATTGAAGTAATAAATAATTGAAGTAATAAATAATTGAAGTAATAAATAATTGAAGTAATAAATAATTGAAGTAATAAATAATTGAAGCAGTAAATAATTGAAGTAATAAATAATTGAAGTAATAAATAATTGAAGTAATAAGTAATTGAAGTAATAAATAATTGAAGTAATGAATAATAAACGTAATAAATAATTGAAGTAATAAATAATAAAAAGTAATAAATTATTGAAGTAATAAATAATTGAAGTAATAAATAATTGAAGTAATAAGTAATTGAAGTAATAAATAATTGAAGTAATAGATAATTGAAGTAATTAATAATTGAAGTAATAAATAATTGAAGTAATAAATAATTGAAGTAATAAATAATTGAAGTAATAAATAATTGAAGTAATAAATAATTGAAGTAATAAATAATTGAAGTAATAGATAATTGAAGTAATATATAATTGAAGTAATAAATAATTGAAGTAATAAATAATTGAAGTAATAAATAATTGAAGTAATAAATAATTGAAGTAATAAATAACTGAAGTAATAAATAATTGAAGTAATAAATAATTGAAGTAATAAGTAATTGAAGTAATAAATAATTGAAGTAATAAGTAATTGAAGTAATAGATAATTGAAGTAATAAATAATTGAAGTAATAAATAATAAACGTAATAAGTAATTGAAGTAATAAATAATAAAAAGTAATAAGTAATTGAAGTAATAAATAATTGAAGTAATAAATAATTGAAGCAATAAATAATAAACGTAATAAGTAATTGAAGCAATAAATAATTGAAGTAATAAATAATTGAAGTAATAAATATTGAAAACAATAAAGAATTATTGAAGTAATAAATAATAAAAGTAATAAAGAATTGAAGTAATAAATATGCACTTCAAATGGACACCTTAGGGTGAGTAGTTCAATAAATTGAATTAAAGCTAATTATATTAAACCACGTGAATGGTTAAATATTTCAGTTCAGGTTATATATACTCGAAGCTAGGGTGAATAATTTAATAAATTAAATTAAAGGTACCTACCACATGGTTATATTTAATATTAAAAGCTAGGGTAAAGGGACAACTACCAATATGTTATTATTATGAATCCATCATAAATAATAATGTTACCAAATAAAATAATTAGTATATTGATCAAATTAAAGGTTTAAAACAAGAAATATATTTGAAAACTAATAATTAGAAATAGTAATCAAATAAAAAGATACCAGCCTAATAGTTAAAAATATTCTTATTTTATATCTGGGAATTTATACTAAAAAAATCATGAATTTACAAGAAAAGTGTAATTTCTAAATCACTATTGTATACAGTTTCATTTCATTTTCAGTTTATTTGAATTCATGATTCAGTGCATAAATTCATTTCAAGCAAACGAAGATAACTTAACGGTTGAATTACGATGGTTGAAATCCCTCAGAATCAGAAGATGCTCATTTCGAATATCTTCCGAATGAACAAACAAGAATATGATGCCTGTGCTTTAAGGTCATATTTCTGCTTGATGTTTAAATGAACATTCAAACCTGGAATATGAATGGTGTCTGAAAGCTAAATAAATAAAGAAACATAACTTATAATAAATAAGTCACGAATTGTCGGTAGGTTTCACATCTTCAGTCATATAAGAGAAACGATTTATTTATTCCATTTTAATTGGTATCCATAATACCTGTCTATGTATCATGGATACCAATTAATATGGAATTTAAATTATTATTATTATATCGTTTTTCCTTATATGATCGAACATTGGAAACTGACCGATAATTCGTATCTTACCCTGAATGAGATAAACTAAAATTTCTGGATATGCAATATAAAATAATTTAGTTGGAAATGATTAATAATCTTATTAATATTATATTATATTACGCAAATATCTTCATAAAATACAATATAATATCCAATTTATAGAACATTAAATAAACATCTATATTTAATATTTGAATCACAGTGTAAATATTTCTGTTCAATTTGTTAATCGGTGAAGCTTAAATCTTTGAACCAAAATCACCAATTACATAATAATATATTGCAATAGTGTATTCATTTAACTAACATATAGAATAAATGAATATTAAATTAAACGTTATATCAATCATATTTAAACTCAATACTATTCATTTTATGTATTTCATTATTGAAAATAAATTCTCTTTGTTCAAAATTAAATTTATAAATAAATGAAAAGATATTGTCTTTTTAAACAGAATATTTTTATCTTTCATAATGTTAATCCTTATCATTACCCGTAATCCTATGTACTTTCTATACTCAAAATATATATTCAAATTGTCAACCATATTAATATGTTTTTCAGCATTCTAAAATTCGCAGCCCTCCTCTCGTTTGTTCCGCGCCATAAAGCGGAACATCTTTCTCAATCCACAGCTCTTTTGTTGATAGTTCTTTATCGTACCGCAAAAACTGACTTATGGCAACATAACTGCCCTAAATTTGACACGAACTACCGAATTATTTGAGAGATTTTCCCATAGCGAGGCAATTGAGTCCCTGTAAGCTCTGCCTCGTGATTTGGGATTGAGGAAATATTCAATAAAGCAAGTCATTGATGAGCAGAATTAGCAAATTATTCATTCACATTGATAACAAGAAATGTAAGGCTGTTTAATCGAATAAATACTATTACTCATTTTTCAGTTAGGGTTATTTCAATTTTTAACAATATTCATTTAAAAAAACATAAATCTTAAAAAATCATTAATATTGTCTATATATAAGTATTTCAATAAAATTAGCTACTGCATCGTCTATAGTCTTTTTAGCTTTGTATATATCATCAATTTCGATTGTAGTTAGGATTTCATTTTTACCTGGTTTTAAATTTCAGAGATCCCATGTTTTAACTTTTTTGGAAAATATATGAAATAGATTTTAATACTTCTATTCATCATCTTCCTTACTAATGTCAAAACAAATAATATTTGAAATTCATCATAGCAAAATTATTTGTTATTTTCGTATTTTTTCGTATTAGAAATAAATTATAATAATTATTAATATTCGATGGAAAAGGGGAATGATTTAAAAATTCGGTAAATATCTACGGAGATTGAGAACATCATTTAACTATCTTTTACCAAGATTTGTTAGGGAAAAATACTAACTGTTAAAAATTTTCAATCAATATTTTAAACACTAATAACTTAATTGCTTCCAATCAACTAATCCTTCGAAATTTAAACACTAATTGTTTTGAAACAAAGTGATATGAATTACAAACATTTTTAAATAGCCATAACAGATCAACAACAATTAAATAGTATCATAAAACTGACGTACTAAATATGTTTACGAGAACCTTATTGTTTTGACGCTCCTTTATTTATAGCCTTTAAAAGGAAAGCTTAAAAGCTTCTAAAGGTAATTATATATAATGTGAATGACATCAAAAGGAATAATTTAATGTGGGTAAGAGATATGAGAGGTTTGTTTTTAACTTGTGTTGTATGGTATTAACGTTATTAAACATAGTATTCTGTGCAATTTCTATTGTTAAAATTGTTTAAAAAGATAGCTAGGGTATGATTAAAATCTTTTTAATTTACCTATATAATATTCAATATATATAGAAATATATCAATTAACTTTGACTTTTAAAAATAAAATAATTATCTGTCTAAAATCGACGAGGAAAAAATATTAGGTCAGAATTATCTTCTACATATCGAAAAATATTAAATAATTTTTTATTGACTTTACATTTGATAACAGAATTTAGTCTTATAAATTTTGTTAATTAATATAGTTATCATTTAATTGATATAATTACTAATAGGGATAATTCCAAGTTATGGAACATTTTCACATTTTCGATCATAAAAGAAAAGATTTTTTAATAAAAGTTAAATGAAAATTATTCTGTACATTTGTATCATTTATTGAACACGTGGGAGAGCCCAATAGCTTGGAACTTTTTAATGCAGTTAAGCCGATTAAATTTTATTTATTCTGTTGCACTAAAATATATCACTACTAAGTGCATTATATTTACTGTCAAAAAATAAATACATTTTTTCTCAAAACAAAATGCAGTTTATCAAAAACTGAATTTTTCTTTTCATCTAAGATCGTATTTATTTATAGCCATTCTTACATTGGAATATATGTTCCTTTTTGAAAAATTATTTTATAAGCAAAATATATCTGTTGCATATATTAAATATAGAAAATGATTTGATTTCATTAATAAAAATGGAAGTAAACATTAAGTGTTTTTGAGTACAGCCAGTGTGCAAATATTTTATTACAGTCGAATTGGTTAATAATAAATTCTACTGACTGACGTAAACATTCAAAACAATATTAGTTATTCATCTATAGATAATGTTAAGATAGTATAGTTATGAATAAAATAATCCTACTTGATGAATTCAAAGAAAGTGACTAAGATGTAAAATAAAAACATAAAGAGATATTATTATTATCTAATCTTAATATATAAAGGAACATTATATAATCTAATAAATGTAAATTATGTAAAATGATTGAATGGATATTACTATCAGTACCCAGGCAAGAAGAATTTATTCCTGGGATATTAAGGGAATATCCCAGGCAAGAAGAATCGATTCCTGGGATATTAAGGGAATATTCCAGGAATAAATCATTCTGGCCTGGATCATAGATTGTATTTCAAACAATTTGGATCAACATCATTTTCATAAATTAATTCGCATTACTTATGTATACAATAAAAAGTAACTTTACCTTAAATAAAACAAATTAGAGTACACAAACAATGTTTTGTACCCATTAACAACTAGACAGTTCATAACAGTTACTATCTCAGTCAATGTCATAATAACTCATTATTCCACTTCTTTTACCTAATATCTTACTAAGTCACTAACACAATAACTCATTATTTGCATGATATCTTATTAAGTTCTTTCGAATGAAGTGCAGTGGAAGGACAACGACTTAAGGTCATCAATTTGCAGGGTAATTAAGCGATGTTAGTAAAGATGTTAGTTGATAAGCCTCTGCTGTCGCTAACGCAATAATGATGAGTACTTACAGGCACTTAGTGACTGGAACTTTTATGAAGAGGAGAAGAAGTGAAAGAATTAATGTGATGTAATGGAGTAATTATATGGTGATAGAGAAGATAAGGTTTATTCGATGTTATTGAATAATTATGGCTTATGTTAATTATTTTATCAAATGAAATAAATCAATTTTCTTTTTCAAACAATTATTTAAAAGGAAATCAGACACATAGTTATAACTTGAAACTCTGCACCACTTTGCACCTCTCTGCACCACTTTGCACCACTCTGCACCATTCTGCACCTCTCTGCACCACTCTGCACCACTCTGCACCACTCTGCACCACTCTGCAACACTCTGCACCACTCTGCACCTCTCTGCACCACTCTGCACCACTCTGCACCATATCTACAATTAATTCACGAAGGCAAATATTCAAATGCGAGATTGAATGAATTTTTTTCATTCTTGATATGAAATACAGTTATTAAAAAGTAACATTTTATCGCAATTCACATTTTACTAATTTCACAAATTGAATATTACGAAGCAAATATAGCATAGAGAATGCAGTCGGAATTAATCTATCTCTAATGAATTGAATTAAATCCTCAGGTCTGTACTATTGTGTTACATTGTCTAAAGCTGTGTTATGATGTGAAGTGGGAATATGGGAATTAGATGGGAATTTAGCACACTATGTATTGAAACTAATTTTATGCTATTTTTTGTACTTTTGAGTATTTTCATCTGAATAATAACCTTTTGAACAAGTAAGGATCTTTTTCATGTTGGTTAATTACCTTCATAAATACTTTTGTAGTACATAAACTGTTAAAGAATTATTTTATTTATATTAAAAAATTTGGCCTTCATGAAGAAAATTTGATTTCATATTTATTCAGTTAAATTTTAATTTAATTTAACGTTAACACACTGGCATATATATAGCAATTTATTTATTCAAAACAAATTATGATTAGCGCACAGTACAATCGTAGGCCTATGGTAGCTAGGCCAACCGAGGACCCACGAATATATTAACCTGATATTTAACAGTTTAATGCTATAAATATGATCACGAATTTCGTGGCAGTGATTATAGAAGACTATTGTGTGGATGGATCTTCATAATATATACTATACATAATAGATATAATAACATATCAGTCAGATATAATAGCCATTGTGAAACCAATAATAGATTATATTACCTGATATTATCCTCCATCTGTTAGTTGCATTATATAGATAATTGAATATATTGATTAGGAGAATTGTAAATTAAAACATCTTCAATATTTATGTGTGATTGATATCAAGGAATTTATAGAGATTTGTATTATTTGTATATAACCTAATTCAAATAAAAAAATTGACGGGATTTCGTCGAAAAGAAATGAAAAATTTATTTTAATGAAATTGAAATTTGAATAATTTTCTTATTGTTTGTATTGAAAAAGGTTTTGAAATTTAATATGTTTCTACCATTATTATTATAAAAAAAAAATTTTTTAAATAGTATTTTTTTGATTATTTTTACTAAATATTTAGTATATATAAATGATTTTTAAACATGGAAGAATTCCGTATTTTATTATTGCTTATTTCTTCAAATAATCAAACTAATCCATCTTTCTAAGATGTAAAAGGAATGCAATCAGGGAATTGCAATTAAATCCTAATGACGGACCCATTCCAAAAGATTTTCAATTAAAGAACAACTTCAGCAGCAAGAAAACACACAAAAAAAACAGATCTGGAAATTTGCAGCAGCTGGAATGTAGCTACAAAAATATCTAAAAGCTATCAATATTGTAGATATCTTCCTATAAATAATTTAGATATCTTCCTATAAATATTGTAGATATCTTCCTATAAATATTGTAGATATCTTCCTATAAATATTGTAGATATCTTCCTATCAATATTGTAGATATCTTCCTATCAATATTGTAGATATATTCCTATAAATATTGTAGATATCTTCCTATCAATACTGTAGATATCTTCCTATCAATATTGTAGATATCTTCCTATCAATATTGTAGATATCTTCCTATCAATAT
The DNA here is from genome assembly GCA_947561585.1 of Caprella mutica. Lineage (NCBI taxonomy): Eukaryota > Metazoa > Arthropoda > Malacostraca > Amphipoda > Caprellidae > Caprella > Caprella mutica. The sequence goes on from CANNZV010000006.1 coordinate 961,621, forward strand.
TGTAGATATATTCCTATAAATATTGTGGATATCTTCCTATCAATACTGTAGATATCTTCCTATTAATATTGTAGATATCTTCCTATAAATATTGTAGATATCTTCCTATAAATATTGTAGATATCTTCCTATAAATATTGTAGATATCTTCCTATAAATATTGTAGATATCTTGCTATAAATATTGTAGATATCTTCCTATCAATATTGTAGATATATTCCTATAAATATTGTAGATATCTTCCTATCAATACTGTAGATATCTTCCTATCAATATTGTAGATATCTTCCTATTAATATTGTAGATATCTTCCTATCAATACTGTAGATATCTTCCTATTAATATTGTAGATATCTTCCTATAAATATTGTAGATATCTTCCTATAAATATTGTAGATATCTTCCTATAAATATTGTAGATATCTTCCTATCAATATTGTAGATATCTTCCTATCAATATTGTAGATATCTTCCTATTAATATTGTAGATATCTTCCTATAAATATTGTAGATATCTTCCTATAAATATTGTAGATATCTTCCTATAAATATTGTAGATATCTTCCTATCAATACTGTAGATATCTTCCTATTAATATTGTAGATATCTTCCTATAAATATTGTTCAAATATATCAAAATATCTAATCAAGTCATTTTAATAATGTATTGAGCATTCAATTACATAAGGAAGTAACAATGTAAGTTTTTTTCATTATCTATACATAGAAGCAAACTCAATACTCATACATAACCAATAAGTAAGTTAATATTTAATTCTTATATCATAGTAATATTACATAACTCGTTCGTTCAAATATATATTGTAATTGGGTTTATTTTTATTCAGCGATTATTGTCATTAATTAGTTTAATTATTACTTAATTCATTAATTTAATATGGTGTGTAATTCAATAGAAATTGCACCAAATTTCCAGTGAAAACCAAATCAAATTTGATGATTAATTCAATTGCAGGACCATTGGGAGCAATTCAATCAAGTGTTTAATTAATTGATTGATCAGATATGACTTCATTTTGATATATAATGTAGTAGCTATCATATATATATAATTTATACATAAATATAGAGTATAAATATATATGTAACTATTACATGTGATAGAGAGGCTCGGTAATCTATACTATGAAAAAAGAATGCGTGTCGGTCGGTCTGTCCGTCACAAAATGGGTTAAACAGTCATTCTATCAACAGCGCCTCATAAAGTTGGTGTTTTTTCTTGAATGACTCTACCTGAGTCAATATGACTATGAATTAGGTGTCAATATGACTCTTGTTTTTGAGTAAAATATTAGGATGAGTCAAATTGACTCACATTTTTGAGCCAGTTTTGGGACAAACTGAAAATTCAAATTTTTCAGTCAATTTGACTAGTATTTTTTTATCAATGAGTATCGTTGCTACGGGTTAATTACTTGAAAATCACAGTTTCGACTATTGAGAGCAAGTGGCGAGTCAGTGGCCAAAATAATATCGCGTTTTGCGGGACGCTAATATCCTTATTTTTGGGTCACGTGACTGGCAATCTAGCGACAGTTTAATGGAGAAATGATATAACTGAAACAAAATAAGGTTTTACACCGTCTTCCTTAGCATCCTGCAATCGCTGCAACACTTCCTCTCTCTAGAGTAGTTATCATAACTCTATGATTGAGAGTAAAAAAATAATGATGTTGATTTGTATATACTAAACATGCATTTAAATATAATTATAAACCCATTATATTAATTAAGCTCTCAAAGACTGAGCAACAGGTACTGTACTAGTATATATAATTACCAGTGTACTCATCAATTAAAAATGACGGATTTATAAAAGTTGCTAGCACCTCAATCTTTTTGAAATATATTAATATGATATTGTAACTTCTTATATTTTTATCAAATTTTAAAATATATTTTATCTATAAATATATCAGTTTATATAGAAAAAATTAATTCTAAAAAGAAATTAAACACTGCAGGGTATATATGATAGTCATTAATCAATAAATAAATACATATGAAAAACACGGACCATGTCTGGATTTATTTAAATACCAATATTCAATACTATTGAAAACCCGTTTAATTTTAACGCGAAAGTACACTAAAGTGAAATTTAAAATCCCAAAAATCTTGTTTAATAAAGTTCATCAATTTATTTATATCAATAATTGTCTATAATAGGTCTTTATAATATCTTTGTCTATATTCCCAAAGATATTATGTATGGGGAAAACTATTCTTTATTTCCTTCAAAGATATTACAAGCAAATTGCATGTCGTAAGAAATAACAAGTTACTTTTTATGCCCCGGCACAATATGAACATAATGAGAATTCCGAATTTTGTTCAATTTTCTAATGTGCGGAGCTGTTTTTGCTTCATCGCAACTTCAGTCATTTATCACAATCTGTATGAGAGACAATAAAGCATTTCAAAGAAGCAGCATTTTATTCACTCCTCAGAGCTGCAAATGATTAGGACAATAACGTATGCGATGTTAAAAACTAATAAAAAAATAGTTTAGAAACTAAGTTGTTAATCTGTTGACTTTATTTTATCATCACTATATCATTAGTAAATAATTTAATTTTTATATATAGGGCCGATCATCAACCGAATTTTTTGTCCCATTTAACTTTATAAATATTAATGTCTTTTTATGATTCTCAATTTTACTTTGTATCACAAGTGGTGAAAAATTTGACGATTTTTCAATGGACGAATTTCCTGGTTACGTTTTAATACATAGAATTAAATTACGTATGATAGATCTATAATGAAAAGAATGAAAATTCACATAATCAAGAAATAACACTATTAAAAAGTTGTATTTTTATATATTTTAATCTTTAAATAATAAATTGAAAAGTATATTCGATGCAAGATTTATTATCGAAAAAAAAAGTTTTAAATTATAAACCTACAAAACCTAAACCAAATTTTATTTTATTTTTCAATGGATAGATATTGCCATCATATAACTTATTCACTCTCAATCTAACTGTAACAGATTGGTTCTCAAATACAAAATATTTGCCTTTTGATTAGTTCCGTGATGAATGTTTGCACTCTGCCGATTAAAATGGAGCACTTTTTGAACATTAAATATGGCCGAATCCTTTGAGTTTGGAATTGAAAAACTGCAAAGTGTTTTAATTGGTCTACTTTGAGCCTTTATGACATGAGTATTTTTTAATTTCCATACAGAATAGTTTAAGAGGAATCGAAGATAAATATTTAGATAATGAACCAATTATCGAATGAATTTCTCCCCCTTAAAATTATCGGACGGAATATTTTAATTGGTTTTTATATATAATTATCTGCCATGTCAAAGAACATTCATTGTGTAAAAGAAATTGTAATCTACACACACAATGCATGTTTATAGTTGTAAACTTTTTTGAAGTCTAGTTAATTTCTTGGAATGTTGTACAAAATCTGTATATATTGGAACCTTAACAGGTGTAATAGTTTAAAGACTTTCAGTGACTCAGTAGTGCTCTATTTGTCTCTGTGTTTACTAGTTAACTAAATATCCTGCTTTACATAACTATTTCTCCTTGTCTTTCTAGATACTATATTCAATATAAATATAAATCAATATCACAATGTACGAACTGAAAAATAAATCCATTTAGCCGTGTGTCCTCACAATTTTAGGTAAATTTATCTTCTATATAATTGAATTGTTAATATTGCAATAGTGTTAAAATTTATTTGTATACTATTTTGTACCTGTTCATTGCAGGTACCTCATTGATTGCTCTTTGTCTGCACTATTTTGATGAATAAAAAGACTATTTGACTATGCTTTCAATGCGAGTTACCTACAAAAAGACACACTTGAATATTAAAACCAAAGGGTTACTTCAAAAATCTTGAACCCACAACACCCAGAAAGTTCAATTAACTTGGAACTTTACAGTACCTAAAATTTGTCAAAATAAATTTTGAAGATGTCCGAAGTTCCACTGTTCAACGGTAAATACCCATCCGGAAAAGTTGCAGCCGTGACTAGAAAGATAGGACAGATAAAGGAGCTAATGCACGACGACAATAACACAACCTTAGGAAGAACTACAGTGTCAAGATTAGTTGAAGAATTATACGAGAAAATTAAAGTGTTTCGAGAAGCTTGTGAGCAGTTCGTAATAAATACCGAAAGTGAAGAAGAGGTCAAAGCATTCTCAATATGGCGAGATAACCACATAGAAACTTTCGAAGCATTTGTTGCTCAAGTTGCATCGAAGTTCACCCCCGAAGAAGAAATAACCCCTAATGACAGTGTGTCCCAAGCTCAGATATCTCGTACATCACATCGTTCTATGTCGTCTATTAAGTTAGATCTAGAAATGAGGAGATTGGAAAGTGAAGCGAAGAAAAAAGCTACAGAAGAAAAATTAAAGTTAGAAAAAGAAGAAATAAAAATAAAGCAAGAATATGAATTGAAACAATTTGAAATAAAGAAAAAACTGGTATTAATGGACTCAAAAGTTGAATCAGAAGTCTTAAAGGAACTAGAAGACAAATACTCGAGTGTTACTGAAAAAAGATCATCAACTTTCAGCAAAACTACTGCTAAGGAAAAGCGAAGAGTAACAAGGCATCATTCACTCACAACTGAACGCAATGTACCACAAGTATTAGTGCAATTACCACATAACGAACCAGACTCCTTCTCAGGTGAAGATATTACGCTGTACCGAACCTTCCTTTTGACGTTCGAGCGGATGATTGCAAGTAAGTGTACAAGTACTGACGATAAATTTTACTACTTGTTGAGATATACCGCAGGAGAAGCCAAGAGATTTGTGCAGTCATGTCATAGTGAGAACATTGAACAGTCATACCGTGAGGCTCTAAAATTGCTGGAAGAACGGTATGGCAGCAATTATTTAATTGCACACAAGTACCTGGAGAAACTCTCAAACTGGCAACAAATTCGGTCTGAAGATGCTAAAGGATTGGGTGAGTTAGCTTCTTTCCTAATTCAATGTAACAACATGATGAGTAACATGTCTGAGTTAAACCAATTAAATAGTTGGCGTGACATAAAAGAAATTTTGGATAAGTTACCTTATGACCTACGTAAACAATTTAGAACTAAAGCTTGTCACTTAGTAAAGCGAAATGAAGAGGTTAATTTCAATACGTTAGTTCAGTTCGTTAAGGAACAATCAGAAGTTTTAAATTTTCCAATGATAGGTGATCTGACTAACAATACTAAGGCTACTGATAGAGAACGTAAAAACTTTGATAAGAGAGATAAAACTATTAAACAAAGAACATTTTATTCTCAATTTGAAAAACTGAAATGTGCCTGTTGTAAAAAGGAAAATCATTCGCTTGATAATTGTTTCTTTTTTATGAAGAAATCGTTAAAAGAACGCGAAGAGTTTGTTAAAACGAAAGGTCTATGTTTTGGTTGTTTAAAAACAGACTTGCACAAAACTAAAGATTGTCCCGATAAAATTCAGTGTAAAACCTGCGGTAAAATTCATCCAAATACTTTACATCGTAATACGTTCGAAAACAAAGTAAAAACCCCTGAAAAGAAAACTAGTAGTTACGAATCTAATGAAACTAATTTGTTTGTTAAAACTAAACGGATAGCCTTTCCTTCTATTCCGGTTATAATAAAATCTAAAGATTGTAATATTAAAACTTACATGGGACTCGATAACTTTTCTTCATCTAGTTATATGGATATGGAGCTTGTGAATAAATTAAATTTGAATGGTTTGAAGACTAAATTAAAAATTAAAACTATCGATAACAGTCTAACAGAAGTCAATGCTACGGTGATTAAGAATCTTGAAATAACTTCTCTTGATGAATCTAAAACTCTTGTTGTGCCTAAGTTGTATGCTAAAGAAAACTGGCCATTTAAATACGAAGATTCACCCAAAACTAAGGACGTGAAAGATATACCCGAATTATCTAAAGTACCTTTTCAATTCATTGATAGTAAAATCGGCATCTTAATTGGAATGGATATGCCAGAAATAATGAGGCCGTTAAAAGTAGTTCAGTCTAAGATAAATGGGCCTTATGCATCTAAACATTCGTTAGGCTGGGCATTGAATGGGCCTGTAGACGGTATTGAAGATAATTCGAAATGTTATAGAACTAAAGTTGAAGAAATTGAAGATCTTAATGATAAATTTAATGCTTTATTTGGACAAGACTTTATAAGCGACAATATCGCTAGCAAATATTCGAATGAAGATGTTCGTTGGCTAGATAAAGTTTCTAATAGCGCCACTAAACTAACTAGCAATAACTGTTTTGAGATTAAACTTCCTTTTACCGAAGATAATGTAATGCTACCTAATAATTACTGTCAAGTTAAAGGTAGACTTGGTAATTTAATTAATAAATTTAAAAAGGATTCTCTGTATTTTGACGAATATAAAAATCTAATGAATGTCATGCTCGAAAAAGACTTTATAGAAAAAGTACCAAATGAAGATTTAAAGGGAACTGAAGGCAAGCTATGGTACCTTGCTCATCATGGCGTAAGACACAAACAAAAAGGAAAACTAAGAATAGTGTTTGATTGTTCATGGAAATTTAAGGGTGTCTGCTTAAACGATAAACTGCAGAAAGGACCTGATCTAGCGAATACTTTGATTGGAGTTTTATTAAGGTTTAGATCTGGTAAAATTGCTGTCAGTGGAGACATTGAAAAAATGTTTTACATGATAAAACTACCAAAAGAAGATTCTGAATTTCTAAGATTTCTGTGGTTTGATAATGATGACTTTCTAGCACCCCCAGTTCCGTACAGGTTGAAGGTACATGTCTTTGGAGCCTCTTCAAGCCCAGCCATCGCTAATTTCGCTCTGAAGAACAGCGTACAAAATGAAGAAGACGAGCAGGTGAAGAACATCGTCCTGGAGTCATTCTACGTAGACGACATGCTGAAGTCCTTTGACGAAGAGAAATCCGCAGTTCACAATGTTGATCACGTGAGAAATGTACTTTCAGATAGTGGATTTAATTTGACTGGCTTTGCATCAAACTCTAGACATGTGTTAGACAGTATACCTGCGGATAAACTTTCAAAATCTTTTGATAGCATTGATATATCGGAAGAATTACCGTGTGATAGAGCTCTTGGAATTAAATGGAATACTAACGATGATACGTTAGGTTATAAAGTTAAAATACCTGAAAATCCTGAAACCAAGAGAGGCATTTTATCCTCTATATTTTCACTTTACGACCCCTTGTTCCTGGCTAGTCCAATAACCATTAGAGCCAAACGCATATTTCAAATAGCTTGTGATAGGAAACTTGAATGGGACGAAGAACTGCCCGATGAATTAAAAAAGATTTGGATTAAATGGAAGAATAGTGTAAACATTCTAGAGGAGTTTGTAGTACCTAGATGGTACGGTAATAGTAATTTCTCAAACAATGATTTGCACGTATTTTGCGATGGAAGCGAGATAGCCTATGGTACTGTTGCATACTTGAGAACTGAAAATTATAACACCGTAACTAGTACCATAGTGATGGCAAGAACTAGGCTTACACCATTGAATAGATCATCTTTGAAAACTGTTCCTCGAATAGAACTTAATGCTGCGAAATTAGCGGTAAATTTGTACGGAACATTGAATGAAGAATTAGCTTCTCATATTAAAATAAATTCTGTTACATTTTGGACAGATAGCGTAACTGTTTTGCATTACTTAAACTCTGAATCATCCAGGTTTCAAAGATTCGTTTCAAACAGAATCGCTTTCATCTTGAACAGTACAAGGCCAGATATGTGGAAATTCATTCCCGGTGAATTGAATCCAGCAGATTTACTTAGTCGAGGTACATCAAATACAAAGGACTTCATCACCAATGAGAGCTGGACACAAGGACCCCCATTCCTTGTTTTGCCGAAAGAGGACTGGCCTTTAACAAAACCCCCTAAGATGACCGAAGATGAAGACTGTGAGGTAAAATTGAAGCAATTTAGTTTGTACACAAACGAGGTAAGCGCTGTGAATAATTCTGAAAAAGAAAAGACCTTAGCTAAACTATTCACTTGTTCTGATTTTCACAAGTTGAAACGTAGAATTGTCATTTTCATGAAATTTAAATGCTTCCTCAAAGATAAATTAGTAAATCCTGCAATAACTGTTGACGATTTGAAAACAGCAGAGACTAACCTGTGGAAGTACCATCAGAGTACAAAATTTAAAAGTATTTTAAACTCTTTGAAAACTAAATTTAATCTTCCCAGAAAATGTCCAATTGCTAAACTGAATCCTTTTCTAGATAATACAGGTCTGATAAGAATTGGAGGGAGATTAGCTAAGGCACCGATCCCCTATGACTCTAGACATCCTGTACTCTTGCATGGTTCAGAATATCTCGTTAAATTACTTATACAGCAAGCACATGAAATGGCTGGTCATTTGGGGAAGGAAAACATCTTGGCTCGTCTACGTCAACGTTTCCACATAGTAAACGGAAATTCGACTGTGAAGGATGTGTTGAGAAACTGCATCACCTGCCGAAAGGTACAGGGCAAAGTCGGTAACCAGATTATGTCAGACCTACCAGAAGACAGACTGACGGGAGGTAATCCGCCATTCTACTATACAGCAACTGATTTATTTGGTCCGTTTTACGTCTCCATGGGTAGAGGCCGTAGTCAACAAAAACGTTACGGAATAATCTTCACTTGCTTAACAACCAGAGCTGCACACATTGAGCTAGCATACAGTTTAGATACGGACAGCTATATCAACGCCTTGAGAAGATTCATTTGCAGACGTGGCTGCCCTAAAATCATGCGTTCCGATAATGGAACTAATTTAACCTCGACTAACAAGGAACTTAAGGATGCAGGTATTCAATGGAGTTCAGATAAGATGAATAAGTTCTGCTTAAAAAAGGAGATAGAATGGATATTTCAACCACCTCACGCCTCTCACTTTGGCGGGATATTTGAGAGGGAAATTCGAACTATCCGAAAGATTCTTGATAGTTTATTGAGAGAATTCGAGAACCAAACTAAACTAACTGATGAACTTCTTGGTACCTTGTTTTGCGAAATAGAAGACATTCTTAACAACAGGCCTCTCACCGTTGTATCAACTGACCCTTTGGACCTCGACCCTATAACTCCAAATCATATTTTACGTCTACAAACATGTGAACCTTCATTTACGCAGACTTCCTTCGACGAACAAAATTCCAACTCTAGGAAGCAATGGAAAAGAGTTCAGCATTTCGCCAATAAGTTCTGGTATCGGTGGCGTAGAGAATATGTTCCTCTGCTGATAGCTAGACAGAAGTGGTTGAAAGTTAAAAGATCGCATGCTCCTGGTGACATCGTGCTGGTCGTGGATCAACTACTACCAAGGAACATGTGGTGTCTGGGACGGATAATTTCTGTCGAAAAAGACTCTCACGGTCATGTAAGAAGTTGTACTATAGAAGTCTCTCGCTGCAAACAAGATGGTCAGATAAAGACTAGGAAGACTCAATTAAGACGACCAATTGATAAACTTGTCCTTATTAATGCTGTAGAAACTTTAAAAAATTAGTTCTTTGGCTAAATATTTGTAAATATGTTCTGTGTTCTTGTTTCTTTCTTGTTCTTTGTTAAATTGGTTTGTTAAAGCTGGTTGCTTTAATGGGCCGGGTGTAAACTTTTTTGAAGTCTAGTTAATTTCTTGGAATGTTGTACAAAATCTGTATATATTGGAACCTTAACAGGTGTAATAGTTTAAAGACTTTCAGTGACTCAGTAGTGCTCTATTTGTCTCTGTGTTTACTAGTTAACTAAATATCCTGCTTTACATAACTATTTCTCCTTGTCTTTCTAGATACTATATTCAATATAAATATAAATCAATATCACAATGTACGAACTGAAAAATAAATCCATTTAGCCGTGTGTCCTCACAATTTTAGGTAAATTTATCTTCTATATAATTGAATTGTTAATATTGCAATAGTGTTAAAATTTATTTGTATACTATTTTGTACCTGTTCATTGCAGGTACCTCATTGATTGCTCTTTGTCTGCACTATTTTGATGAATAAAAAGACTATTTGACTATGCTTTCAATGCGAGTTACCTACAAAAAGACACACTTGAATATTAAAACCAAAGGGTTACTTCAAAAATCTTGAACCCACAACACCCAGAAAGTTCAATTAGCTTGGAACTTTACAATAGTCATTAACCATAATAGTTACCAATAATGCTTGCACTTTTAATTCCTGTAATTTGTATAGAAAAAAAATACATCAAACTCATTAATTTTAAATTGTTTCGATTGGAATATTTATTTTGCCTTTAATTACATAGAAATTTTGTATATTGAAGCAAAGCTAAAGAAAATAAACTAACTAAACAATGAAAAATAGTTCAGTGATCTAGTTTCACAATAAAGGTATCAGAATTTAAATGTTAGAGAACCTATACAATATTTAATAAAAGCTAAAAATGTAGTTCAAATTTATATATTCATTACTCTATAATATCTTGAAATTTTTTTACATATGATACCTTTTAACTGACTTTCAACTAGGGTAAGTTACGAATTAACCGAAACAGGTTCTATTGATGTTTAAAGTATGAAAATAAAAGTATCATTGCTCACTTTAAATATGATATCTGTTCTTTAAAGTGATATTTTTTTAATTATTATTTCCTAAATTATTATTATTATTATTATAACAGCTTGAAATTGAACTACTTGTTTATAAAAATTTAATCAAAATTCATTCTGTAAACATCAATCCAATATATATTTTGTGTTGAATTAACATCATAAGCATTTTTAATTAATTACATCCTTATTTAACAGTTCAGAGCACATTAATTATTTACAATTTAATTAAAGATATTCGATATAATTTATCTGAAGGAGATTCCAATCTGAACTCTGTCAGTTTTTTTTATCGAGTTCATCAACCGTTTTTAAATGTAAAACTAATAAATGAATAAACCGAATGTGTGACATTTGACAGAATCCTCACTTCAGTTTGTTAGGTCACATGTAAGGTGGATCTGAAATAACATACCATTTCATAACATAACTAGATTACGTGAACTCGGTAGAGCGCATACCTTCGCCACCGCTTATCCGTTTGCTACCAAAATCTAATACACTGGTGACTGGATAGTGACCAATCGTCCCACCAAGTTTCATCCAATATGGTTCAATACTTTTTAAGTTATTGAGCTATAAAAGACCTTGAACTTGACCTTGACCTTTGACCGGATCACTCCCAAAATTCTACCAGATGGTTCCTGGACATTGTCCAATCGTCTCATCAAATTTCTGACAATTTGGTTGAATACTTTTTAAGTTATTGAGTTACAAATGGCCTTGACCTTGATCTTTGACCTTTGACCTGATCGCTACCAAAATCAAACAAAATGGTTCCTGTATATTGACCAATCGTCCCACCAAGTTTTATGCAATATGGTTCAATACTTTTTGAGTTATATTTGACCATGACCTTGACCTTTGACCGGGTCACTCTCCTAATTCTACCAGCAGGTCACTGAACATTGACCAATCGTTTCACCAAATTTCAGGCAATTTAGTTGAATACTTTTTAAGTTATTGAGTTACAAATGGCCTTGACCTTGATCTTTGACCTTTGACCTGATCGCTACCAAAATCTAACAAAATGGTTCCTGTATATTGACCAATCGCCCCACCAAGTTTCATGCAATATGGTTCAATACTTTTTGAGTTATAAATGACCATGACCTTGATCTTTGACCAGGTCGCTCCCAAAAATCCACCAGTATGTCACTGGACATTGACCAATCGTTTCACCAAATTTCAGGCAATTTAGTTGAATACTTTTTCAGTTATGCGAATAACAAGATGATAAATAAAAACATTCCGTCAATAATAACCTTCCCGCATTCTGCGAAGGTAATTTAAACTTGAATGAGCGTAATAATATTAAGTGTGAGTGAAGGGCCGTACACACGTAGGGTTTTTTAAGCTTTCCACCAGACTTCTTGCTGGCTCCTCCTACTTTTTCCACGAGAATATAAGAAAACGATATAATTATAATTTATTTCAGTTGGTATCCAAGATACCTGCTGGTATCATGGATACCCACTGAAATAAATAATTATTAAATCATTGTTCTTATATTCTTGTGGAAAAAGGAGGAGCTTAACAAAAAGTCTGGTGGAAAGACTTAAAATCCACCCTGCGTGTGTACGGCCATTAATGGGTTAAAGTAATAGATAGATGTTTTACCTTATTTGATTTCACTTTATTTCTAACCAATCATACAAATATTTTATTTCAGAATCAAAAATGCTAACACAATATGTGTTTTATTTAACGTTTACAGTCCTTATTCAATAAATTTGTAAATGTTGCTTTTGTAAATTTATGAAACCAACTGTTGTAATTTGAACCTATCTGGTGGTAAATAAAACTGTTGTAATTTCAATTGTAAGCAAAAACTTTTTTTCTGCCCAATTAGTAACATTTCATGATTAGAATGTGTAATTGTATGTACCGTGTCTGACTGACTATGAATTAGGAGTCAATATGACTCTAATTTTTCAGTAAAATATTGTGATGAGTCAAATTGACTCACATTTTTAGCCGGTTTTGGGACAAACTGAAAACTCAAATTTAGAGTCAATTTGACTCGTATTTTTTTCTCAGTGTACCTATAGGGTAAGTCACGAATTGGTGGTCAGTTTCACATCTTCGGTCATGTAAGAAAAAACGATATAATAATTATTATTTAATTTTTTTTTATTGACATCCATGATACCGGCTTGTATCATGGATACCAATTATAAAAACAATAATTATTATCATACATTTTTTTTCATATATGACCGAATATGTGAAACTGACCACCAATTCGTGACTTACCCTATAGGTAATTTTTAAATACTTAATGAATCTCTATGACAACATGCATTCCTATTGTCCCAACACTCTTATTTTTTACTTCAAAGATCACATGTCCAAACTTCAGAATAAAATTCTCCGCAAGTTCAACTCTGACTTACAATTCGAAAATCCTCTGTCGAATTTTCTAAAACTTCCTACCTAACTTTGCAGCTGAGAATTCGTTTTTTCTTATGAATAAATGATATACTTTTACATCAGAATAAAGAAATAGTCCTAAGTAACGAAGAAACTTATTTTCCAAATGGAATAAAAAATGCAAAATGATAACGAAATTTTCATATTGGAAAGAAAAATTTATAATGGAACCAAGGATTATTTTTTTTTGTTTGGTTTGTGTGACTTTTTTTATTTGGTTTGCTTGACTGTTTTCAATCTCACTAAATTGTTTCAATTCTCCGTAATCACTTTAAAAGTTTTAGTGTATAATGAACTGCAGTAAATTTTGCGGATTAGGAGTTGGTATGTAACTGATTGGTTGATTTGATTGATGGATTTTCGAGTTTATTGTGCAACATTTTTAATGTACTAGATTACTTTCGCAAAATAGCGGAAGGTTATGCTTTTATCTGCAATATTTGTCCCCGTACGAACAACGTAGTTATTTTTATATTTATTTATTTATCATCTTATTATTCGAATAATTCAAAAAGTATTCAACCAAATTGCAAGAAATTTGATGGGACGATTGGTCATTATACAGGAACCACTTGATTAGATTTTTAGAAATTGTTTTGAATTTAAATATACAAGATTAATATTCAATTCAATATATCAAGTTTACAACTCATTGATAAACAAATACATCTAATACAAACAAATACTTTATTCCTTCTCAAGCTAAATGTCCTGATCTTTTCCATTAACATTTAGGGCTAAATAACTTATCAGATTGTGGTTCACTTTTCCGTGGATTTTCTTGGATTTACTCTCGCTGAAAGGAGTATTTTAAATTAATTTTTCTTAAATTTAATTACCTTATATCTGATTTAAAATATATTGCTCTATAAACTACTTTTAACTGAAAATTTAGTGTCTGAACTTGCTACATATTCAAGCATAATATCAAAAAGAATATTTGAAAATCTAGCTAGTATCTTAACTACATATACAAATAATACTAAAAAGAATAGGTATTTGAAAAAGAATATATGAAAATTTAGTGTTACGTAAGAATTATATCATCAGTAAATACAGAAAATGACTTCTTTGTCATTATGCAAAGAGGGTGAGGCCCCCTTCACTATTGCTTTTTTTTTTCACCAGCATTTTTTCTAACGCAAGTGTGAAGGGCTCCGTTAAAATTAATTGTATTTGAACTTTTTGCCATGAGCATTTTTTTAAAGGCGGCGTTGAGAAACGCAAGTGTGAAGGGGGCTTAAGTTCCGTGTTATCGTTCTGTTACATATTATCGTTTATTTAGGAGAAAACTACATAATTTATGATTTTAAATCTTTATTTTAATTACATTGTTATCTCCTATATGATCGGTAATATGGAACTGTACGGTAACAAGAAACTTACCCTATGTATTCGCTATGTGCTAATCCTATATAAATAAGTGAAAAATGATATGCATGACTACCTATATAATAGAATTTACTAAATTGCTATAAACAAAGATCACAATATGGAAAAAGATAATTCATTTTTCGATATTTAATCGAACCAACTCATTGTAAAAAATATATATAAATTCTACAGTATATATATATTAATGGATAATAGATGGACACTAACTATGTTATTTAAAGTTGAATTTCTATTCATTTTATAATATTTATTCTTTTCTAATCATTTAATATAAGACAATATGATTAATCCTTATGATGATATTTTAAGAAAAATCAAATTCTCACTTCATTTACCAATAGTCTTCAAAGGGGCAGTAAACCTTAGGACAAACTTTTACTCTCTTTAGTTCATAAATCGATTTAGTGAAACAATATTAATAGGCCGAAATTTTGTTAATTTATTACATAAATTCTATCTTATAGAACACATATATTTGTTATTCGTGCTCTAGTTTATTTTATATTATAATAACTTTACTTTATATATTAAATATGTATGTATGTAACGGCTGATTATGTAAACAAACAGACAGCAGCGCCATTGCTGCCGATGCGGTGAGTATCAGAGTTACATTTTTCCGCTTCTTAGTCATATTTCAGAAAAATAGATTCCTACAAATACCTAACTATTTACTAACATCCAATCAATGATTAGGTTCTTTTTTTAGGGTTTAACAAACGTAAGTTCGAACAAAAAAGCTGAAATAGATGAGTATATAGGTTCGGAACCTTATAACGAAGTCCTCATTAAAACTTGTGATAGTTATCCAACATCAGTGTAAATATCATCCATTGGTAATCATTTCAGCTGAATAGAGAGTACCTTTTAATGATGTTTGTAGCCATTTGATAATTTGTTGACTTTGTCTCTTCAACTTAACTTGAAATGGAACTTAGGAAGACTGAAAGAACTTCGGTAAAAGTTAACCATTGTGAAGACCTAGCAAAATTGATAATTAATTCAAAGTTAATTCAGTGAGAAATACCAAGTAATTTGAAAGAATTTAAAATTAGAACTTATGATGGAAAAATTTAATTGAAGAAAATAGATAGATATTCCATTTATTATTTGAAGGTAAATTAATAATGTATGTTTTAATTATTAATTATTATTTTCATGTTCGAGTTCATTAATAAATCGAAAAAATCATTAAAAAAAAATCATATCAATACCATATGAAATACTAATCTGTTTAGGTTAAATATATATATCAGTATGTGCACTCGGTAGAGTTCATACCTTTGCCGCCGCTTATGAATGACCTTAATTTACCTCAACCTTTGACCCTATCGCTCCCAAAGACTAATAAACTGGTAACTGAACAATGACCAATCGTCTAACCAAATTTCAGGTAATTTGGTTGACTACTTTTGAGTTATGCGAATAACAAGATCATAAATAAATGCGGGATAAAATATAACCTTACACACTCTGCGAAGGTAACTAGTGAACATTCCCGTTAAAAATAACAGGTCTTCAATATTGATATATTACCCGTTATATGGTTAATTTTAGTATATCAATAATCATTTATTTTATGCATAGACTGATACTTTATTTCATAGATGAAATACCTCTCAAAAATTGAATAAGAATAAAAGAATTATCAATATACTAGTGTACTTTCCCGTTAAAAATAACGGGTCATCATCAATTTAAATTTATTACCCGTTATTAGGTTACTTTTAATGAATTCAATTAAAATTTATTTTTCTGCATAGTCTAATTTATTTTATTGATAAAATACATTAAAACAGGATATTTAAATATTAAGTCAATATATTCCCGTGCGTATCATAGTTACATTCTTCAGGTTTAATACCCGTCGTGTAAAAGCGGACACCAAATAAATAAACACACTAAGGAAATTATTAGTATAGATTTATAAATTATCCCTTATGAATAATTTATTGGAGACATTAAATTGGTTTCACCAACTTTATGAGGTCCAATTGATAGAGTGTCTGTTAAACGTATTTTGTGACAGACCAACTGACGGATATTATTAGTTTATCACCATACAACATTTTTTCTAAACCAAGTTGGATTTTAGCTCCACAGTTCCTCCACCCCCCCCCCCCCCCCTCCACTTCCCCAACCTTCACTCTTCACTTCCCCAACCTTCACTTCCTCCACCTACATTTCACTCACCTTCACTTCCTCCACTTACATTTCCCCACCTACATTTCACTCACCTTCGCTTCCTCCACTTACATTTCCCCCCACCTAAATTCCACCCACCTTCACTTCCTCCACTTACTTTTCCCCCGCCTCCTCTTCCTCCAAGTACATTTTCACCACCTACATTTCCACCATCTACACTTCCACCATCAACATTTCCACCATCTACTCTTCACCATATACACTTCCACCATCTACACTTGCCATAAATTCACTTCCACCATCTACACTTTCCCCACCTACACCTCTCCCACCTTCACATTCCCCACCTATACTACTTCCATCTTTACTTCCCCCACCTTCATTTCCCAAAATTATTATCCCCAACATTCTCTTCTCCCACCTTCCCTTCCCCCACATCCACTTCCCCCCATTTCATTTCCCCCTCTTTCAATTGCCTCGCGTTTTACTAAATATAATCAAATTGAAGCACACAATGGAAGTAAGAGGTTCAAAATATAAAGACATTAATAATATGTTTAGTTTGAGGTATCATGCATACCGAATTTGCTTATATCTAATTACTGAAAGCGTAACGGACGGACTCACTGACTCACTCACTCACTCACTCACTGACTAACTCACTCACTCACTCACTCAGTCACTCACTCACTCACTCACTCACTCACTCAGTCACTCACTCACTCACTCACTAACTCACTCACTCACTCACTCACTAAGGAAGGAACACGTAGAATAAAAATATGATAGATTCGGGTGCGCATCATAGTTACATTCTTCATGTTTTAATTAAAAAAACAAATAATAGATAAACACACGAGGGAAATTATTAAGATGGATTATCCACATAGAACACATTTCAATTCATCAAAGTGACCAAACAGTAAATATATTAAAGATTATCTTAGCATGTCTATAATAAAGTAGCAAGTACAATAATAGAGATAATTGAGCAAACTAATAAATATAACACTAATTTGTAGTACCAACTTCAGTACATTAATTGTAACTTTATGTTTAATTTGTTTGTGACAGTTTGATGTGATATTTTAATTACAAGATACAATTATAGTTATTAAAACTGTGGCACATGTCAATAGAATGGAAATAAATATTTAAATTAAATAACATACAATATTTAAAAGATATGTAATATTGACATAATAATAATATCAGGGGTATTATGTTCCATTTTAGTAAATGAATTTATCAGATGCTGATTTGAGAGAAAAATAAAGTGTAAAATAAAAATCAGTTTACAAATTAATATTTCAGTTATTAATTCTTTAACTTAAATAAATTCTTAAATATATTTATTTAATTAATATTTCATTTTATAATTCTTATTAAAAATAGCTTAAAGGTCCCCTCCACTCCATTATTTTTTTCTCTATCTATCAGTAACTAATGTTACTGATTATAAAACTGCAAACCATTTCAAATTTGGTTCTGTAGTTTTATTATAATACGTAAGTTAATATTTGTTTCCGTTCTTTCTACTACACCTCTGAATTTCAAGCAAAGAAAAAGCACGCATGTGCGATAGGCTAACTAGATCCGACAAATTCAAAACAATAACAAAGCTGATTTCAAGATAATGGATCCATATAAAGAATCCAAGTACCTAATTAAGTATTTCTTACTAATAGTTTTCATATATCATAACCTTTTTCCTATCTAGAGAACTGTTCATTTTAAAACACTGCATTTGATATGTATGTAGTATGTACTAAGTATATACGAACGAACATACCTACTCAATTATGCAGTCTTTATCTTCTTATGAATCTCAGAATGATAAAAAAAGCGAAATGTGAATATTTCTTATATATTTAATTGTGAACAGAATACTTGACCGATTTAAATTCTGCTTACTGTTATATGTTATATGACCTTAGCTCTACATATTTAAAGCAATTCCTGATTTTTTTTATTTAGAGTGGAGAGGACCTTTAATAGACAATTTAATAACTTGATAAAACATCCAATATGCATGAGAATTTTAATGGGTAAATTCTTATCATATATAATTTTCATAATATTACAACATAAATTTAAATTACTATATCTGCAAACAGTAATAACAATTTAGGCAATTTATTATTACAAACTCCTAAGTTCATCTTCCACTTAATCAGACAATAATATCCCATTACTACATTTGAAGCTTTCAAATAACCTCAATTTATATATCAAATAAAACATAGGAACACAAATAGTATCTCATTTTAACAGCACCAATTTTTTGAGGTCTGAGCCCGTCATATATAATTCTCAGCAGCAAATTATTGCTAGGCAGTCGCTGCATTGTTTACTATATAGGCTTTAATCTTAGATATAGAGACTGGTAAATTTATAAATTGTTCAACACTCCGTAGCCATAAATAATGGCGATACATTTAAAGTATATATAATGGCGATACATTTAAAGTATATATAATGGCGATACATTTAAAGTATATATAATGGCGATACATTTAAGTTATATATAATGGCGAAACCTTTAAAGTATATATAATGGCGATACATTTAAAGTATATATAATGGCGATACATTTAAAGGTACTCAGCCTTCAAAAAATCACAGCGAGTCCAATTTGGAGGAGTTACTGCTCAATAAGTTTGTAACGGCTTAACTGAGTAATCTAGAGACAGACTTTGAGGAGATAGGAGAGGTGTAAAGCTGTTATATATGTTCAGCGCAATTTGCCGATTTGTATAATCTCGAGACTGCGCTGCGCGATATTAAACCCGTTTAACCCGTCAATGCCGAGAGTGCGTTAAAATCTGCATTTTATTTATCATGAAATCGACCATTCAAATATTTGTATCGGCGGACGCGCCAAGTCATTGAACAATCATGAAGAGTGTAGCACAACAAACTAGCGGATACAACAAACTGCATAACGATCATTTATGTTGTGAGTTCCAAAGCTTCTATCCAGGTGTATGATAATCAAAGTACCTGTGACTTTGCTAATTAATAACGAATGATGAAAGCACCTGCTCATTAATTAAAATTTAAATGTATTTAGTATTTGTTGGTGGATTTAGGCAGCAAATTGCCTAATAAGGTGTTACAGGTACTTTTTATAGTACACAAAGGTGCCTAATTGACAGGTGTGTACAAATAATAAGGGGATATGAAGACTAATGATGCCATGGTACACAATATGAACAGTATCTGCTCAATAGACTTTCAATTAATTGCTAACTGCTGGAATAATAGTCACATACTTTTTGATCATTGGGAAGAATATTGTTTAAAAAAAAAATTAATTGGTTAAAATATGCATTCATCTCATTTAATTTTAACCTCAATGTGTTTTCTAGTCTACTGAGGGTTTTTTATTTATATATATACCTAACTGAATATATTAATCAATTAAATGGTTTGTATATAGAGGTAATGATATTTATTGATTCTTAAATAAGTAGTATTCTAATATTTAACTCCGAAACACACTACCGTAGAAATCCTCTATAGTGAATGTAGAGTCCTGAGTAAGAGAACTACCTCGTATAGTGAACAAATTTTCTTTAGTCTGCCATGAATGGCGATTAATTTTCTAAAACTGATGGCCATGCATGCAAGAAATTTGCTCATTATACGATTGGAAATATCCGCAATTTAGTGAATTCTTGATTGGAGAAAATCTCAATTTCTTGACTTTTAGAAGATAATAATCCGCTCCATGAATTTTTTTTTTTAATCTTTGATCTTTTTTCAACATTAAACGATATATAAATATATTCCTTTACAATAATTTACATAATGGTTTGTGAACAATCTAGGAAAAGTAATTGGTTTAAATGTTATATTATAGCAAATGGTTTTTTAAAAAAATTCATAAGGAATGTACTACCTGAAGAGTAGATATAGAAATAATCATGTGTATTAAAGCAAATTTTTCATTAGCAATCATCTCGAATTTATTGTGTCATGTTTTATAAAACTTTCACCAGGCTGCTGTTATTCAACATTAAAAACTTATAGATTAAAAACTTTATGAATCACCACTAGGTACACTAAAACAGCAAAACATAAAGAAAAAAATTATTCTTATATTACCAAATGTTTAATCTATTCTCGCATTTCCAAATATTATCGACTTCATTGTTATTATTCTTCAGCTCCCCTTAACAATCAAGAAAGAAAATTTCTGCGCGTGAAAAAGAAAATAATTCTGATAATTGACGAGGGACTGCTTTAAACATTGTGAAAATGAAAATATAAAAATCAAGTTATTATTGACATTACGATCGTAATGTCATATAATTATGTATTCGGAATTAAAATAAATGTCTATCATATTGTCTTTTTCATAATTAAAAACAGATGAATGAGTGTTGTTTGTTTTCGATTAAAAAATGAGAATCATATACAGCAAAACCTCGCTTTAAACCAGCCTCCTAGTAGATAAACCTCCTATAAGACCAAGAAATTTTTGAAACTGTACTGGAAAAAACCTCGTACTAGACAAAACACGGTTTTTGTCACCTGACAGTTATTCTAGTGTAAATTTTACAAGGAGTAATAATTACAATACTGTTTTAAAGATAAATATCTAATTTTACTGATGTATTATATTTATTTATGCTGTTTTTAGGATAAAACATAATGCAGAATCGGTTTAAAATTTAATGGTAGAGTCTGTGCTAAAAAAAATGATGTGAAAAGTTACAGAAAACTAGATACAGTGACGACTATTATAATTTCAGAAAATGATAATTTAATTTAATTTTTTTTTATTATAATTGAAATAAAAAAATTCATACTGTTTCTAAATGTGTTTCCCTTCAAAATTGGTATGTTAGTCACCATTAATTTGGCATTAAAGTTACCATAAACAAATAGAGCTACCGAAATATTAAAGTCACCGCTTCACTTTTAGAGAAAACTATTCTGGTCTAGTAGGAAACTGATGAAGTGAGTTTCTTACTAGACCAAACAAACTTGGAACGTAACTCTGGTCTACTACGAGGTTTTGCTGTACATATACAGGCATCCCCCGCTTTAGTTACCAAATCACGACTCACTTTAGTTACGTAACTAAAGCGAATAAAAGTAACAAGAAATTTATAATTGTCACTCCTTGATTATATATATTATTTTCTATGAGTTATAGAAAGAAAATTTGTTTTAGAGATATTATAGTACTACGTATATAAGCATATTAATAAAAATAAACAGTCTTTCATTGTTTGTGACTGTGATGAATCAATTTAAAGTCGTGCATTTATTAAATGTTTTAAAATCCATCCAGAGCTTAACTCTCACTCAGTATAGGTGAGTAATTAATAGATACTTAGACTTCTATATTATTATTGTGCTACATTTAACAAACAGCAAATTTATGCTCTATGAAATGTTTCTGGTAGTAGGGTACTAAGTTCCAAGTTATTGGTTGGTTATACAATTTCGGACACATCAGAAAAGAAAATATTATAATTATTATTTAACTTCTATTCTAATTGGTATCATGTATACCAATTGAAATAAAAATTAAATAATGATTATTATATAAAGATTTTTACGTGTTCGACAATATGGAACCGTGCAATAACACGGAACTAACCTTAAAATAGAACATGTTGAATTTCTGAACCAATTGCTTCTAATAACCTTATCTGGATTATAATTTTGCTGGTTTTTTAGTTACCGTGAAATAATCACAAAAAATTGTCTCTGTTTTCTATGTCTACGAACGGTTCTTATTTTGAAACATGACTCGAAATAAGAACCACTTTTACTAAAGTGAGTTGTACTCAAAGCGAGGCTTGCCTGTACATATATAAGAAAAGAAAAGCATACATGTTTAATCAAATTTCAGTAGAATGGTAGGTACCGTTATGTGGAATGCACTACAAATTATTAATATTTTTTTTATCTTAAATAACCCTAAAAAATCACCATATAGATCAAGTGTTAGTGAAATCATGAATGACTATTTCTAAAATTTACGAAACATGATTGTTTTGTAAATATATTATGTATTTGAATTTAATTTATTACATATTATATAAATATTTTAAAATATAAATTTACCCGAACGTATAATTAATTACTTTTCGATCATTACACTATGTTCAATAAACTTGCGTCTTAATTAGTAATATAGTCATTTTCAAATTATTGAATGATCACTGAGTTTCAATTATAATAAAAATGGGTCCACTGATACAGTTTTTTTTTTAAATTAAAATATTAAATACTGTATATAAAAATGCAATATACCTACGTTACTTTCATAATACAAACAGTGTGATTCTTCAAAAGTCAAACATTTTTGGAATATGATATCTTGCTAATTAATCTTCTTTTATTGCAGACAAATAGAAATAGGTAATTGATTGTTACAGAAGAACTAACTATTTTCTCTTTTCTTGATGGCAGTCACTTCACTGGTTCCGCTTCGTTTCACTGTTGCTAACCAATTACCTATTAAGCAACCATAATACTGCTTTCTATTTAGATATGTACTACTTTTCTGACACTATTATTTTCAAGGGCATTTAGACGGTATTAATTACGTTTAGGTAGAAAAATATAGCTGAATCTCAGAATTATTTATAAGCTTATTTTTTTATGAATGAATTAAAAAAAATCTTATATTATTTACTTGTAAATGTTTTTCTTATTTAAATAGTGAATGATTTAGAAATAACTGTTATTATAGAAATTGTATACCTACTTATCTCTTATATTTAGTTCTTTGTTGAAGTTAATACAGGTAACAACTAATATTCCAGTTTACTTATATCTTTCACATATATAAGATTTTCTATAGATTGGAATAAACTAATAACTGCATAAGTACCTCAAACCAATGAACCTTATTTTTACACATATTGCGTATTGTCGAATATATACCAATATAATGAATTACAATTGTATGTCATTTAATGCTTATACTTTTCTTTACGTATCAGATGGTGATGCAATTTCCTTTGTTTTATGTCTTCAGTATTATTTAGGGTTGTTTCATCATATTGATTTGCTATTCAGAATGATATATATGACTATAGCATCTTACAGTTTTGTTTAAAAAACATAGTCAGATGATATATATGACTAAACCATCTTATAGTTTTGTTTAAAAAGCATAACAAGATGATATCAACCTAGCACAGATGATTGATAACAGGCTTACCACTTTAAATTTTCATTGTTAGACTTATTATGTTAACAAATATATTAATTGTTTAATGCGAATATCCAAATTCCTTTTTATAATTGGAAATAATTTACAATTTTTTAAGAATAAATTTATTATTGAAACACATATATAACACAAAGATAATAAAATGTGTTGGTAGCCCTGCAGTTGCTCTATCGCCCTCGATGTGAAAGGAAGGCATTTATTTATCCTCAAATTTCAATGAAAACTCCTTGCAAATAGTAAAGATTTCATTTTCGGTTATTTCAAAATGGCTACAAACATTATATTAGGCCGTAGGGATTTTATTGTAGGGGCAAAGTACAAAATTAATAGAAAAATTGGCAGTGGAAGTTTCGGGGACATTTATCTAGGAATAAACATTACAAATGGAGAGGTGAGATTTTTTCTTATTTCTTTGTTTAGATTAGCCTCATTAGTTTATTACATCAATTTAAAGTTAATTACCTAGTACCTATGCTGAGCAATGTATTAAAGATGTGTTTTGTTTAGTAGAATAGGTAACTAGGTAGGTAGATAAATATTAAAACTTGAAAGTTATTTTACCTAGGTATTTCCTATGTAACTAGTAGGTATTATGTAAATATCTACTGCTTCTTTGTTCAGATATATATATAATAAATTTACTCTTTTGGTCTCCTCTGTTATTACTAATTCCTATAGGGTCAAGCAGGTTAATTGCAGCCGGGCACACTAACTAACAGCCAGTCTTCAAAATATTGGAAATATTTGGGATATTCTCTCAGAACAATTTTGAATTAATTCCTATATATACATTAATTTTGTTAAGAACACTTCTGAATTAATCCCTATATTTACATTAATTTTGCTACGAACAGAATAAGAGATCTCTATGAACACTTTAACTAGTGAGTAGTGACTTTACTTTACCAGTTTCTGCAGACTGGACTAACAGCGGCCTCTGATAACAGAAACATCATAACTTCAAAACACTTGTTAGTTGTTATAAAGTATAAACATAAATTAATAAATTTTATAATGCACTGCACCACTCTGGAAAAAGTAGTCTTTTCTGATGGATTAATTACTCTGTTGGAGTTTAGCAAACCTTAAAATACAGCCAGTCTGCAGAAACTGGTTTAGTGTTCGTGGAGATCTCTTAATCTGTTCGTAGCAAAATTAATGTAAATATAGGAATTAATTCAGAAGTGTTCGTAGCAAAATTAATGTAAATATAGGAATTAATTCAAAATTGTTCGGAGAGAATAGGCTGTTAGCCTAAGGTATTTTCCAGAGTGGGCACTGCCACTGCGCTTCTTTTGATAGCTATCCAACATTTTAATGTAATTTTGGTTCCCAGACTGTATTTAATGGTAAATATATTCTCCCTTGAAAATAATATTTTAACAAAGTCGATGGATTTTTAGCTATTTATTCCTGTTACCAATAATTTTCGGTGGAAAAATGGGTAAAATGTTGGTGGATCAGCCAAATTACTGGAAATTTATGGTGGATTTTTTAAGCTTTTTGAAAAAATCAGTGGGATTTTGTGCACCAAATACAGACTAGCATATTTATATATAGAAACGTTGAAGACAGATCAGATTTGGTGATGTTACTTCGTAGACTAAGTTCCGAATTATTGGTCCGTTCCATAAAATACATTATTCTATTTTTATTTGCCAATATAATTAATTAATAATTATTATGTATTTTTTCTTATGTATCCATAATCCAAAAATGTGAAACCCACCAATAATTTGTAACTTCCCTAGATTTCATTATCAGGGAGCAATTTTATTTGTTGATTTAACATTTCTATTTAATACCGTTTCCTTCAAGTTAAATAGTAATACTCTCATTCGTCTTCAAACCTTTCAAATAAAAAGAAGACTAATTTCAAAGATTTTGTTAAATATTTTTTACTGTGGATATGTTTTGTTCAGTTGCTATGAAGATGCTCCTCTGTTTCACTTTAACTTTTGTGTACCTACTTTACCAATTTTCAACTAGTGAGAGTCTGAGAGATGTTCTATCTTCTTCTCTGAAGAACTAAGATGAACATAAAAATTAATTCCAAAGTGTTCTCCAAAAAGTGTTGTTCCCAATATAGATCAATTTTGAATTGATCCATGGATAAAACACATTTCTTTCTAAATTCAGAGTGAAAAGTTAAGACCAGCCTGGACCCAGATATACTTTTAATATTCTAGTTATATCAGGTGGTGCATAAGTTACACCCCTATTAGAAATATCAATAATAAAGAAAACTTTAAAAGTTTTAAACATGAAAATAATGCAAACAAATAAGAAAATCTTAAAGTTTAATAAATAACTAATTATGAAATATAATATCACTCATATGCTGTCCATGATTATTCAAACATGAATGTACTCTTTCAATGACTGTCAAACACTTTGCGCAACAACTCTGAAGTTATCCTGCTAATTTCTTGAATTATTTTGAGTTTTAGCTCTTTTAGAGTGTTGGGTTTGTCACTGAATACTTTTTCCTTTAAATATGCATAAAGAAATCATTAAACTATTAAGGTGAATATGTTCTTCATCTGTCATTATTAGGTTTGGCTAGAAGTCTTCATTTTCCATTAGATGCAAAGATATGTGACAAAAAAACACTTTTCGTAGTCTGTGGGTTGCAGCATATGTGTTAGTTGAATTTTATTGTGGTAATGGTACAAACCTTTCAGAATACGTTGCAATGCTCTTAGAGACAATCCCAGTTGTTGACAACGTTTTCTTGTCCAAGTTTTAGGATTATTTTCAATGTCTGCAGAAACATGTTGAACCATAGCATTTGTTTGAATGGAAATCCCTCTGCCGATCCGCGGATAGTGTGCTCTTGAACCGATTTCCATAAATCAAATCTAGAGACTGTTGCTTTTATGCACTCCTCAGTAGTTCTTCAATTATTAAATTTTTTCTTGTAATTCGTCAGAGGTGAATGGCTCTATTTTAAGGGTTAAATTATTTGATGCAATATTTGTGATATCTAATGATATTTGGTAGACTAGATGAAGTATTTAGATAAACTTTTATAGTTTTTATGTTATTGATATTTCTTAAAGGGGTGTAACTTATGCGCCAACTGTTAATGGCCATTTAACCATCGGAAAGTGCTGATTATATATATAATTACCAATTTTGGCATTATAAATTCAATTCTGAAGTAAAAAAATATTGCTGTAATGTTTGCTACAATATTGCTTTCAAATATATTTGAGTTTGCAGAAAATATTCAAAGTATTGCCCATATTCTGCAGACTGCTAAATAAATGAGCATTCCTTGTTCAGAAATTGTTAAATGTTCTTTATTTGGGAAAAAAAATAGGAAAACTGTTTTTACATTAATAAATTTACTTTTCTCCATTCTTTTTAAATTAATAAACTTTTTTTATCTCTACCTCATTGAATTATATAGCAAAAAATACCACGTTTTTGTCTCTTCATCAAAATTGAAATCAACCAAAACATAAGAAAGAAATCTAAATATTTTATTTAGTACCTACAGTATTTCAAAAAATGTCTTAATTTTAACTAACTTTGAATTTTAATTATTATTACATAGCATTGTGATATCAGAAAAGAGTAGAGTAAAACCACCAATCTGCCGTCAATATTTTTATCAGACTATATCCTCTAGGGCAGTGGTTCTTGAAAGGATTTTTCTCGCACACCCCTTGTGTTTCTCAGGCACCCCCTGAGCATTGAAATGATAAAAATATAATAGGTTTATTTTGTTACTATAATGTGAGAAAAGGGCAAATGTACTTAATGTATATTCTGCATGATATTAACAACAAAAACTGAACTTTTTAGTAAGTAAAGTAACTTATAAAAAGGCATGCCAATTCCCAGGCACCCCTATAAACTTTACAGGCCCCAAAGGGCTGCACACCCCACTTTAAGAACCACTGCTCTAGGGTGTCTTGTGTGTTTAAAGTATCTGATTTGTGTTTCTATTCATTCTAGGAATTGGAAAATGTTGTATATAATTGATAATCCTTTTATTCAAGCTGTAGACGAATAAGATCTAATATTCATCTGCTGTCTATATTTTTATCAGTTTGTGTTTCAGTTTCTGATTTGTGTTTCTATTCTTTGACAGGAAGTGGCAATCAAAATGGAGCAGATGAAGGCTCGGCATCCACAGCTCCTCTATGAGAGCAAAGTCTACAAAATTCTACAGGGGGGAGTTGGCATTCCTCACATCAGGTGTGTGAGACATATTCCCACTGGAAAAGTAGCTATTAACCTTTATTGCCCTACAAGCCTGAGAGAGATGGATGTATACTGAGAATAAGTATAAAAATAAAAGTCACAGGTTTTTAGCAACTAAGTCAATATGACTTAGTTGCTGGAAATCTGACTTTATTTGTCAATGATGGTGGTAGGTGACTTTGTTCATGGAGCCATTTCTTTCTGTCTTCTTCATCCAGTCCCTTTTATTTAATTTAATTTTGACATCTGCAATATGGCCTTTGGTTCCTAAGCATACTTTTGTATTATTATTATTTCTCTTATTTTTGTTTAGAATTACACCTCTATACACTAGTTTGAATTATTTACTTAAATATATAACTCTCTTGACAGATGGTTTGGAATGGAGCAGTCCTACAATATCCTGATCATGGATCTCCTGGGCCCCTCTCTAGAGGACCTCTTCAACTTCTGCAGTAGGCGCTTCACAATGAAGACTGTCCTCATGCTGGCCGATCAGATGATTGGGCGCATTGAGTTCATCCACAACAAGAACTTCATCCACAGAGATATCAAACCTGGTGAGTGGAAATGGGCCAAATGTCCACTTTTCAGGTATAATACAGCTCCTCTATACTACTCTACTGAATGTAGAGACAGTAGAGTCCTAAGTAAATGAACTAAACTTAATAATGAACAAATTGTCTATAGTCTGCCATGAATAGCATCAGTTTTAGAAAACTAATGGCCATTTATGGCAGACTAAAGAAAATTTGTAAACTATACAGGGTAGTTCTCTTAATCAGGACTCTACATTCACTATAGAGGATTAGTACTGTAATTTTTTATATATACATTACTCGCTCAATAAGTCAAATTAGATAGATAGCGAACTGTATTTCATTTTTCCTAGACCATCTCACTTATGCTCCCATATTATAGCTATCTAATGCAATTTATCTTCTCTCAGACAATTTTTTGATGGGCATTGGTCGTCACTGCAACAAACTGTTTCTGATAGATTACGGCCTAGCAAAGAAATACAGAGACAACAGGAGTCGCACTCACATACCTTACCGAGAAGACAAGAACTTGACTGGCACTGCCAGATACGCATCAATTAACGCTCACTTGGGCATTGAACAGAGGTGAGAAGAGAAAATATGGTTAAGGTTATATCTAACATTTGTGAGACTAAACAAAGTTAATGGTGAATAAAGGGTCTAGTGGTCGAATGACTATTTATTTAATGTTAATAAGTTAATAACTTTAGTAAATGAGCCTACATGTATGCATAATATATACTTTCATTTATATATAATTTAGTTTAAGTAACAACTAACCAGTCCTATACTAGGTTACTAATTATAGTCTATCCTTCCTCCCCCCTCCAGTCGTCGAGATGACATGGAATCACTCGGCTACGTGCTGATGTACTTCAATAGAGGCTGCTTGCCTTGGCAGGGACTCAAAGCTGCCACAAAGAAACAGAAATACGAGAAAATCAGCGAGAAGAAAATGTCCACACCTGTGGAGGCTTTGTGTAAAGTGAGTCAGAGTAAAGTAGTGTGTAAAGTGAGTCAGAGTAAAGTAGTGAGTAAAGTGAGTCAGAGTAAAGTAGTGAGTAAAGTGAGTCAGAGTAAAGTAGTGTGTAAAGTGAGTACATCAGTTGATAACTCAAATATATTCTCTTGTGATTTCAATTGTAGGTAATATTTAACTCATTTTATTTGCCATCCATGATACCTGCATGTGTATTAAAATAAAATTTATTTCATATTTTTTCTTACGTGTCCGAAAATGTTTAACTGTCCGATAACTCAGAACTTACCCTATTGGAAGACATGGGATCCAAAATGATTAAATTAAATATGAAGTACTGATATAAATATTCTATAGATTCTAATAACTTGAGCCAGCAGAGTTATATTCAAAATAAAAATTGATGAGAAAGTAGCCTTCAGCTTTTAGTTATTTTATCTTTATCAATCATACGAATCATATCTGCATAAATTTTCCCTTATGAATATAAATATCAAATCTCTTAATAAATTGTATTTCTTACCTCAGGGTTTTCCAGCTGAATTCGCCATGTACTTGAACTATTGCCGCGGTCTTCGGTTTGATGAGCCGCCAGACTACATGTACCTGAGACAGCTGTTCCGCATTCTGTTCCGCACCCTCCACCACCAGTACGACTACACCTTTGACTGGACTATGCTGAAGCAGAAGGCCAGCACTACCCTCCAGAGTGCCGGCCCTGCTGCAGCAGCTACTGCTGGAACACCCAACACTCAGCCACCCACTGGTATGTAGCATGTGCAGTGAAAACATAGCTGTGAAATAGGTAGGTACACCATAGTGGTATGAAAATTATCCTCTGAATAACTTCAATTGACATGCGTTTTAATTTCATTGGAATTATCCATTATTAATTCATCAATGAGCAAAGTCACTGACTATAGTAGGTGACTTTGTTCATGGTGTCACTTTCCTTCGGACTGCTTTTTTCAGTCCCTTGTACTTTATTTCCTTTTGTCGTCAGCGATAGTCTTTTTAAAAATGAAAAATTATTCTAGCATGCTATTTATTTTTTCCTATTCCTCTGATTTTCTCTACTTATCCCCCAGGAATCTGAGCACCAAGTGTAACCCCGGCAGTAGTGAAGTGTCTGTGAAGAGGAGTGAAGAGATCTCTCACTCTCCGCCTCTAATTTTCCCAGGATTAACTTGAGTGGAGTATAGGACTGAGAAATACTTTCTCAGCTCTGCACTCTACCGCCTATTATTGGTTTTTGCGGAGTCTTAGGGAGCTCTACAGCTGCCTCGTGATTTTCTTTTGCTTTATAGAGTGTGAATGAGGTCTGCCTTTGCCGATGTTAAGGTAGGTTCTTAATTATCAGTCGGTTCCCCATTTTCGAACACTTAAGGAAACCTTTTGTGTAGCTACCGAAAATGTGGAACTGATCGATAATTAAGAACTTACCCTTGTGCAGTTACATTTTGGTCAGTTTTCACACTAACATCCACGATTAGCAGACTGGCATTGCTTAGGGTCTAAAGATATTTACAAGCTAAGTTTCTGAACTAGTTGATGAAACTTAACCGAGTTGCTCTTTCAAATCTTTATTTTACCCTACTGCTCAGTTTTGCAATCTTTCAATCTCTCAGTGGTTGAATAGTTTGCTTTGGCAGACCTGTACGTTCTCATCTCGATTGGTTTCTGGTGGCACTAGTATCTACTGGTCCTCGGCTGTACTAGTAAAGGCTCTCTGAACACTTTCTCTCGTTGATTTCTCGCTGTAGTTTGTGCACATTAGTATATCTAATAACATTAACAATATCCTTATTTTTAAAC
Organism: Caprella mutica; assembly: GCA_947561585.1. Taxonomy (NCBI): domain Eukaryota; kingdom Metazoa; phylum Arthropoda; class Malacostraca; order Amphipoda; family Caprellidae; genus Caprella; species Caprella mutica. The sequence goes on from CANNZV010000006.1 coordinate 992,992, forward strand.
TCTCTTGATTTTGGTGTTGTTACTCCATAGGAACTATTGGTTGTTGTTACACTAGTAATAGTCTTTGGCGGTATTCAACTATGAACTTATTCGGTGTAATTTCTTTTTTTATTGGTCTTTGGATTTCCAACTATTATAGATACTAAACTAATAAAGCTTAATTTTCTTGAATTTAACGTGCTGTACAGTGACGAAATATCAAATGTGACAGCCTGTAAATAGTTGAGAAAATTGCTATTTATTGCATAACGTGTAGGTTAGTGTGTATGTTATTCTTAGTTTCTCGTGCTTCAATGGAAGTACGATCTCTCGAATGGATGACTTCAAATCCATGGACGACGAATTCATATTCGTTATGAAGAACACGGGGATGTGTGTGTTAGTGTATATTGAGTAAATGATCCTATGCCTAGCTAATAAATATATATAACATTTGTTATCTCCTAATTTTATTTGATAAATTAATCTTTTTGTATTGGGATTCTATCTTAAGTAGTTTGTGATTTTCACTGGAATATGAGGTTCATTTCACGCACTCTTTGCCTTTCTAGTTTAATTTGATTTCTATTTACAGTAGTTCTAGCTTTGAATAAACCAGTTTGATTTTGTTTTACTAACTTTAGTAAGTAAAATGTTCCAGCGTGTAAGTCTTAGTGCAGTCGAATGTTTTAATATATTCCAAAACGTAGTGACCTATGTGCATATTGGGCTAGCTTCACCATTCATTGTCCTTTGTATAGCTAATCCTGCTTTGAAATCTAAATCTTCATAGGCCCTATGCAGAATAATAACTTCGGCCACATTTTACTAGATGATTTTGCTCTTAGCCAGCACATTGTAACAGTGCTGTTCTTTCATCATATAGCTTTAAGGTGTTAGTGTTAAGGTATCTTGGTAGTATCTAAAGGAATACCGCAACTACTTGGTATTCGACACAAATCTTGCAGTTGTCCTGTTGTACATACAAAAATGTCTGCTTATATATATATATTCACTGGTACAGTATAACCGATAGTGTAACCCACCACCACTCAGTTCACTTGCAAGTACCCTGATTGAACATGAACCTAAGTGCTCTATGTAGTGATGCAGTGTGAAACTGCAGCTCGTACTGCGTGCTCTGCGTGAAACTGCAGCTCTAACTGCGTGTTTCACGAAGTATTGCATCTCGCACTGCAGGATGTGTTGCGAGTTCTGCATAGAGACACTCTGTTCTCCAATCGTAATAGCTCAGTACTGCGTGAACTCTGAATACTGTACTCTACATTTCATGTTGTTCAACTAAGTATTTCATGTGTTGTCTAACATTGCAATATAAACATTTTTGTGAAAAAAGCCTATTTTAGAGTAAATTTGACTGATTTGAAGGTCTTTTTATGTTAATTTTTAGTTCTCTTCATCTTTACTAGTTTAAATGAACCGTGAAGAATGATGCTCTTGTTATGCATATATAAAGAGAGATGGAATATTCTTTTGATATAGTTTTTCCTTTATTTAAGTGATTTTTTGGCTATGTTTAGATATAAATGTTAGAAAGATTTAGTGTGTAAGGGTACCATTTAATGTTGCTACTCATCAATGAGGAATAAATATCCGTACTCTGGTCTTGTTTTAATATCCCCCGCTGTACCAACACACCTCATTGTCCTGAGGCTACCTCTAGATAGGCCTTCTTTTTGTTCTATTGTAGCATTTAGGCTTTTGTTTAGTTTCGTGCCCATTTTCTTCAGCTTTCCATTCTTTTTCCTCAATTTCTACCTTGCTATATCTATGATCTCCCAGGGGCTCTGTCCTGGACTCCTGAAGCTGTCTGTGGTGAATGGAAGAGAGGGGGGTTGACGTTCCTTAGGCTCAAAACTGTTGTTATTTGGATTATGTTTCTCATCTTCACCAACACTACTTACAGATTTAGAGGATAGGGTTATGCTCTTCAACTAAGCTGTCTTAAATTTTGTGTTAGGCTCGTAGGCTTCATTTGCTATCACCTCTTCACTTTCCTCTTCCATCTGTGAGTGCAGTCACCCGTGCTTGTGTCCTTTTCCGTCACATTCCGTAAGATGCTCTGCTGTCAGTATAACTAGCAACCGGAGTATGAAATTGATGAAGGATAGCAGTATATTTACTGCGGAGCTGTGCGGAATACTAAACGGACTTCGGATTATCAACAATACTCGTAGTGAATATTATGTGACTTGAAGAGTGCTATACAGGTAGTAGAGCACTATGAATCAACACATCCTCTCATAATAAAGATTGTGGACTGGCTGATCAGACTTCACAACAAAGGGATACGTATTAGACTTTGTTGGTGTCCTGCACATGTTGGCATTGCTGGCAATGAAGGTGCTGACCGGATCGCTACTGAAATCGCTAGATCTGACTCAATCATTAGTAATGATGAAACTCCCTACAGGGACTGGTGTCCTGTAATACGCCAGAAAATAAGAGAAATGGGCTGAGCAGTGGCTGCAGACAGGAATGAATAAGTTGAGGAAGCTAAAGGACTCTGTGGTCCACAAGGAATCTAGGTAGATTGACAACAGAAAGCACTCTATTATCTTAACTAGATTTCGTATTGGCCTCACAAAGGCACCAGTACCTTATGGAACAGGGACCAGTGCTGTACTGTGAAGACTGCCTAGTCCCTCTATCAGTGAAGCATTTCTTGGCGGAGTGTCCATCAAGCTCTGATGTGAGGCTGCGCCATTACCCTGCAAGGACTGACCTTGAACCTGACGCCACACTCAAACTTATACTTTCATTAAACTATGACTATGAGTATCTTTCGACTTGATACATATTATTTTTAGATAAAGAATACTTTCATTTGAATATATAAAGGGAATTAAAAATACTTCATTCAGAGGTTGAACAACTCCTAAAGGCTAAAACTGAATCATATACTTCATTTTATAATTTCTCCATTTATCGGCCACTTAAGAGGTTTCCTTTTAAACTAGTATTATTGTGTAACTCTCCTTTCTACTAATGCATATACGAAAGAACCAACTAAAAGATAAAATTCAAATCTTTTTTAAACCATATAAAGTACTTTGCAATTCGTTTAGTATAAATTAATCTACATTGAATCAAATATTATATCCGAAAAACTCCAAATATCGTCATATGTTATTACCCATTTATCGTCATGTGTCGATACATCATCATCCAACAGAATAAAATTTTCATTGAACAGCTGGCAGGATGGGAGAAAATCAGGTAGAATGGAGGAAAATCAGGTAGAATGGGGGGAAATTAGGTAGAATGGGGGAGAAGTTAGGTAGAATGGTGGAAAATCAGGTAGAATGGGGGAAATTAGATAGAATGGGGGGAAATTAGATAGAATGGGGGGAAATTAGATAGAATGGGCAAAATTAGGTAGAATGGGGGGAAATTAGGTAGAATGGTGGAAAATCAGGTAGAATGGGGGAAATTAGGTAGAATGGGGGGAAATCATGTAGAATGGGGGATAATCAGGTAGAATTTGGAAAAATATGGTAGAATGGGGGAAATTAGCTAGTTAGAATGGGGGGAAAATAGGTAGAATGGGGAAATCAGGTAGAAGGGGGAAAAGTTGGCTGAGTAGGGGAAATTATGCCAGAATGGAGAAATTAATTATTGTAATGAGGATTTAACATCTGTTTCGGAAACAAAGGCCATATCGCTGATGTCTAAAAGGAAGTTAAATACAAGGGACTCTAAGAAGCAGTCAGAAAGAAAAGTTGCTTCATTAACAAAGTCACCTGCCACCTTCGGTGACAAGACTCATGGATGTAGAAAAGCTACTCAGTGAAAGCAGTCCGGCCCTTGCAAAGGATTGCAACGAAAATGGTCACAAGTAGCTTTCGCTGCACTCACTCATGGAGAGAAGATGAAAATGAAGAGGTGATAGTAAATGAAGCCTATGAGCCTACCTAACACAAAGATCTAAGTACTTCTTCGTCACATTTTTGGTAAGTGAGTACATTAACTGAGTATCTTTCCTGCATCCATGAGCTAGACACTGACAGGTGGTATTTGACTTTGTTCGTGAATCTCATCTTAATAAAATTACATTTTGAAGTCAATGAATTGGCATCTGTTTCCGCAGCAGACGTAAAAATTTCTACGTAAGTAATTAATCAGAGCGACAATATTTTTAATTTCCTTCTCATTGAATTATCTTGAGTATCACAATAATGTTTCGTACTATTGGGTCACACAGAGTATTAAAAACTTTAAAAAAGAATGAAAAATATATAGTAAATTTATTTTACGCTGTTTATTTAACATATTCAAAGTTTTCCCAGACACTGGAAATGACATTTAAAATAATATGATGGATTAACAATAATTAATTTATGATCTGAATTATTTCGGCTGAAATCAATTTATTTAGAGAGGAAAAAGTTTTAGATAACCAAAGTCGTATCGAAATTTTGATAGATCACGTTGTTTGTTTTTCCAAATAGATGAAGTTCACAAAATATATATCATCGTAAACTGTGTAAATAATAATTAACCGAAACTCAGATAAATGTAAACACTAAACTATCTAATATTTGATTTTAAGATGAATATCAGCTATATATTAATTATTAATATCACACGCAGATGTCCAAACATTCTTTGGATAGCGTGTACGGCAATACAACAACATGATATGACGTCTAAAACTTGTGAAAATTTTGTACGTTTTATCAAATTAGATGACACCTTTTCTATTCAAATCAAATTTTATTTATTTAGGTACTAATCATTATTTAGAAGAACAAGGTATATTTAATAGTATAATAAATATTCTGATTCTATTATATATGTATAGGTCCCCCCCCCCCCCCTGCTGCAGCCTAATTAAGTTCTAGTAGGTCGATAAATAGGTAAAAGCTATCTAAGTATGGAAAATTGAATAAATATTGAGAATCAATATATTTTCTAACCATTAAAATGATTTAAAACCACTATTTCGAAATTGATCAAAATACCATTTATCGTCACCCCATGACGATAAATGGAAAACCCTCTTTATTGATACCCAAATATCGACACATCGATTTATTTTAAATATTGATGACCGAATTAATTTGTGATTTTATATTTAAGAAATGCAATTAAAAATAAGAAAAATTGTACGAACATTATTTTGAAAAAAAAAATTATTTGAAGCGTGAAATTGCGCATAGCAAATTCTCTATACCTAATCAATTTCGGTAGGTTTATCCTGAATGAACCGTATCGTCTAATATCTTAACAGTTAAACTGACATTCTAACTGCAATTTTAACTGAAATTACTTATAATTTTGTATCAAAAAACCTATACCATGAAAATGTTTCTAGGTCTTGTTATAGACGAAAATAACTGAAACGTGACTATAAATGGAGAAGCGATACAAGAAGCCGTTATCTATGTAGGTTTTAATATGGTAACTTGTTCATTTATTCTTAACTAGAGTTAACTGGAAAAAATTTATTTGATAATTGTTGTAAAAAAATAAATGTAGAAACTATATACAACGTCACTTCCAAACCACGCCTCTCAACCACAAGACTTCTAATGTTTTTTCTTTCTGTACCCTGAATGCTAATCTGGAACTGCTATTATTTATTAGTGAGCGTGCTGCCCTGTTGACTTGAATGTTTCTCTAGCTTAATGATTTGGTGTTGTAGTTTAATATAATTGTCAATTTATTTTCTCATTATATAGGGATAAATAATACAAAATGCGTATTCATACTTGTACTTTTTGTTCCCGTCCAGTATATCCTGGACATGGAAATACATACGTCCGTAATGATGCTAAAGTAAGTTATTAATTTAGTCACTTTTTTTATTTTTCTGTGCACTTATTTTTCTCTAAAACTTTCTGGTTATTACATAATTAATCTATATACTGTTTAATATAAAATCTAGGCAATTTGGTAAACTTGGTATAGGTTTATGAATATGATTTAGCGGCGATAAGTATCTAAAAGCTGAGCGGCGCACCACTGTACATTTTATTAGATAACTAAGATAAGTAATTTGAAAGAAGAATAATGATATATAGAGTGAATTATTTGATAATTGTTGTAGGCTATCAAATTTATGACTGACAGTCTGACGGTACTTGAATCCCAGTCTGCAGAATATGGAACATTTTTCCAAGACTCTCTGTGGGAGTTTTTTATTGAATTTTAGAAATTGGAGATCTCTGCGGGAGATCTTGAATTAATTCCTATGTTGCCATTAATTTTGCTGTGGGAGATTTTGAAATAATTCCTATGTTACCATTAATTTAGCTGCGGGAGATTCTGAATCTGCTGCTGAGCCAAGTAAAATAGTATGTCTCATAAACTCGCCATTTGTCTCTCCAGCTCTCTCCAAAATTCAACAAATTCTCTCCAAATTGATCAAATTTTCATAAATTCTCTCCAAAATAACATTGTAGCATTACCAAGTAAAATAGTATGTCTTATAAACTCGCCATTTGTCTCTCCAGCTCTCTCCAAAATTCAACAAATTCTCTCCAAAATGACCAAAATTTTATAAATTCTCTCCAAAATAACATTGTAGCATACTGCATAGGAGAAAAATAGATAAAACTCGCCATTTGCATTTGAAGAGCTCATAATAACTGTCACAAACTCGCCATTAAAATGGCGAGTTTGGACATGCTTTATTACTTGGGACTAGCATAGGAGAAAAATAGATAAAACTCGCCATTTGCAATTGAAGGGCTCAAAATAACTGTCACAAACTCGCCATTAAAATGGTGAGTTTTGACATGCTTTATTACTTGGCTGCTGAGAGTCCTAGTTTTGGAGAATGTTCATTGTGTCGCCAATATAGTTATCTTTTTTTTTTTTTAAATAAGTCAACAAAAATTAGTAATGCTTCTAAAAATTCGATCAAAAACTCCCGCAGCCACACTGGAATCTTTGGCAGGTACCGCACGGTTTGCTATTTTCCCGCACGGCACTTTGGAAGTGTGGTGCACGGTGCACGCCTCCCCCCATCCCATCCCCCCTCCTCCGATGCTATTTTACCGCACGCCGCACGACACCTTCGAAGTGGGGTACACGTGATCAGGGGAGGTGGGGTGCATGCCGCACGCCTTCCCCCCTCCAGTGATGCAGGGGGGGGGCATATACAGTGTGTCCAAGTATAAGTATATATATCTTATAAGTACTATTTACAATTCATTAATATCAATCTATAGATTACGTATCTATGGTACCAATATATTATATTTATTATCATGAAATGATGAATTTTTAGAATCAATGGCAGTGAATACATTTTTAGTGGACACACTGTATACTGTTCAGAAATCAGAACCACAACATACTATACGTTAATTTAAAATATTTTGATTCTCTAAGGCATTGAGAATTAGATGTGGTCACTTCAAACTATACGTAAATTTATAGGTACATCAATTTTTATACATTATTCAAACTTTGTGTGAATAATGAATAGATTACAAGAAGAATATAATTATTAGTAGGCCTATACAGTTTTTTCTTATATGACCGATGATGTGAATCTGACTGATAATTTGGAATTTACCATAAACTAATTTTTTCTTAATTTATTGTACTGGTAGTAGCTACCTTTCAAGTTAGAAATGTAGGTCAGAGTTTTAATTCAATTATTTAACCTGTTTTCAGTTTTTAAGGAAGATATTCGTTACATAATGAAGTAGGTACTACTCACTGTACTAGTGGGTACTAAAATAACTAACTAGGTAAGTAGGTGTACTATTTCTTCAATGTAAGTTACAATAAAGAAATGGTATACATACTTACCTAGTTAGTTATTTGAGTACCTACTTCATTATGTAACGAATATCTTCCTTAAAAACTGAAAACAGGTTAAATAATTGAATTAAAACTCTGACCTACATTTCTAACTTGAAAGGTACTACCAGTACAATAAATTAATCAGAACATCTTCAGTTCAATCGAACATGTTTAGATCATTTAATTCACTAAGTAAGAACTTGTTCCTAATGGTACCTTGATAATATATATGATGATTATACGTCTGAATAATATTAAATAAATTGAAGTAGGTAGGTTATAGGATAAGTTATGTACAAATTAGAGGGCAGTTCCATATTTTCGATCACATAAGAAAAAATCATTTAATATTTTTAATTGGTATCCAGGTATCACAAATACCTATTAAAATCACCAGATTAAATGGAAAATAATAATTTTTCTTTGTATGGTGTACCATACAAATACGATATTTTAAACTAGGAAGGTAGGCACCAATTCATGGTTATTGAAGGTACTTTAATACGAATTATCAGACAGTTCCACATTATTGGTCAAAGAAAAATTATTATGGATACCAACTAAAATGAAAATTAAATAATTATCAAAATATCATTTTTTTCTTATAAGACCGAAGATTTGGAACTGACCGGTAATTCGGAACCTACCCTAAGGCTATATCAACGAAGTATATTGTATTGATGATTCTCTAGTCCATTGGGTAAGTTCTGAATTATCGAACGGTTCCACATTTTCGGTCATGAAAGAAAAGAGTATATACCTACCTAGGTAATAATTATTGAACTATATTGGTATCCAAGATGCCTATAACCTGGTACCTAAGTGGTAACTGGTAGATTTAAGGTTAAACTGGTTGTATTTACTTTTATTTCTTTCGATCAAAAATGTGGAATTTGCCCAAATAACCAAATTGTTAGGTAGCTTATCATCATTATCAGTAAACTTAACTGTACATTAGATATCTGAAACTTTTATTTAAGAGAGGTTTACCATATATATTACATTCTTAATAATATAATAACACAGATACCGATTTCACATTATATACCTATGTAATTTGTAAATAGCCTCAAAATAGGCTGGCAAATTGGAGGGAAGTTCTGATATTTAGAACTTGTTCAGTAACTTCAGTGATGGTATTGTGACGTATATGTTATGATGAATGCGATTTGATGACGTCACAGTGAAGCTATGTAATGAGGTTTGCTTTCAGATAGGTATCTAATGTTTTGACGGTTCAGTGTGTTTCAGAAGTAATTTAATAACAATTAAGTGTGAGTATCTATATGTTTAAGCGCATGCTGCACACATCTGAAGACTGAAGTTATGTGAATAATCGCACATCTGTGATGAATATATCATTTCAGGGAACTTCTAGCGCACGCCATGAAATAGTTAATGTGATTTTGAGCATTCATGGCGCACGGCAGATATTACATTTTTTACCAAAGATTCCAGTGTGGTCCCGCAGAGAGTCTTGGAAAAATGTTCCATATTCTGCAGACTGGCAATGCACCAGTTTGTATTTGATGCATTGAACCCAGTCTGCAGGATATGGGAGATATTTGGGATATTCTCTCAAAGTAATTTTGAATTAATTCCTATATTTACATTAATTTTGCTACGAACACTTCTGAATTAATTCCTATATTTACATTAATTTTACTACGAACAGAATAAGTAATCTCTATAAACACTTCACCAGTTTCTGCTAACTGGCATTGAACTCCTCTGAGTCTCTGACTTTTTCTAAAATCTGAGCCAGTATCAAGTCTGTATTTGGTGCACAAAATCCCACTGATTTTTTTTTTTTTTTCCACTGAGCTGAACAAATCCACCATAAATTTCCAGTAATTTGACTAATCCACCAGCAATTTTCCAATTTATCCACCGAAAATAATGGTAACATAGGAATTAATAGCTAAAAATCCACCGATTTTGCCAGAATAATATTTTCGAAGGGGGAAAAATTGCACCAACATGTCGGTGGAATTTACCATTAAATACAGACTGGAATCTGAGAAATAGCTGCTAATATTTTTCATCAATTTGTCTAGTTCTCCCAGTCTGTATTTGTTGCACAAAATCCCACTGACTTTTGGAGAAAGCTGAAAAAAATCCACCAAAAATTTCCAGTAATTTGGCTGATTTACCAACATTTTACCCATTTTTCCACCAAAAATTAATAGTAACATAGGAATAAATAGCTATAAATCCACCGACTTTGCTAGAATATTATTTTTGAGGGGGAAAAATTCCACCGACATGTTGGTGGAATTTACATGAAATACAGACTGGTAGTAAGTTCTCCAACATTTTTCCAGTTTCTCCTCTAAAAATTAATGGTAATATAGGAATTAATAGCTAAATATCCTCCGACATTGCAGGAATTTCTTTATTAGAGAAATTGAATATCTCCCGACATATCATTGGAATTCACCACCAAATACAATCTGGGTAATGTAGTCGCCAGTCGTCTTAATTTAATTCCAATTTTGAAAGTCGACAGTCGTCAATATACCTATATTATTATAACTACCTAAATTAATTAAGAGCGTATCAGCCAATCAGAGAGAGAAGCATACAACTGATACCAGCCAATCACAGAGAGCCTGAGAGAGGCATACTTTCTTTCATAGTTATTCATTTTTTTTTCTGATAATTAGTCAGAGAGCATGAAGCATCTGCCGTAAATTAAAAGTATCCAACGTAAATTGCAATCAAATTGGAGCATAGTTATCAATACTACAGCATAGTTCGCGGAGATTCGATTCTAGTCCAAAATAATTATTTTGCTATAATAAACATAGGTCTCTGTTTGAACACTTAGTATCTACACTTAATCTCTTACGATTTTCGTGAAATTTATGGACTAGGTAGGGGGTTTAAGAGCTGCTCTATCCAATGGTGTTGTCAGATTTGAAATATTTTCACGCATTCGCCGTCAATTACCGAAGCGCAACTTCACCCGGAATGTTGAAGTGCGCAAGGCCACCCGGTCTGACGCTAATTCTTTGATCAAGATGTTTAATTTGGAATAGAAAATAAAATTGATCTTAGAAAACTGTAATAATTAAAATTTTATCGGGTAACTATTGTAAACTTTCTGTCTCAGTCTGAAGACTGAAATCAGTGAGGTTCTAACCCAGATTGCATTAGTTGTTGTCCAAGAGCCGCCATTTCACCAACAGCCAACAGGTTATTTGAAGAGCCGTGGGAATATCATCTGAGCCGTGGGAATATCATCTGAGCCGTGGGAATATCATCTGAGCCGTGGGAATATCATATCTGAGCCGTGGGATAAAAACCGTGAGCCGTGGGATGAAAAATGCGAGCCATGGGATGATGAATGCGAGCCGTGGGATGATGAATGCGAGCCGTGGGATGATGAATGTGAGCCGTGGGATGATGAATGTGAGCCGTGGGATGATGAATGCGAGCCGTGGGATGAAGAATGCGAGCCGTGGGATGAAGAATGCGAGCCGTGGGATGAAGAATGCGAGCCGTGGGATGAAGAATGCGAGCCGTGGGATGAAGAATGCGAGCCGTGGGATGAAGAATGCGAGCCGTGGGATGAAGAATGCGAGCCGTGGGATGAAGAATGCGAGCCGTGGCATGAAGAATGCGAGCCGTGTGATGAAAAATGCGAGCCGTGTGATGAAAAATGCGAGCCGTGGGATATAAATCAAATGCGAGCCATGCCTAGTTTAAGAGTATGTATCAAGTTGCCTATTAATTGTCGACTTAAAAAGTTAAAATCTGTGAAAATAAGTATCTTTCACATATTTAGACGACTAATGAGCACTTTTATTAGATTTAAAATTAAAATTAGTGACTCATAAATGCTGTGGGATAAAAACTGAAAGCAGTGGGAAATAAGGAGAGCCATGGTGGAAGGAGCAATTACTACCTAGATTTAGTTACTTATAATCAACTTATTAACAGACCGGGAATATTTGATCAAGTGAAAGTTCACATTTTATTAGCCGTGAAGTTTTGAAACTCCCTATAAATGTCTTTTAGAAGACCCCAAGTTTCGAAAAAAATTCACATAGAATGCAATCTGGGTTCTAACTGATCAGTTATAGAACATTATAGAATGTTCAGTGGTGTCAGTCGGCAGTCTGAAAAGAAGGTCTTCTCAGACCCAGGAATTTGTTCAGAAATTAGGATTTGGGCGCATCAAATAACATGGGAGCATAGGAATTGGGCGCGGTATTAATCCACAAATCCTGCTCTACTTTTCAAACTGGCTGTGGTGCGCCGCTCAGCTTTTAGATACTGTTTAGATTAGCCTAATCTTTTAGATTTCCAGACAGTATAGCCTTAGTGGACTGTAGAGCATAGTCTAATAATAATTCAGTTACTAGACTTCAGACTAGAAAGAATATCAGTTATATTATTATATCATGAATATGTACGGTTTTTCAGAGTATGTCAGTTAAACTGTTAGACATTTAGTTAGTAGCTTACATTTCATTTTCAAATAGTCAAAACTCTTATGTGTTTAAACTTTAATAGCTAGTTTAATAGCTTTAATTTGCTTCAAATTATTATATTATACAATAATTCCATGTTAATTTTGACCTTTTGAAATCTTCATAAATATGATAATATAACATAAATGGGCCAAAACTGGACCAGTCTGCAAACTGGCAAATCTGTGTCCAAGATATTATTTTGAGATTGAGGACAATCTGTCTCCAAAGATTTTCCAATCTGTCTCCAAAATGACCAGAAATTCAGAATTCTCCAATAATTCATTATAATTGCATGTAATAATGTAACATAGGTATTAATTAGAATATTGTCTCCAACTTTCCAAATTCGCCATGTTACAAAGCGAGACTGCAGGAACTGGTAAACTATTCTCAAAGAAATCCTCCATTTTAGCTTTTGTTCTCATTAAAATGCATGTAGATACCTAGTTCCAGAATTAATCAAATTCAGAAATTCGTCATTGCATCATTACCTATTCTGGAAAATACTTTAAGCTAACATATGAATTTTAGAGGCTAAATGCTGCGGATTATACAGTTCCCATTAATTTATTACTTTATTTTAAGGTTTGCTAAACTCCAACAGAGAGATTAGTCCATCAGAAAAGATCACTTTTTCCAGAGTGGGGCCATCATATTGCCGACTTTGAATTTCCCTAAAACTACCTCATAATCAATTGCCGACTTTGAATTTCCCTAAAACTACCTCATAATCAATTGCCGACTTTGAATTTCCCTAAAACTACCTCATAATTAATTGCCGACTTTGAATTTCCCTAAAACTACCTCATAATTAATTGCCGACTTTGAATTTCCCTAAAACTACCTCATAATTAATTGCCGACTTTGAATTTCCCTAAAACTACCTCATAATTAATTGCCGACACAAAATTCCTCAGTCCCTCCCAAGGGCACGGAGTAAAGACCTAAAATGACCTGACAATAATTAAAAAGCCTACCATTCAAATACTACTGCATGTATTGGTTACCAAACATGTTTTTTATCAAGGAGTCCTTGATAACCCAGTCTGTATTTCATGGTAAATTCCACTGACATGTCGGTGAAATTTTTCACCTTTGAAAATAATACTCCACTCCAGCAAAGTTGGTCGATTTTTAGCTATTTATTCCTATGTTAGTAATAATGTTACCATTAATTTTTGGTGGATAAAGTGGGAAAATGTTGGTGGATCAGCTAAATTATTAGAAATTTATGGTGGATTTTTTCAGCTTTTCGTAAAAGTCAGTGGGATTTTGTGCACCAAATACAGACTGGTTGATAACATTGACAGTTTCCCTGAATTTTATCCACCAGTTTTTGAAAAATTGTGCCCTGAACAGATCGTACCAGTTCTGGTACAAAAACAAAGAAGGGTTGAAAATACCTATTATGTAAATACCACTGCATGTATCCATTATCAAACATGTTTTTTGTCAAGAAGGAGTCTCTTGTAACATCTCCTGACAGTTTCTCTGAAATTTGTCCCCCAGTTTTGGACCAGTCTGCAAAAGATGGGTGAAGTTTTGAAGCCAGTTGGCTTCAAAATTTGAATTAGTTTCTATGTTTCCATGTTAATTTTGGCTTGAAATCTTCAAAACTGAGCCACAATAATTGACTTGGGTCAGAATTTTGTGAAATTTTGGCTCAAAGTTAGATTACAGTTAGCATGTGTGACTCTGAAGCATGTGTGACGCCATCTTGTCACCGCACATGGCTTAAGATTTCTGTAAACTTGGATCCATAAAATCATGCAATTTATCCTAGACCTATGGTTTTATGAATAATGAAGATAATGTTATTACTTCTTCATCTCCCATCTTACTATTTTCTTCTATTTCAGATATTCAGATACTGTTCATCAAAATGTGACAAAAATTCAAGACACAAGAAGAATCCCAGGAAGACGAGATGGACCAAATCGTACAGAAAGATAAATGGCAAAGAACTCACAATTGACCCTACATTTGAATTTGAGAGGAGGAGAAACAAGCCTGTGAAATACAACAGAGAGAAATGGGCTAAAGCAAGTAAGTACACTAGATAGATAACTGCAACCACTGTCATTAATTTTATATTTCTTATAATTTATATATATTTGTATTAATTGGTTAAATTTTCTACTCTCATGAAGTCAACACATTAGTGTCTGTGAGACTGTGTTACTATGTAACACTCATTCAGTGATTGAAATAATAGTTTACAAGCCTCTTTAGTGGCTTGTATGATTTCCAAGCTTGATTATGATGAAGCTTTTCACTGCAGTTAACTTGAAGTTATAGATGTAGCTACAGCAGGTGACTCAATTTTTCTTTCCAAGAAGTTGAACTTCATAGAGATTCAAAATCAGGAGAATTATCACTGCTCTCTCAACTGCTGGAATAGATTTATGTCTTTATTGAAATATTTTCACTGTAATTTGTTCCGTCTTGCTATATTTTTTGTGCTGATATTTTTCAAAAAGAATCTGCATTATTTTGCTCTAACATACTGATTGCGTTGTGTAGCTATATGGTATGCCACAAACTTTCTAAAAGCATAAAGTGTACCACTTTGGTTCCCATGATATATTATATATTTCAATTTCATTATATCTGTGTATTTCAATTAAACAAAACAAAGTGAGAGGTTTGTATAGAATTTTCGATTTAAGCTCCATTTCTAGAGTTGTGTTATTGAATTGGAAATTAAATGCTTAAATACAAACTATGGCTAATTAATTGTAGTCTATAGTTTTATCAGCTATTGTTATTTCTATTAATATTCTTTACGAAGTTAAATCTTCCTCTTTCAGTTGATATTATGAAGACGGTGACAGAAGTGAAGGAGAAGAGAGAAACTAAGTTCGGTATGGAGAGACTGAGGAAATCACGTGCTATGACTTTGCGTGAAGCCAAGGAGACTGTTCGTAGAGACGTTCATGTTGTCAGAGTAGCAGCAGCAGGTCTTAAGGTGAGCACTGATGCTATTTTGATCTTCACATTGAAACATCTTAATTGAAACAAACCGTACATAATAATAATAATAATAATAATAATACAAAGTAAAAATATATTAGATTCCAAGCCGCCCTTGTGAAGAGTACTTTTTGGACAAAATTATTTTAGACATACCAGTAAAAAATTTAGAATTACTATTGGTGCCTATATTAACTATTGATGCTATTTATTTTGATCTTCACATTGGTATTGGAGCCTATATTAACTGAAAGCGAATATAAATTTGAGTACTATTTGTATTTGTGCAGAATACCAAATAGCCAAAAAAATATCTAGCCAAATTATACAATTTTGAACTATATCAATATAGGTGCATGCATTGTTATATCTATATATTCAATGAATAATTAGTTTTAATTTTATTCAATTTCTCTATATAACGTTGTTCAAGATTATATAAATCCTCTTTTTTGTTCAGTACAAACCTAAGGTTACTACAACTGAGGACGGAGAACAGAGCAAAGAAGAAAAGAAGAAGAATTTGGAGTCTGCTCTCAGGGCCCCTGAAATCAATCAAGATGACGAAGATATGCCAAATCTTCTTGAGAAAGGAACCAAACAAACTGAGGGCGATGAGGACAGTCAAATTACTGAATCTACTTCTAAGACAAAGGTATGTTTCTTTGGTTATTTAGTAAAAAAATTGTTTGTTTAAAAAGACAATATTTTTCCATTAAAAACTAGAAGAATGAAATCTTTAGTAAGGTAGTATGTATATCAACTGAAAATTCATTAGTAATGGTCAGGGTCGTGACAATATGCTTTTAAAATCATAGATCTTAGGAATATCACTGACGAAATGGAATACAATGGTATCGAATACTATATATTTTCAGAATCTAGGATTTAAAAAAAATATTGCCACAACCCTAGTAATGGTATATTCATTATCGTTTCAGTAAATTCCATATACAAAATTATTTTTAATGATTTCTTGTACAAGTCTTTGATTATTGTTTAATTTACTTATTTTGTAGTAATAATTCTTAAATATAATTGTATTAATGTTTATAGCTATGTAGCTTATCCATATTTTTTATGTAATCTTTTTTCCCAATAAAGAATTTAATCAAATAATAAATAATATCGCTTTATTTCATTAACAGGAAGGAAAAGCTAGAATTATGGAATCAATGGATGTTGATTTTGATGAAGACTCAGACGAAGATTCCGAGGAAGAACCAGAATTCGGTGCTTCTGATTTTGAAGATGGCTCAGAAGAAGAGTTGGTCATTTAAATACAATGAAATAGAGAGAAAAGTGTTCAGTTTCATTGTCCTGTATGAGTTAAATGGCTACAAAGTAGACAGACTAACTTACTTATTTTTGCTCATTTTTCAGCTTTGCTCGTCAATGATTGCTATTGATGAGCTGAAGAACCAACCTTTTTATCTTAATATTCTACACATTAAGTGACAGGTGTTTGGGATAGATTTATCATTGAGATATTAATATAAATTTTCTGTATACATTTTCTATCAGGTAAATTTCAGTTCTAATTATGAAATGCAATATCTCATTTGATTTTTTCATTAATGTGTTGATTACTCAATCCCAAGTAATTTTATGAAGCAAAACTGATAATAATGGTTGAGTAAATGATTTTGTATCACAGTTGAGTTCATCGAATAATTAAGCAGGTAAACTTTCTTTGTTTATTCATTTCCAACTACAGTAGAACTCCTACATAGTGAATGTAGTAGAGTCCTGAGTAAGAGTACTACCCTGTATAGTGAACTCCTTTTCTTTAGTCTGCCATGCAATAGCAATTGTTTTCTGAAACTTACTATTCATGGCATACTAAATTCGTCCATTACATTATGGGGTAATTCTCTCACTCAGGTTATTCACTATGGAGGAGCTCTGTATTATCGAGTTAATTCAACCAGTGAAATTTTCACTGGTGGGTGCAAAAAGTATGTTGATTTGTTGGTATATAATATATATTTGCAGTTAATGATACTTGGGACAATATTGTAATGTTCATTATTTCGATTTATATCTAATTTAATAATTTTAAATAAGGCAGTGTTGGCCCAGTTTCGAAATACGACTCCCTCCATTGAAAAATAAAGGTTTTTAATGATGGCTATCATGAAATAAGACGCCTTCCAAATATAAAAATTATATACGACTCCTCGATCTTAAAATGTGATATTTTGGTGATTGAAAAGAGATGGCTGGCGAAACACGACTCCTCATGTTATACGAAACGTAAGACCAACTGTTTCTACCATTCAATTTAAGTACAATTTATTAAACCTTATAATACAATGAAATATCCTTAATTAATCCTTCGTGAAATTTTTGAAACAATCACATAAATAAGTTAGTATATAGTTTGCCGTAACTATGATACAAAAATGTATTAGGTATATTTATTCTAGTTATTATTGAATTCAAATGATTTCATTACTAATACTTGAATGTAAATTAAGAGGATTCGAATTGTTTTAACATCGTCTCTATATAGCTGTCATGGAAAGCGACTCCCCTGAATTTCTCTCCGTAGGAATACTGAGGATATACGATTTAATTACCATGTGAGGAGTCGGATCGAATTTTTGTATTTCAAGGGAGTCTTATTTCGAAACTGGGCCGCAGTGTTGAAATCCAATTCAATTTCTTTTAATGTTAAGGTGTACTTTTATATAAGTAGCCTTTTTATTATTATTCAGAAGATTTTTTGGTGCATAATTTATTCCGTAAAACTGCATATGCTGCGAAACTATATATATTTTTTGATCCTTTCATTCAGAAACCACAGGAAAAGGAATCATCGAATGTGGTTTGAGTTTAAATAGGATATGTAGCTACGTTCAGAGGTATCTAACTGTTCTTCATATACGATTTTAAATAAACTAATTATATAAATGTTTGTTCATTAAAAGCTAATTGACAGTTTTACTTTGATCGGAAATAATATATTTAATTTTTAATGCATAGTTACCGTTAAACCTATATCGAATTAAAATATGCTAAACCTATATAGCTTAGAGCTATGAATCCTGAAGTAGGTAAAGTATCTACATATTCCGTGGATTTTTATCATATTTTTTTAAATGTCATCAAGTTTAAACATATTCCATGGATTCTTTATTATATATTTTGAAATGTAATCATCAAGTTTAATTATATTCCATGGATCCTTTGTCTTATATTTTGAAATGTAATCATCAAGTTTAAACATATTCCATGAATTCTTATTAGTCATATTTTATGAAATGTCATCATTTTTCGCGGTGTGAGAGAGAATTCTGTACGCTGGTGGTATTGTTTAGCCTATATACCTAGGTACCACAGTACTCAGAGCCCAGAGGTACTCAGTGCTCCATATAAAAATTCAATTTATTATTGTATTCGCAGGTTACCTCTTATCTTAATGTATATAGCTACTTTTGTCTTGTCTATATATAAGATATAGGTAGCTACCTATTTTGTATTAGGTACATTAAATCATATAATGATATAAGGTGCCTATAAGTACTTTTGACGAAAAATTTCACGTGTTTAGGTAAGGTATTATTGTGCGGGCAGCGGTAGGAAAGGTTGCTCTCAATTTATAGTAGTAAGCTAGGTATATAATAACTATAAATATATATTCTATGCAGTCCTATTTCCATTTGCTGCTATGCAGCCTATGCTGAACTTCGTTAATGCACTAGTTAAGCCTATTAGCTGCTAACTAGGTAGTAACTAACATGTTGACGTTAATTAGGGAACACTGGAACAATCTGTTAAGTGTCAAATCAGTCTCCCAAGATTTCATTTTGAGGACAATTTTTTTTCATAGATTTTTAAATTTGTCTCCAAAATAACCAGAATTATCAAACATATATTCAATATTTAGGTACATGTAGTCACCCACCTAAAAATGACCCCCAGTCCAGACTGAGACTGGCACTGCAGGAAGAGGAACTGGCCAGTCTGAAGAATGTGTCTCTTCTCCCACAGAGATTTTAATTCCAATGAGAGTAAAGGGCCTTTTAGACGTGATACATTTTGTATCAGCAACATTGTATATAAATGTCATGCGCGTTTGAGTGATCTGCAATATCGACTGATTTCGCTGCGCAAACTGTTGATCAATAGTTTGCGCAGCCATCAATCGATAGTGCAACCATCGATCGATTCCTGTGCATTTGATTGATATTTTTTTTAGTTTGTACAACATCAAATTGGCACATTTGATTGCGTATATCAATAGATAGCGCAACCATTGATCGATTTCTGCGTGTTCGAATGATACAGGTTTTCTTTGTTTATGCATTTAATTAATTGTTTTTATTGTAAAAATATTTTTTGTATATTTAATAAGTCGACCATAAGTCAATTGTTGCGCGTTTGAATAATATTGATTTTCTTAATTTAAGCATCTAATTGAGTAATTGTTACATTTACATTGCCATATTTAAAGTGTGGCAGGAAAGTCGCCAGTTTAGTGGGAAAATGGATCCAGGTCAGTGTTTACCACATTTAAGACAATTAAAAGGAGAAATTAGGCTTCCTAGTGAAGATTTTACACTTGGAAACATCCTTAAGCTTATTGTCTGATGCATGTGTATCTCTTGAGACTATTTTATGAGTGATTTACTTGTTATTTACATGTTTTCCAACTTATTTAACCCCTTTAAAGTCACCAATATACTGGCGACTTTGTCCATACTTTAAAACATGGACGATCAGTCGCTTGTTGCTCTATTAAATGTAAAAATTAGATGCATAAAATAACAAAATCAATATCATTCAAACGCACAACAATCGACTGATGGTTGACTTATTATATATAAAAAAGTATTTAAAAGTATTTTTACATAAAAACAAAACAATTAATTAAATGCATAAACAAAGAAAACCTGTATCATTCGAACGCGCAGAAATCGATCAATGGTTGTGCTATCGATTGATTTATGCTATAAAATGTGCCAATTTGATCTACAAACTAAAAAAATCATATCACATGAACGCGCAGGAATTGATCGATGGTTGCGCTACGATTGGTATACGTTATATATTGTGCCAATTTGATGTACAAACTAAAAAAATCATATCATTCGGATGCGCAAAAATTGATTGATGGCTGCGCTATCGATCAATATTTGTTATAAAATGTGCCAAATTGGGGTACAAACTAAAAAAAATTATAATTCGAACTCGCAGGAATCGATCAATGGTTGGGCTATCAATCGATGGCTACGCAAACTATTGATCAAAAGATTGCGCAGCGAAATCGGTTTATATTGCAGATCATTCAAAGGCGCATGACATATACTGATGTCACACAAATGTTTCTGTATACGGCAAGCAATCTGTTTAGACGATAATACAGTGAGAGGCAACTCTAGTATTGCACAAGCAACTGTATATAGTTTAAATTAGCTATATCAAATGATTTGAGGAGAGGAGTTTTGAGGGATAACTTCAGTAGGTAGTTTTACTTGGATACAAAATGAAGAGATCAATCATAATTTAGAACACAGATCTTTATGACTTTTAGAACTTAAATTGTAACATAATAAACCCAATGCAATAATAAATTGCTGGGACACCAAATAATATTTTATTCCATGTATTTCATATATATATGAATTAGCTTGTAAAATATATATTTACTTATATGTATAAAAAATTATACATATACATCTATATGTGGTGTGTAGGGGGATGTGTGTACATCTGTAGCATGACTCAGTCATCTCCCTCTGACAGCCAATCCCACACTGAAGATTTCTGTAAACATTTGTTTCAGCACTGGTGTGCGACACCAACTGTCGCAGAGAAATTGTGGCTGATACACCCGGGCAACAGTTCTGAAACAAATTGTTCGCAATAATTTGAAAATGTTTCACGTTTAAAAGGGCCTTCACACTCTGACTCTCAGTAGCAGATTCAAAATCTCCCGCAGCTAAATTAATAGTAACCTAGGAATTACCTAATTCCAAATCACCCACAGAGTCTTGGAAAAATATTCCATAGTCTGCAGTCTGGGTAATTGGTAAACTGTTCTCCAAGAAATTCTCTATTTTGCCTTCTGTTCTCAGTAATATACATGTAAATATATGAGAAAATTAAGAATTGTTTGCACAGAAAATGTTAAAAAATGTCACATATTCTGCAGACTGGCCCCAAGTCACTGTCAGTCTGTATTTGGTGTGCAAAATCCCACTGACTCTTTCAAAGAGCTGAAAAAGTCAATCAACAATTTCCATTAATTTGGCTGATCAACCAACATTTTCCCCATTTATGATTTAGCCACCAAAAATTAATGGCAAGTTGGCAACATAAGATGATAGGAATAGCTAAAAATCTGCCAACTTTGCTTAGTTAATAGTTTGCTAGTTAGGGCCTAGAATATTACAGTCAAATTTCAAAGGGTAACTAAAATAGTGGATTTTTGGAGAACAGTTTACCAGTTCCTTCAGTGCAGTCTGGTAATTCAGATGTGTTTGTAACAAAATTAATTTAAATAAACTATAGGGATTAATTCAAAATTGCTTGGAGAGAAATGAGAATATCCCAAATATCCATTTAACAAGTTTCAGAGTGAGAGATTTTATACAGAAATTGGGATTTAGGTGCAGCAAATAACATGGGAACATAGGAATTAAATAGGACTTGGTCCTTGGACACAGGATTAATTTAAAAAATGTGTTCTACTTTTCAGAATGGGATTATGTCAGTTAAAGGCTTAAAGCCAATTAGTTGGCTTAGATTTCGAAAGTCAAAACTTGGATATTTCTAATTGGCTTAAAATTTTGAAATAATTCCTATGTTAATTTTGGCTTAGAAATTGGCTTACAATTTTCCAGCCTCTGAAATATGGCCAAATATCTCCCATATTCTGCAGACTGAATAATAATAATAGTTAAATTTATTACAAGTTTTAAGTAAAAATTGCAATTCAACCCCAGATTAATGGTGAATTGTTATAATTAGTAAAAGTTCACCAATTTTCACCAAGGAGAATTAAAACTGAGAAAATTCCACTATATGCTGTCTGTTATTGCAACTAAATTACAAATACATACTGAAATGTAGGTTACATTAGATTAAATTTTCTTTTTCACATATCTTTCTAACAAACTTTTCAGAAACAGGTTTTACCATGTCTCGTAAAAAGTTAGACGATTTGATTGGCATAGAGCAGAAGGTCCAAAGTCTGTGGGATGATGAGAAAATATTTGAAGAAGATGCTCCTGCTAAGGGAGCTGCTCAACCTCCTAAGTACATGGTGACATTTCCCTACCCTTACATGAATGGGAAACTACACTTGGGACATGCCTTCACCATCTCAAAATGCGAGGTGAGTTTACTCTTAACCCGTTAACAACCACCATCATCTCGGGAGGACATTAGAAAAACATCAAATAATGTTTAAAGTTATTCAATACAATCCTATTCTGGCTATATAAAGGGTTAAAATAAATGTAGATTTTGAACCACCCAAATTTCTTCCCAGAGGACATTAGATTTGATCATATTCTTTCTTAAAAAGGTTAACTATCTACTATTGAACTATCAATAAAATCAATTTTGGCATAGCTACGACATGTCTTTGGCATTGAAGGGTTAATTATTAAATTAGTTATTGAATTGTATTTTCAGTCTATATCTGGATTACATTATACTAGCTAACTCAAGCTTTTTCATGAGTTATATGAATAAATTTAATGTAAATTCTTGATTGTAGACTGAAGCCTATCCACTATTAATATTAAGTAGAATCTTGCTAATGGCAGGTATCTGCATCATTCTTTCTCTCAAATTTTAAATAGAATTGAAGTTCATCAAATTTGGCTACTATGAAAGTAAAATTTAATTCTGATTTATTCATCAATAGCCTGATATTTTTTTCAAAGCTAGTACTATATTTGTATTTGTGGCAGTAAATTTTAATTTGTGGAAAAACTATCATGGGATTTATTGTATTCAATAATTACTTCAAACTTGTAATTATTTTTTTTAACAATTGTTTCAGTACTCTCATTACTATCGTATCATTTTTCTCAATTTCAGTTTGCTGTTGGTTTCCAACGAATGCTGGGGAAGAAATGTCTCTTTCCATTTGGTCTCCACTGTACAGGTTAGAAGAAACATTGTGACTCTTGATCTATATATTCTTTTTTCTAAAGTGAAATTTAGGTGGTTATAGATAAATCCTCTTTACCCTTTAAATTTATATTTAAACTTATTTGTTTAATAGCAAAAACTTTGATTTTGTCATCAGAGTTAGGCATCTTGACTGGAAGATTAAAAATTACTATTTATTTCCTTTCACTCATTCAATTATTAAGATTGGACAAGTTTCCCCATGTCATATTTAAGGTATAAGTCCTCAATTTTCCACTTGAGACATAATTGTTTGAAAACTTATAATAACATTAATGATAAGCAACCAATAACATGAGTGAGTTCTACACGAGTGTACAGATGGATTAATTAAGTTATTTTCTCAGGTATGCCCATTAAGGCTAGTTCTGATAAACTGAGGAGGGAAATTAAGGACTTTGGATTCCCTCCTAATTTCCCCATTGAAGAGGAGAACCTTGCTGAGCCCGAGAGAGAGGAGGTGGTGATCAAAGACAAGAGCAAGGGAAAGAAGGTGAGTACATTCATTGAGAGATGCTCTTTCTTATCTTCAAATATTTCATGTTAGAGAGATTTTTTAAATCAAGAACTTCATTTTCAAAGCTAGCTATTTGAATTTGAACATACAATTGGGCTGATTAACAACTGCTTACATTCCTTGTATAAATTTGTAGCTAGTAACTTGAACAAATGCTGATAAGCATTTGTAGCTAGCTTGTTATAGGAATGGAAAGCTTATTTATTTCCTTTTAAGAAAAAATTTATAACCTGTGCTGCTTTTCTTCAACTAAATCTAATTTATTACACTCTTTGTCCAAATTAGGACAAAACAAGAGACAGTTTGTAAGCCTTTCATTTTTTCTATTTTATCTACCTATTAGAAAATTGGACAGTGAAGGTAGAGTGTGAATATTCCTTATATAATTAATTACGAAGCGAATACTTGATCAATCACTTTTTTGTTAGCTAACTTAGATCTAGAAATTTAAAGCATTTATAGAGAAATTTTCAATTTAGTATGAGAGGTAACCTTTAAATGTAATCATGAACACTAAAATAGTTTTCCCTGTTATATGATATTACTTTAAACACTTTTATATGGTCTTGATTTATTCTTGTATTCTATTCTATACAATTTTCACTTATTAAAGGCTCACAGTCTGTCCAACTGTGAGCCTTATTCTAATAGGACAACATTTTATCAATAAAGATGTTTCAATATTTCTTCAGAGCAAAGCCAATGCCAAGTCTGGAGGTTTGAAATACCAGTGGCAGATAATGAGGGCACTGGGACTGGAGGATGACCTCATCAAGAACTTCACTGAGCCTAACTACTGGCTAGACTATTTCCCTCCTCTCACCAAGGTGAGTTAATAAATATATAGAAATGCACTATGTAATGTGCCTGTTAGTGCCTAAATATTTAGAAATGCTTAAATCTCTCTTCAACTTGATGTACTTTTAGATGGTTATGTACTATGTAGTTACTTTTGGTTTATACATTTTTTATTTTATTTAATATTAATTAGTGTTTCTTCAGCATTATCTCAAATTTGTACAATCTCCATCTGCTTTTATGAATGAAATCCAGTCCATTGCTTTTTGAAATTAGTTCCTCAACTAAATAAATTTAAGTGAACATTTTCTCCCATATAACTGAATTTAACATAATATTTTTACCTTTAAAAGAAGGTTATATTAAAGGCTGTAGCTATAATTTATTGTGTTTTTACTCTTCAGACAGACTTGCGTAGGATGGGCCTGCATGTTGACTGGCGCAGATCCTTCATAACCACTGATAGGAATCCTTACTACGACTCCTTCGTGAGGTGGCAATTCATTAGACTGAAGGAGAGGAACAGAGTTGCTTTTGGAAAGAGGTGAGCTATTTTATTTTTTTTTATTATTTATTGATTTCTTTTCTTATTTTATTTTATTAGAAAAAAAATAAAGATATTCAGATTATGACTTAGCTATTTTTAGTTTCCTAATAATAAACATAGACAGGCTACTTGTTAGGGACATATAATAATCCCATTTTGTTATGCTTCTCTTTGCAATTATTATTTAACTTTAAAAAGGATCGAAATATCGTTATTGTTAAACTGTAAGAAGCCTCTCTTCTTTTTATAATATTTAAAATTTTGATATCCGTGTTTGAGGTATATACAGTTCTCAATTCACAATCTAATGATATCGCCAGTTACTGTATTTTTCTACTGTTACATTAGATTCACTGATTCATAATAAGCAATATATTTCTCTTCCCAATTGCAGTAGCTAACATAATATTCATGATGTAATTTTTTCTTTTTTGCTAAATTAGGATTTTTATGATGAAAAGTACAAAAAAATGAACTGTATATCACCAGGCCTTAAAGATAGATTAGGTAACGGTAGATATTTTGTAGAAAGATTTTCATTGCTAATTTCATTGCTCCAGGCACAGCATTTACTCCCCCAAAGATGGGCAGCCGTGCATGGACCATGACAGATCTTCAGGTGAAGGTGTTGGACCCCAAGAATACACCCTAATTAAGATGAAGGTGCAGACTCTACCAAAAGCTTTAGCTAAGCTGAGTGCCTACAAAGTGTACCTCGTAGCAGCAACTCTGAGGCCTGAGACAATGTACGGACAAACCAACTGTTGGTTGGGGCCTGATGTTAACTATGTAGCCGTCAAGACTAAGTCTGGTGAAGTGTTTGTGTGTACCAAACGCTCTGCTACTAACATGGCTTACCAGAACATTCTAGAGAAAAGCAACTCCGTGGATCCTCTACTGTCTGTGAAAGGAAAGGATCTGATGGGTGTGAAGCTGTCTGCGCCTTTAACATCATACAGCACCATCTACACACTGCCAATGCTGACTGTTAAGGAGGATAAGGGTACTGGTGTTGTCACGTCAGTGCCCTCTGACGCCCCTGATGATTATGCCGCTCTAAATGATCTAAAGAACAAGGCGCCTCTGAGGGAAAAGTACGGCATTACAGACGAGATGGTTAATGTGGAGCCCATAGCCATTATCAATGTGCCAGAGTATGGGGAGCTATCTGCCCCCACCATTTGCGAGGCAATGGGCATTAAGTCTCAAAATGATAAGGATAAGCTGATGGATGCAAAGGAGAAGGTTTACCTCAAAGGTTTCTATGAAGGTACTCTTATTGTTGGTGAACATAAAGGCAAGAAGGTGCAGGATGTCAAGAAGGCGATTCAAGACATGTTAGTACAGAAAGGTGAAGCAATTCTCTACCAAGAGCCCGAAAAGCGCGTAATGTCACGGTCTGGTGATGAATGCGTTGTCGCTCTGTGTGATCAGTGGTACTTGAAGTATGGGGAGAAAGAATGGAGAGACATGACACAAAAGTCTCTGGATAACTTGAACACATTCCATGACGAAGTGAGAAAGAACTTTGAGCATACTTTGAACTGGCTGAAAGAATACGCTTGCTCTAGAACTTATGGTCTGGGTACCAAGCTACCATGGGATGAAAAGTGGCTCATTGAGAGTCTCAGTGACTCCACCATTTACATGGCGTACTATTCAGTGGCTCATATCCTCCAAGAAGACTTCGATGGCTCTAAAGGCAATAAGTTTGGTATCAAAGCTAGCCAAATGACTCCAGAAGTTTGGGATTACATATTCATGCAGACTGACACTGTGCCTAAGACTGCAATTGCTAAGGATTTGTTACAGAGAATGAGGAGAGAGTTCGAGTATTGGTACCCTGTGGATTTGCGAGTTTCTGGTAAAGACCTCATCCAAAATCATTTAACTTATTATCTCTACAACCACTGTGCTATTTGGCCCAAGAAACCAGAATTGTGGCCTCAAGGTATCAGAGCTAATGGACACTTGATGCTAAACTCTGAGAAAATGTCTAAATCCACTGGAAACTTCATGACTCTGAGTGAAGCCATGAACTGTTATGGCTCCGATGCCATGAGATTGGCCTTGGCTAATTCCGGAGACTCCATTGAAGATGCTAACTTTGAGACAGCTGTTGCTGACTCAGCTGTACTGCGACTTTGGACTTTCGTGGAGCTTGTCAAGGAACTTTTAGCTGAAGTGAAGTCAATGAGAACTGAAGGCTCCCATACAGTTAATGATCTCATGTTTCTAGCCGAGATGAACAACAAAATCAAAGAGTCAAAGGATTTCTATAATGAGATGTCGTTCAAGGAGGCGTTGAGAACGGGATACTTTGAATACAGTAATTTGTTCAATCAGTACAGAGAGCGTTCATCAAGTCAAGAGGGTTTGCACAAGGATATTACTATGAGGTATTTGGAAACACAGGTTCTGATGCTCTCTCCCGTCTGTCCTCACATTTGTGACTTTGTTTGGAGAGATTTACTGGGAAAGAAAGGGTCTATTCTCCATATCTCTTGGCCTGAAGCATCTGATGCTGATATGGCACTTGTGAAGGCTTCTGCTTACCTTGCTGATGCGTCACACAACTTCAGACTGAAGCTGAAGAATGCCAAGGCTCCAAAGTCTAAGAAAGGAGAAACTAAATCCGAAGTTCCTCCTACTCACGGCACCATTTGGGTGGCAAAAACTTTCCCCGAGTGGCAGAATATCATCCTTTCCAGAATGCATCAAATGTACACGAAAAACAGCAAGTCTCTGCCAGATAACAAAGAGATCTCAAAAACTCTTGGTTCTGTACCAGAATTGAAGAAGTACATGAAGAAAGTGATGCCTTTTGCCCAAACGATAAAGGAACGCGTTGCTAGCATTGGTGAGGCTGCTTTTAAAAATACAGTGGACTTCAATGAAGAAGAAATACTAAAATCCTCTCTTGGTTACTTGAAGGAAACTTTGGATCTTGAAGACATCGAGATGAAATGGACTCACGAACACAGTGAGAGTGAAGGTCTGAAAACTGAGGTGATTCCTGGGGCACCATATCTCGCTGTCACCACCGCACCTCACCTCATGTTGAGCCTCAGCAACCCCATGCCCCACAATGGCCTCTTCCAGTACACTTTACCTGTGTTTGAGGGAGATAGCGTGAAGACTGTAGTCAGCAGGCTAGTCAAGAGTGAGAGAGTGGTGAAGCCTAGCATGAAAATCACTCTGCATAGATTCACAGATGAGCAAATGGGAGAAAGGACCATACCGAATATGGAGGCACCTCTTAAAGGCACAGAGATTCTCAAACTAGAGGAAAGTTTCTCTATTGTTGGAGGACACGTTTCTGTTTCTGGCAAAAAGGCCGGAGAGAAACTACTGTTTGTCTCTTCTTGATTTTGGGATGCGTGCGCTTCTTAAATCTTCCTAATGATAATTTCTATGGGTTCTATTGCTTATTATCATCAGAAATTTGAATTTTTGTTAATTCATAGAATTGCTTTATTTGATTGTCTATAACTTACCTAAAATATTTCTCAAGATTATCTTTTACTTGTATTTAAATTTTTAAATTCTTTGTTAAGACCCCTAATTTATTTTAGATGAAGCCAGGAATTATTTTGCAACTTGGGATGAAATAAAGAGCGATCAATAAATATACTTTTATTTAAAATAAAAACAGTTGTTACGTTGAAGTGTGACAGGTGAATACATCTCCATTAAAGAAGGAAAAATTACACAATACATCTTGTGCTCCAAAATGGATTTTATTTGTACTAGACATCAATGTAAAATGAACTTTAAAAATGCATTATAAATGCAAGTCAAATTATAATTTAGTAACAAAATTTTAACCTGCCAGTTACTCATTATAAAAATATCCAGTATTTGTGGAATGTTCCTTAAAATCCTGCAGTTTCTACTATTTTCATTATTGTCAAAATATCTAAGACTAAAACTAGATCAAAGGCTTTAATTTGAAAACTCTAATTGAAAATATAGCTATTTTCTCAGAATATAATAATTTATATAAAAGTTACTCTTAGCTACACTTTACCCATCACTCTAGATTGTATTTGAGTAACTACCATCACAAGTGTCTGCTCATTCAGCTTAACAAACATAGCTACAATTAAAGATGTGAAATAGAACCATTTTAATTTTCTTGTGAACTGTTAAATCAAAGATTCTTTCTGTGAAGCCAGTACAAAAAAATCTGTCACTAAAACAGAGTTTCTTGCTATAGAACTAAAGTGAATAGTTAGGACTTGCGAATAGATTTGCATGGTTAGGCTTTATGAGCAGGCACTTAAAAACATCAGTCGATATGAAGAGAGCATGTTACCCACACCACCAAACCAATAAACATCATAATACGTTAGAATATCAAACTAACACATTAAGAACATTCTGGCTAATTTCCATATAATGCACTACGTAACAAAATGAACAAATGTCTTCACTACAACTCAGTCACGGGTCTCGTCTTGAAGTAAACAAACACTACCACCAACAGGGCAACCAGTCCAATAACAGGAAGAACTACGCTCTTAACCTGTGAAAAAAGAGAACTTGGTTATTTTGGTACATTGAGGAAAACCCTACACTACAAAATCTTTCATGCAGAACCACATTGTAAATTTTAGGGATGAGAAAATACCTAAAATTTCACTAATACAGATACTTAATGTGATTAATAATTTTGTAATTATCTATACCTATCTATATGAAATCATTGTTACATTAATCTAAATTATAATAGATAAATGATACAATCTGCATATTTTTAGATCTCAAAAACATCATTATCGATACACTTCATTGATTAGTAGGGGTTTAACAAGCAAAATCTATATCACTGAAATCAAAAAGAATTTAAATACAAAGAACTCAAGGAAGCAGTCAGAAAGGAAAGTGGATTCCTGAACAAAGTAATCTACCACTCAAGTCAGTGACAATGCTCATGGATGCAGAAAAGCTACTCCATGGATACAGTTAGTTATAAAGGGATTGATGGCTGCATTAACAGATTAAAGAAAACAACACAAAATCTAAGACCTCGTAGTTGAAGAGCATAACCCTAGCGCTATCCTCTAAAACTGCAAGTAGGATTTAAATTATGATAGAAATTAAAAAATCTTGAAGCATCATGACACCTTATCTTCCATTCACCACAGACAGCTTCAGGATAGAGCCCCCGACAGGCCAATAGAGAATTTTGTAAATTAATATTCCTAGTTGTAAAAATAAACTTACAAATTAGCTAAACAAGATGTATTAAATACTAGCTAAATCAATCTTTTTAGTCTGAGAGATGTAATACTATCATGTTACAGAGTCAAGGTTTCATGTGACAATCAATGATATTTATTCTATTCTGTATACTTTAAAATCATATTTCTTACACTTTACCTTTGAAAACTCTTTCAATTTGACAAAGGCAAAAATTTTTAGATTACAACTTTATTTGCTTTATCATCAAATATAGAGATATGAATTAAAAGTAGATTATATACTTGAACATTTTGTATAATGAAATGTATAAAGCTATCTACTCCCCAAATCAATAAGTTTCTCATGAATCATTTAGTTTCCATTAAATCCCTCACCTGCTCTCTGCTTTCCATGAATTCCTTCTTGCGCTCTTTCTTCTCCCTTGGAGTCTCCTTCGGCTTTGGTGATTTCATTTGACGCATCTTTACTAAATCTGAAAGAAAATAACAGTCAAAGAAGTCTCTTAAGATGCATTACACAAATTCACAACAACATGGCAATTAATTAACGAAAATATAAAATCAGAATATTACATTAGCAAAGAGAATATTACGGTGGAAGCCTGGCCCATGTAAGATTACATAGGGGGAAATTTGAAGGTGCCATCCAAAATACCCTCAAGTAAGATAGTATGGCTCATAAACTCGCCATTTATCGCTCCAGTTCTCTTCATAAATAACCAAATTTCTCTTCAAAATAATCAAACTATCATAAATTCGCAACAAAATAAATTGTAGCATAAGAGAAATAAATAGTTCTCTCCATTTGCAATTGAAGGGCTCAAAACAACTGTCACAAATTCATAATTAAAATGCTTTATTACCTGGCCATACCCTTTCCATTTCCCTATTTGAGAAGTTAAATAACACCCAAATTGCTGTATCATATGAGGTGAACTTTCTTTCAAGAAAAACTCACTAAGTGCATAAAATCACTAACATGATGCCACACTTCAGGAACTAGTTAAGTGTTCAGTGTTCTCCAAGAAATCCTCTATTTAGCCTTCTGTTTTCAATAAAATACATGTAAATTATATAGGGTCAAGCAGGTAAATTGTGGCACACTAACTAACTGCGGCCTCTGATAACAGAAACATCATAATTATTCATAGCCTCAAAACAATCGTTAAAAAATTAAATTAATAAATTATAGCATGCACTGTGCTTCTTTTTGGTAAGTAAGCAACATTTTAATGTAATTTCGGTTCAGATTGTTTTAGACTCTCTTGAGAGAGTCGCAATTAAAAATTAAAGGGCCGCAATTTACCTGCGTGACCGTGACCCTAGGAAGAAATCTAAGATTGTTCACACAGAAAATGTTAAAATGTCCCATACACTAGAGGTTATTTAAACTCTGCGTTGAAGGTTTTTTCAGATATCAAGCTTTCGAATAGAAAGATTTCTATTCATCATCAGGAGAAGGGTGGAAAAACCTGGATCTGACAATTGTCACCTTCAACGCAGAGTTTAAATAACCTCTAATATAATGGATTTCCCGTTGAGTATGAATCTTTTCAATCATGTCCCATACACTGCACTTGCAGTCTGGTCATGATGTAAACAAACAGTTGAGCTTGTATTAAATCCATGTCAACTTGTCCAGAAACTGAGAAACCTGATTTTTTTTAAATAAATTTGAAAACCCTCCATATATACTCCAGCTTTAAAGTAAAAGTTTCAACTTAACCTCCAACCCAGTAAAAGTAATTATTTGAATCAAACCAGTTTGCAGAATACGGGACATTTTGGATTTAACATTTTCCGTACTGTGGACCGTACAAACGATCCTTAATATTTTGCCAAGAACGGAAGGCAAAATAGAAGACTTTTTGGAGAACATTTTAATGAATTTTGTAGTCTGGCTGTCTGGGTACGGATAATGGGTAACTAGGTAAAACTTATAGAAATAATTAAAAATATTTAGGTATAATTAAAACGGTCACTGGTTAAGAAAACTAGCTTTTTTCAGTTCAATCAGTTGCACAAAATGAGATCTTTAATCAAGATAATAATATATCAATCTAGAAGTACCCAATAACCTTTGTGACATCTAGTTAGGCAAGTAGCAACTTAACCCGTTAACCGGCCTTCCATAAAAAAAATACTCTTACCTTAGCTACCTAACAGTTAGTTAAACAACACGAGGTTAGAACCAAGTAGGTAGCATCACTAACATGTATTAAAAAACCTTAAATGTAAAATATAGTCAATTGCATAACTATTGTCACTATAATAATAACACACTAACCTCAGCAAACTCCCCTCCAAATGTAAGTAAAGGATATTTCCCACCTCCTTTGAAGGCAATCACAATAACACTGACAAGTGACAGCGTACCTGTGGTGCTGTAACTTGTTGTTAATCTTTTTACCCTAGAATGGCACGTAGTTTACCCTAGATTGGTCCTTGATTACCTTATATTTTGCACATTTTCCTTACTCTAAGAATCTGTACTGTACCCTAGGAGGGGTTTGATTACCCTAGATTAGGGTAATTACTTCAGGAGTGGAAGCAATGGTGACAGCGTACCTGTAACTTGTTGTTAAGGGAATAAACAAAGTAGTGACAATCACGAGATTTGTTAACGTGATGTCATCAAAACAACACACTAAAATTGAAACTAAAGTGTTTAAAAAAGGTAAACTTAATAGGTTTATCTATTAAAGTTTTTTATAATGATAATTATTTATCTTTTGTATAATATTCCCATATTAAATTGCTTTAAATTTGATAATGTTTGTTATGATGACGTCACATCTTTATTGTCGCTACTTAACAAACACAACGTCACTAATTCTTATTTGCTAACTAAATAAATTACAAAAATGCTGACAAACAATGAAAAATGATTAGATAGAAAACAAATGACAATTGAAGGAATGTGAGCTAAATTTTTGGAAATTAGAAAAATGCTTTTTATGATTGAAAAAGTATCCTCCGTTAATATTTTTCAATGAATGACGTGGAATCCTGACAATGTGTTCAAACTTTAGCGAGTTTCCCGCTATCAAAATATACTTTTATTTTTAAATATCATAAATCCTAAGATAAAACATTGTATGCGATTAAAGAGTGTACAAATAAATAGTTCCATCCCATATTTATTAAGGACATTTGTTTGAGTACAATAAATATCCACGTCACTTAATTATAGCTTTATCAAGCAGTCATATCACTACGAGGAGACACGTCAATATTTCTGTAAGTCTGATAAGTAAATATATTTATAGAATATTTGGCAACTGAAGAATTAAAATACGATGATATTATCTTCAATATTCAATAATATAAATTTCATTCATTGTTCACAAATTTACAGTTAATTAATTATAAAGAAAATTAGAAATTTTTAGGAACCTTAGCTGTAGCCTATAATTAATATCATTTGTAACATCTCTAAATATTGACTTAAATGAATCAAAAAAATGTTCTCTTTTGTACTCGGCACTGTCCAGGATACAGTAACAGTCATGTATACATCCTGGTACTGTCGGTAGAATCAGGATTATCATTATTTGACTGCCTAATCAAAACTGATATTTCACTAGTGTCCTCAGTGAGTCTGTCATCTGTATAGGTTTTGTCTGCACTGTCAGGTATCCATAAATAAAGATCTCAATAAAATGGGGTGTTTAGTCTATTCATTTCATCTTAATAGACAAATTAGTTACACACATATATGTCTTTCATATTCAAATAATATAAAGGTCAGTATAAACCTTTGGATAAACTTTTTGTATCTGGCTGATTAATCGATGGAGGGACTTTAATTATAGAATTTTTTTAAATTATGTATCTAAAAATCCGATTTAAAAAAATAATTTAATTAAATCTCGACTGCAGCGCCATCTTGTGAGGAAAATTCAATATTTCGCAAATGATAGAGCGCTTGCGCACGATAATGTAAATTTTGCACGGTTTGTTTGCACGTTTTTATTCACGTTAAATTTAACTTTACATTATATAAAATAATTATTTACGTATATTTGGGGTTAAGTACAGCTATTGTTAATAGGTCTCCTCCAAGCAATTTTTTTAATGTTTTAATCAATGAGACTAATTTATCCTATTGCCTAAAATAAAATAAAAAAATTCCTGAAATTTGGTGGAACGAATAATCATTAACAAGGAATCAGTTTATTAGATTTTGGGAGCGAACAGGTTAAAAACTTAAATGTCATTTATAAGCGACGTCGAAGGTATGCACTCTACGAGGCAACTGTTACCCAGAAACATTACAATGTTGGGCCAACGTTGGCCCAATTCAGAATGAAACTCTGGGCCATCGGTGTCATGCCGGTCTCGGTGTATTGGGCCAGCAAAGGTCCGACGTTGGCCCACCTCACTGATTTCCACCGGCCCACAACAGTATAATCACGTATAAACGACTTATTGGTACCGGCAATACTTAACGTTGCCGATGTAGTGCTTAATTTAATTTGAATAATTATTTCACATGGAAAAATAACTTTTCATACTAATTAAATATGTGTATTACCTGGCGGCCTGGATCATTTTTATGAAAGAAAAATATAAAGTTTTAAACTAATTTTTGAAGGGATAACAGGCACATTTATTCTAAATTTCCAGAAACGGCTACAATTTGGAGTATAATCTTAATTGAGGATATTAAATTAGTTATTTGGCTTGATTAAAGTTTGGAGAGATAGTTTGCACCTAACCTCTCAGATTTGCTGGCGATAATTGCCACATAGAACCGGTAGACCAGTATAATAAATATACTGGTACATCAAAAAAACCACTTGATTGGTTACCAATGTTTCCCTTCATTGGGCCAGTGCTGTTTGGCAATCGTTAATTGGCCCAATGTCGTTTACCATATATTGGCCCAGTGTGTAATAGCATTGGCGTGCCAATTCCCGATCGTGCCTTTACTTTGCCAACGTTTACCGACGTTGGCCCGATAATGCAATGTTATCAGGGTATGAAATATAATTCAAATATGTATATAATTACGTATTTATTTCTACACAAAGCTCTGAAATAACATGTTTTCTAAGGGTTTTGAATTTCTTTAATTCTTTACTTCCCGTCTTTAACCAACCGTTTATACCATCTAACCAAATTGTATGTTTCTATATCCCTATGTATTTTATTAAAAGTAGGCCTATTTGTTTGATTTGTCTATTGTACCTTCTTTGGTCCTAAGTTTTAGTCACTCCTGCCTAAACACTTGTTTAAGTCAGAATTGGCTTGGCTTTCACCGTGATCAGACCTTTCCCTTGTACCGCATTTTCCCCCATTAATAACAATTTAATTATTATAAGCCATATTAACCGAATTATTTGTGTTTTGCAGAATAATGATCTGAGACTCCTAGTCCTTAGTTCTATAATATTATGTAATAAACTCATTTCTACCCCAGAGCCTGGAGAGGACCTTCAAATGTCCTCTCCAGGCTCAGTAGAGGACCGTAATATCAAAGATATTATACGGTACCTTACCTACTACAACAAGATACACTACTCTCGACAATTTCTGTTTTAAAAAGCGCCCCCTGTATTTGAAAGCGGGAACTAAAGAAACAATAACATTTGGTGTTGATAATCTGAGTTAATCTCTTCATTTCT
Source organism: Caprella mutica (assembly GCA_947561585.1). NCBI lineage: Eukaryota > Metazoa > Arthropoda > Malacostraca > Amphipoda > Caprellidae > Caprella > Caprella mutica. The sequence continues at coordinate 1,029,057 of CANNZV010000006.1, forward strand.
ATTTTATTTAGCTGCATCTATTCTACCGATGTAAAGATAAATTTTCCAGTAAAATAACCTTCATTAATGAATGAAATAAAAGTTAAAATAATATAAAATCAAACCCCAAATTTTGTTTCTCTAAATTTGTAGTACAGGCATCCCCAGCTTTAGTTACCAAATCACGACTCAGTCTAGTTACCAGACGGTAACTAAAGCGAATAAAAGTAACAAGAAATTTATAATTGTCACCTCTTGATTATATATCTTATTTTCTATGAGTTATAGAAAGAAAATTACTACGTATATGTAAGCATATTATTAATAATATACAGTCTTTCATTGTTTTTGGCTGTGATGAAAAAGTTTATAAAGTCATGCATTTATTAAATGTTTTAAAGGTCTTCTCCAGGCTCCGGGAAAAATATGAGTTTATTACATAATACTATGGAACTATAGAAGGTCTACGATCATTATCCAGCAAACCGCACACAATTCGGTTCAGTAAATATTTTATAACTAGTGTATTCGTCCGTTAAAAATAACGGGTCTTCAATAGTAATTTAGATATTAAAGGTCCCCTCCAAGCAAATTTTTTTATTGCTTAAATCAACGAGGCTAATGTTTCTTATCATTTTACTACAAACCGCATCGAATTTGATAGCATATTTTTAATTTTATATGCTTTTAAAGATTTTTATAATCAAAATTCTACAAAACCTACTTTACTTCCGACTTTCTAATTTTCAGTCTGAAGACGAAGAATGTACACCATTTGTTTTGATTGTCAACTAAGTATTTGGTTTAATAAATCTATTTATTATTCGTTTAAAGGTTAAAATTTGGATAAACTTATTATAGAAACGTTTATATACTTTTAGAAACCATTAATATCTTAAAAGAATTCCAAAAACGCATTGTTTGTTTAAAAATCTAAATTTGAAATCAAAACAAAGAGTGTACAATCTTCTTTCTCAGCGTCAGGTTGGAGATTCACTCAATTGTGGCTAACAGAGTAATAAAAAACTTTAAAAGCAAATAATAAAATATATACTGAACCGAATTGTATGTGGTTTGCGGAATAATGATCGTAGACCTTAGATCTATAATATTATGTAATAAACTCATTTTTTTCCCGGAGCCTGGAGAGGACCTTTAATTGTTTTCTAAACTATATAAACGTTTGTATAATAAGCTTATCCGATTTTATACCTTTACACGAATATTAAATGGATTTATTAAACCTAATACCTAGTTGACAATCAAAACAAATGGTGTACATTCTTTATCTTCTGACTAAAAATTAGAAAGTCGGAAGTAAAATAGGTTTTGTAGTATTTTGATTATAAAAATATTTAAAAGCATATAAAATTAAAAATATGTTATCAAATTTGATGGGGTTTGCATTAAAATGATAAGAAACATTAGCCTCGTTGATTTAAGCAATAAAAAAATTTGCTTGGAGGGGACCTTTAAAATCCATCCATAGCTTAACTCTCACTCAGTATAGTTGAGTAATTAATAGATACTTAGACTTCTATAATTATTGTGCTACATTTAACAAACAGCAATTTTATGCTCTATGAAATATTTTTGGTAGTAGGGTACTAAGTTCCAAGTTATTGGTTCGTTCTACAATTTCGGACACGTCAGAAAAAAATATTATAATTATTATTTAACTTCTATTCTCATTGCTATCATGGATACCAATTGAATTATAAGTTAAATAATGATTATTATATATTTTCACGTGTTCGAAAATATGGAACTTACCCTAAAATTGGACATGTTGAATTTCTGAAACCAATTGCTTCTAATAACCTCATCTAGATTATAATTTTGATGTTTTTTTAGTTACCGTGAAATGATCACAAAAAATTGTCTCTGTTTTCTATGTCTACGATCGGCCAAGCCAGGGTACAGGAACATAATCGGGTATAGTACCTAGCAGACGACACAAAAATATGACGTCACCACAACAACACATTCCTTGTTTGTGACCGAGCGGCTCATAATCCCTCGTATTTGCATGTTAATATCGAGAAGTTTGAAGTCATTTTATAAGGGTTTCGTGCAAAAGAAAAGCGAAAATGGCGATTGAACCTTAAAGTTGAATATATAGATATAATTCAGGTGTGTTTTTATTGTTCATTTCTTTAACTTATCTTTAAAAAATAGGGTCTTGAAAATATGCTACCTAGAGGAGCATAAACTAGTGCTAGTAAACTGCTAAATTGTAGTTCCTATGAATAACAAATAAGGAAAAAAATAATGGGAATTCAATTTAACCAATGCCTAGTTAGTAATTGATAAGAAAAAATTAAATTTGGAAGTGACTAAGTTTAAGTAGGTTTTTCCATGTTTCAAAGTGTGGTCAGAGTTGCCATTTCCAGTCACTCAGTGGTCACGTCAAACTATAGATTCGATCAGCTGATTACCATACCCTATGTTACTGTATCCTGGGCCAAGCTAAGAAAAGAGCCACTTTTTTCCTTTCCGTCTCTTAGGAAAATTCAACTTTCCTACCTTGTTAAATTCGATATCATTCGATATTTTATTTGTCAAAAGTCTTTAGGTCATTCCCAAAGTCTCCAATTGAAGAAGAGGGCAATACCGAAGACAGGTTTCATTTAAGAAAGAAAAAATTGAAACATTGATGAAAAAGTGAGAGAATTTTGTTTAACAATTCATCCAATTTAATTTTTTTCCAGTCTGCTGTCTCAGCCTGTGCCTGTCTGCAGAATATGGGAGATATTTGGGATACTCTCTCTGAACAATTTTGATTTAATTCCTATATTTACATTAATTTTACTACAAACACTTCTGAAATCTGAATTAATCCCTATATTTACATTAATTTTGCTACAAACAAAACAAAATAGGCTAAGAGATCTCTAGCTTGCCTCAGCCCTCAGAGGCTCAGATTTCAGAATACGGTTCATACAATTACCGGAACGGGACATGAATTACCGGAACGGGGCATGATTTACCGGAACGGGACATGAATTACCGGAACGGGGCATGAATTACCGGAACGGGGCATGAATTACCGGAACGGAGCATGAATTACCGGAACGGAGTTGTTTTATTGAGAAATATTCCTATTTATCAATTTATGAAATTTAGTTATACAAATGGTCGATATAGAGTCTAAATGATATCATATTTAACCATTTTACACTCGTTTTGTCCCCTAATCGTTACAAAACGTCCAGTCTGTATTTGGTGCAAAAAATCCCACTGACTTTTTCAAAAAGCTGAAAAAATCCACCATTAATTTCCAGTAATTTGACTGATCCACCAACATTTTCCCAATTTATCCACCAAAAATTAATGGTAACATGAATAAATAGTTGAAAATCCATCGACTTTGCCAGAATATTATTTTGAAAGGGAAAAAATTCGACCGACATGTCGGTGGAATTTACCACTAAATACAGACTGGCAAAACGTATGATACATAGACAAACATTTTACAAGAGTATATCATGTATATGCTGAAATTTGTTTGAATCATATTCATAAGATATTTCATAGAAAATACTTTAAGGGGAGACTAAAGTAATTTTAGTATGATTATATATTATAATTTTAATTTTTTCGAGAAATAATGCTAGTTATGTAATCTAGGTATATACCTATTTGGTCCAAATGATATCATATCGTTCCATTTTATACTAATTTCTGCTCGCTCGTAATCGCTACCCAACGGGCCAACGTCTGAAATAGACACCGTGATTCTGCATTATGGTATTATTGAGTTCTATATTTTTAGTACCTACAAATTTCTCTATATAGTTAGGTACCATGGTTCTTGATTAGGCAGGTAATATGATGCAATAGTTAACAAATTTTATAGGTAGATTTAATAGTTCCTCTAATTTTCTACCTTGAAGCTGCTTCTTTTGAAATTAATTCCGAATTTCACAATAAAAGAATTACCTACGTAATAATTAATCTAACTAGTAGCGTCAGACCGGGTGGCTTTGCGCACTTCAACATTCCGGGTGAAGTTGCGCATCGGTAATTGACGGTGAATGCGTGAAAATATTTTAAATCTGACAACACCATTGGAAAGAGCAGCTCTTAAACCCCCTAGTGCATAAATTTCACGAAAATTGTAAGAGATTAAGTATAGATACTAAGTGTTCAAACAGAGACCTATGTTTTTTATGGCAAAATAATTATTTTGGACTAGAATCGAATCTCCGCGAACTATGCTGTAGTGTTGATAATTATGCTCCAATTTGATTGCAATTTACGTTGGATACGCATAATTTACTGCAGATTAACGTCATGTAAGATGATTTTAATAATAATTTTAAATTATTGAGATATAACCAATATACTAGATGCGCAACATCACCCTGGGAATATTTTAATTCACGGGTGGACTTGCGCACATTTATTAATAAAGTTAAAGAGCTCTTATTCATTAATAAACCTGTGATATTCATCCCCGATACTCCTATATCACGGCAATTCCACAGCAGTCTCACGGCAGTTGCACAGCAGCCTCACGGCAGTTGCACAGCATCCTCACGGCAGTTGCACAGCAGCCTCACGGCAAATGCACAGCAGCCTCGCCCTCTTGGCAATTGCACAGCAGCCTCGCCCTCTTGGCAATTGCACAGCAGCCTCACGGCAATTGCACAGCAGCCTCACGGCAATTGCACAGCAGCCTCGCCCTCACGGCAATTGCACAGCAGACTCACGGCAATTGCACAGCAGACTCACGGCAATTGCACAGCAGACTTACGGCAATTCCACAGCAGACTCACGGCAATTCCACAGCAGACTCACGGCAATTCCACTGCAGACTCACGGCAATTCCACTGCAGACTCACGGCAATTCCACTGCAGACTCACGGCAATTGCACTGCAGACTCACGGCAATTCCACAGCAGATTCACGGCAATTCCACAGCTGATTCACGGCAATTCCACTGCAGACTCACGGCACTTGCACAGCAGCCTCACGGCAATTGCACAGCAGCCTCACGGCAATTGCACAGCAGACTCACGGCAATTGCACAGCAGACTCACGGCAATTGCACAGCAGACTCACGGCAATTGCACAGCAGACTCACGGCAATTGCACAGCAGACTCACGGCAATTGCACAGCAGACTCACGGCAATTCCACAGCAGACTCACGGCAATTCCACAGCAGACTCACGGCAATTCTACAGCAGACTCACGGCAATTCCACAGCAAACTCACGGCAATTCCACAGCAAACTCACGGCAATTCCACAGCAGACTCACGGCAATTCCACAGCAGACTCACGGCAATTCCACAGCAGACTCACGGCAATTCCACAGCAGACTCACGGCAATTCCACAGCAGACTCACGGCAATTCCACAGCAGACTCACGGCAATTCCACAGCAGACTCACGGCAATTCCACAGCAGACTCACGGCAATTCCACAGCAGACTCACGGCAATTCCACAGCAGACTCACGGCAATTCCACAGCAGACTCACGGCAATTCCACAGCAGACTCACGGCAATTCCACAGCAGACTCACGGCAATTCCACAGCAGACTCACGGCAATTCCACAGCAGACTCACGGCAATTCCACAGCAGACTCACGGCAATTCCACAGCAGACTCACGGCAATTCCACAGCAGACTCACGGCAATTCCACAGCAGACTCACGGCAATTCCACAGCAGACTCACGGCAATTCCACAGCAGACTCACGGCAATTGCACAGCAGACTCACGGCAATTCCACAGCAGACTCACGGCAATTCCACAGCAGACTCACGGCAATTGCACAGCAGACTCACGGCAATTCCACAGCAGACTCACGGCAATTCCACAGCAGACTCACGGCAATTCCACAGCAGACTCACGGCAATTGCACAGCAGACTCACGGCAATTGCACAGCAGACTCACGGCAATTCCACAGCAGACTCACGGCAATTCCACAGCAGACTCACGGCAATTCCACAGCAGACTCACGGCAATTCCACAGCAGCCTCACTGCAATTGCACAGCAGATTGGGGCAGTTGCATAGAAGATTGGGGCAGATTCACGGCAGTTGCATAGCATATCGGGGTTAGATTTTCTATGCACAGTTTATACATAGGAAGAACTTGCGCACTGCGCAGTTTCACATACTTGGGTGAATTTGCGCAGTGCGCAAGTACACCCGGTAATTGCGCAAAATTCACCCGGTTTATCCCCACGATCTTTGCGCACAGTTTTTCGATGATAACTTTTTTTCTATTGAACTTAAAGAGTTGAAAATTGCTGAGCACCTAGGTCTACCCTTCATCTATCTGCACACAAAAAATCAGATTGCTGACTTCTCTAGTTTTTTCGTAAAATCAAAGTATGCGGAAAATGCGCAAAGCCACCCGGTCCGACGCTAAAAACTGTAGTGATCATAGCTATTCCACTACTTATATATTTCATACTTAACTATATATTCAGCAATTATGCAACATTAATTATACAATCAACAAATATATGTGCTAATATCAATCGTAATTATATTAACTAATTAAACTACCTAATAATTATTTTTATTGCAACAGTTATATCGCACAGATTGTATCAAATATGATGTCATGTGTATAGTATATCGTATATAAAGGCAGACCTCGCTTTAATTACCGAATTACAACTCAGTTTAATTACCAAACGGTAATTAAAGTGAGGAAAAGTAACAAGAGAAATATAATTGTCACTCCTTCATCATGCATCTCTTTTTCTATGTTAAATTTGTTTTTTAGAGTTAGAGTGCCTATTATAGTGGCTTATACTTAGATTTCTATAATTATTGTGTTACATTGAACCAACATCAATTTTATGCTCCATGAAATATATTTGGTAGTAAGGTACATATCAAATACGATCCAAGTTATCAATTGGTTCTACATTTTCGGACACATCAGAAATGAAAATGTAATAATTGTAATTTAACTTCTATTCTAATTGATATCATGAATAATTGAAATAAAAGTTAAATAATAATAATTATACAGAGATATTTTCTTGTTCGAAAATATGGAACCGTGCGATAACACGGAACTTACCCTAAAATTGGTTATGTTGAATTGCAGTACCAATTGCTTCTAATAACCTCATCTGGATTATAATTCTGATGGCCCCCAGGGGCTCTATCCTGAATCTGTCTGTGGTGAATGGAAGAGAAGGGGGGTGGCGTCTCTTGGGCCCCGAACTGTTGTAATTTGGATTTTTTTTTCATTTTTACCATGTTTATCATTTTTTTAACACTACTTGCAGTTTCAGAGGATAGCACTAGGGTTATGCTCTTGAACTACGAGGTCTTAGATTTTGTGTTAGGTAGGCTCGTAGGCTTCATTTACTATCACCTCTTCATTTTCCTCTTCCATCCGTGAGTGCAGCCACCGGTGCTTGTGTCCCGTTTCGTCACATTCCTTGGTAAGTGACTGCATTCACGGAGTAGCTTTTCTGCATATATGAGCATTGTCTCCGACGGTGGTAAGTGACTTTGTTCATGGAACCACTTTCCTCTCTGACTGCTTCTTCCAGTCCCTTGTATTTAATTTCCTTTTGACGTCAGCTATATGGCCTTTGGTTCCGAAGCAGACATTAAACCTCTACAAAAAAATATATATGTATAATTCTGATGTTTTTTTAGTTACCGTGAAATAATCACAAAAGTTGCATCCGTTTTCTATGTCTACGTACGCCGTACGGTACTTATTTTGAGACATACTTTTTTCGAGACATGTCTAAGCCACTAGCTATAATAGGCTTATATATTGTACTCTAACTCTAAAAAACAAATTTAATATAGAAAAAGAGATGCATGATGAAGGAGTGACAATTATATTTCTCTTGTTACTTTTCCTCACTATAATTACCGTTTGGTAATTGAACTGAGTCGTAATTCGGTAATTAAACCAAGGTCTGCCTTTAAATACAATATACTATACATATGACATCATATTTGATACAATCTGTGTGATATAACTGTTGCAGTTAAAATAATTATTAGGTAGTTATTATAATTACGATTGATATTAGCACATATATTTGTCGATTGTATAATTAATGTTGTATGATTGCTGAATATATAGTTAAGTATGAAATATATATGTAGTGGAATAGCTATGATCACTACAGTTTTTACTAGTTAGATTAATTATTACGTAGGTAATTCTTTTATTGTGAAATTCGGAATTAATTTCAAAAGAAGCAGCTTCAAGGTAGAAAATTAGAGGAACTGTTTAAGCTACCTATAAAATTTGTTAACTATTGCATCATATTACCTGCCTAATCAAGAACCATGGTACCTAACTATAAAGAGAAATTTGTAGGTACTGAAAATATAGAACTCAATAATACCATAATGCAGAATCACGGTGTCTATTTCAGACGTTGGATAGCGATTACAAGCGAGCAGAAATTAGTATAAAATGGTTAGATATGATACTATTTGGACCAAATATTATAATACATAATCACACTACAATTACTTTAGTCTCTCCTTAAAGTATTTTCTATGAAATATCTTATGAGGAAAACAAATTTCAGCATTTACTCTTGTAAAATGTTTGTCTATATATCATACGTTTTGTAACGATTACGATACAAAAGGAGTGTAAAATGGTTAAATATGATATCATTTAGACTCTATATCGACCATTTGTATAACTAAATTACATAAATAGGAATATTTCTCAATAAAACAACTCCGTTCCCAGTCTGCAGAATGTGTCTCTTCTCCCGCAGAGACTTTAATTTGAGAGAGAGCTACTCTCTGACTCTCAGTAGCAGATTCAAAATCTCCCGCATCTAAATTAATGGTAACATAGGAATTAATTCAAGATCTCCCGCAGAAATCTCAAATTTCTAAAATTCAATCTAAAACTCCCGCAGAGAGTCTTAGAAAAATGTTCCATATTCTGCAGACTGGCTCCGTTCTGGTAACTCATGCTCCATTCCGGTAATTCATGACCCGTTCCGGTAATTGTATGGACCCCTCAGAATACTCTAGTAACTCAATAATACCTAGAGGTACTCAATTTCTTCCTATGTACATACTCTGGAAAAAGTTGTTTTTTCTGATGAATTAATTACTCTGTTGGAGTCCAGGGTAGAAACCGTAGAATAATAACTCTCTTCTGATTGACTAGTAACTCTGCTAGAGATTCATCCTAAAGACAATTCTGCAGAAACTACACATTATCCATCAAATGCATTATTTCTTACTTTCTTTTCAGACTGGACCCCAGACTCAGACTGCAGAATATAGAACATTTTTCCAAGACTCTCTGTGGGAGTTTTTGATTGAATTTTAGAAATTGGAGAGCTCTGCGGGAGAATCAGGAGATCATGAATTAATTCCTATGTTACCATTAATTTAGCTGCGGGAGATTCTGAATCTGTTGCAGTGCTGCTCAGTGAGTCAGTGTTGAGAATGTGAAGTGAGAGTCAGAGGACAGAGAGTAACTTTCTTTCAAAATAAAATCTCTGCGGAATAAGAGACACATTATGCAGACTGACAGTTGGTACTGTGAATGTGTTACTAACTTACTACCAGACTGCAGGAACTGGTAAACTGTTCTCCAAGAAATCCTCTATTTGGCTTCTGTTCTCAATAAAATTAATGTAAATATACTATATTTGAGAAAATTAAGGATTGTTCGCACAGGAAATGTTAAAAATGTCTCGTATTCTGCAGACTAGACTTACTAGGCTAGCTTAGTAAAACAGACACTTTGATAATACTTTTTTTTAAATGATATTTTTCATGAAAAGGATTAATATTCATTCATTAGGTTCCACCATTCCAGTTTGCAGACTCTGTAGAAACTGTTCATACTTCATAAGTTCATATTGATAGAGATACCAGAATAAATGGCATGTTTCATAGTGTGGCAGGAAAGTTGCCAGTTTGATGAGAAAATGGTGCTAGGTCACCACATTTAACTAATTTTAAAGTAGATATTTGGTTTCTTAAGACTTGGTGAAGAATTTACGGTTGAAAAATCCAGGTAATAAAGCATATCTAAACTCTCCATTTTAATTGCGAGTTTGTGACAGTTATTTTGAGTCGTTCAATTGCAAATGGTGAGAAATTTCTAATTTTCTCCTATGCTACAAAGTTATTATGCAGAAAATTTATGATAATTTCATCAAGTTGATCATTTTGGAGAGATGATTGGTAATTTTTGGAGAGAAAAATGGTGAGTTTCTGAGCCCTACTATATTACTTGTTTGAAAACATGAAACATCATTATGTTTCTTGTTTGATGCATGTGCAACCATAATGTCTATTTTATTAGTGATTTAACAGTTAATCACAGTTTTTTCAAATTATTTCACCCTTCAAAAACCAGTCTGCAGAATATGAGACATTTTTTTACATTTTCTGTGCAAACAATCCTTAATTTCCACCTATATTAACATTTATTTTATTGAGAACAGAAGCCAAAATAGAGGATTTCTTGGAGAACAGTTTTCCAATTCCTGCAGTCTGGCTCAAAAGTTGCCAATATATTGGTGATGGAATGATAGTGACTTTATACATACTTTGAAACATGGTAGAGAAAGATCTCTTATTCTGTTCACAACTTTACAGTAAAATTAATGTATACACTATAAAATATAGCCATAGGGATTAATTCATAAGTATTTGTAGCTAAATTCCACAATGGAACATTCCAAGACTGCGACAAATCTGAGCCCAATTTTAGATCCCTGTGGGAGATGTTTAATTAATTCCTATGTTACCATTAATTTAGCTGCAGGATATTTTTAATTAATTCCTACGTTACCATCAATTTAGCTGCGGGAGATTCTGAATCTGCTGCCCAGTTTGCAGAATATTGGAGATATTTGGGATAATCTCTAGACTCTCCGAACAATTTTGAAATAATTCCTATAATTACATTAATTTTGCTACGAACACTCCTGATTAATTTTGCTACAAAGACTCCTGAATTAATCCCATATTTACATTGATTTTTCTATGAACAGAATGAGATCTTTACAAACAATTTACTGGTTTCTGCATACTGGTCTGCTGCTGAGAGTCTAGATAGTAACTCTCTCTCAAATTGAAATCTCTGCAAGTCACTGGACACATTTTGCAGAGTGGGCTAAATTAATGTTTTAACATTGGAATTAATTCAAAATTGTTCATAGACAATATATCAAGGTTTGTTTGATCTGATTGATTATAATAGAAGAAAATTAGATATTTTGATTTTGAGAGCATTTCACTGTATTTTAACATATTGTAACACTTATAAAAGTAATATATTTTTAATAAAATTACAATTTTAATTTTATTCATTAGCCTTCACACATAATTAATTTTTTTTTTCAGATAGTTCTTCTGTGCCTTCTGTACATATGCAAGTATGTTGTTGTCATCAAACTGGGATGTTGAAGGTGATCAAGATATTTCAAAACTCATTGAAGAATATTCCTCTGCAATATCTGATGAAGTAGCTGAACTGCTGAAAGAAGAAAACTGTTTTATCTTGCATAGGAAAAGTAACCAGAATTGTTGCCTACATATTACATGTCCTGATTTATTAAATAAGTCATCATCTCACTGTGTCAGTGGGAAATCTATTGAAAAGTTAACAGTATTATCTGAAGCAAAAATAATTGAAGTGTATGTAGGTTTATATGATGAATATCTTGGTTCCTTCACTTCAGATGTGATAGATCAGTTTGGAGATGCTTCAATGTGTAGAACTGACATAAATTTCTCTAAGCCTTACTCTTCAATAAAACTCTCTTTGAAAAGTACATTTGAGGAATCTTCAATTATGGTATTTGGTGTTTTTTCAAAAGTAAAATATATTGATGTGAAAAATCAAATAAATTCATCTAGATTCACTTCAGGTCATCTTGAATCTTTATTAAAGGACCATCAGATAAATTTCTCTAAGGATGCCCTGTCTTTCAAAGAAGCTTTACAAAGTTACAATGACAATTCAAAACAACCTGGCCATGATAATGACTTAGCTCTTTCAGTCATGCCTTTCTTGTCAAATATGAATCCTTTAGCGCTACAAAATGCCTTCCAGAAAAAGAAAAACTCTGATTCTGGAAGTAACTCCAAAACTGAAAATATCAAATCTTGTCCCTCATCAAATGCTCTCAATGCAACTGGTTTGAATATCCCCAGTGTAATGGAGAATTTAAAAATGAGTACACTCTCAGAGATTCAATCTGATAAAGAATTGCAAAACATCCCAGGTATTGATGAAAAAACTTTAACTAGAATTCTAAATGATACTATTGATAAGAAATTTGAGGAAATTGAGAAGCGACTCATGAATTTTGTTGATGATAAACTTTCAAAACAGACAGAACTCTTAATGAGAAAATTGAATGTTTCGGATAAAGAGATTTGTTAAGTTTTCAATGGCTAGTTCTGTTATCACTGTTAGGTAGGTTTAAAGCTTTAATTTAGTAAATAGAACTGTTAGTTCTGTACTACTGTCTCTCTACTTAGTAATGAGGAAATTTCTATGGCATCTTTATGTTTTATGTATATTTTAATATCTGGAATATTTTTGTTAAAAAATTCTTATTCTTTTGCCTATATTGTTAGAGGGAATTATCTTCTCCAAATAGAACACCTTTACTTAACATGTTCCTCGTGTATTGGGATATATGTGCACCGATACTGAATGTCCTTTCTTTCATATTGGTACACATGTGGCCAACAACTGTTCATTAGATAGTGAATTTAATAAGCAAGAGCTTGATATTAATTTTTAGCATATAGCATCGGAAAATCCCCATCGGTTTTAGTGCATATATTCAAACCTATTTCACCACATTTTGTTCTCTTATATCACGGTAGTAAAATATGAACAGAAAATCTTTTGCAGACGTGGGATTGTAGGGAACTCGTTAATAAAAAAGACAGTTAGCTACTGAATATTAAAATAAGGGAATAATTTTAAGAAAAATACTCCCATCTTTAATTATTTATATGACATCTAATCACTCGTGCACTGACAATAACTTTGTATTTTATATAAACTCACAAGAAATCAAAACTGTTATCATAATTGATAAAATATATACTTTAATTAGCTACCTGTGCCTTACAGGTTTGAGTGGAAGTTTTATAACATTTTAGCTATTAGTAATTTGCTTAGCTATTATGCATATTTTGAATGCATGTTGACTTGATATTAATCTGTAATTATATCAGTATTACTATAAGCATTATACACTATTTAGCTAATAATCAATTGAAATAGACTGTTTCTGAAATGTGACATCAAATAATTGAACTTAAAAGCATAATAACGTAGTTAGTTATTTTATTAGTGCAAGAGTTGTTATTAAACTAAGAACTAGCCTGATATAATTTTTAAGTAGATCCTATAGTTCAATATTAATTAATTTCTATTGTGCACCGAAAATTGCAATACTGAAATATTTATGCTTAAGGTGTGTAGCTAGTTAATTGATTTTCGTTCAAACTAATTATTTGTTCAATAATATTAAGTTAAACATTTTAATATTTATGAATGTAATTTAATAATTATCTAACAATCATCTAATAGGACAGTCGACTATATTTAATTTACTCACCACCACTAAAATAAAATGAAGTGAAAGAGTTAACTCAGCTATTTTATTTTCATTGTTTACCATTTTTCACCTGAAACTCTAATAATGGTATCTGATTTTTTTTCCACTTATGATTCATATTAATGGTTCGTTAAACTTATAATTGATAAAATATTTCGATATCAAATAGTTATTATTTTTTATCAAACTGGCTAAGTACTGTAGATGTCGTAGTGGAACTGAATTGTAGTGATAAATAAACGTTGAAATATTAGAAATATATAATGTTCATTTTAAAGATATATATAAACTACATGAAAAATTGTAACTGTGCTTCTTTGAGCATATCTGCATTTGAAGGTTGTCACATCTCGACCAAAATATGTGGAAAGCTTTTTCATAATAATTTAAGCATAGGGTAAGTTACGAATTATCAGTCAGTTTCACATCTTCGGTCATATAAGAAAGAACGATATTATAATTGTTATTTTATTTTTATTGGTATCCATGATACCTGCATATTACAATTGTCATTTAATATTTATTTTAGTTGGTATCCATGATACCTGCATATTACAATTGTCATTTAATATTTATTTTAGTTGGTATCCATGATACCTGCATATTACAATTATCATTTAATTTTTATTTTAGTTGGTATCCATGATACCTGAGGTAGCTATCAAAGATACCAACTAAAATAAAAATTAAATAACAATTATAATATCGTTTTTTCTTATATGACCGAAGATGTGAAACTGACCGATAATTCGTAATTTACCCAATATAAAATAATTTCACTGATATATATACTCCTAGTACAAACAAATGTTTTGAAAAGACACTTCTTTTACAATTATAATTCAATCTATATATGATTTGAAAGCTCGTTTATTGCCAATTTACCAATGTAAATACTAAGGTCTGGAAATCCTACAGTGCTCCTAATTTTATTCCATGTCTCTTGTGAAATAAATATTTTGTATTAGCTTCTACATCATGAAAAGCAAAAATAGATGCTTAGGCAACAATAAATCAAAAAATTATTTCATTCAACACTTTATACTATTTGTATATATATATTTTTCTATTTATTTAGTATCTACTATAATTTATCAGCTTCACTTTTTAAAAACATGAAGTGACATCTTTCTATGCCTTCAGTACGCAATGAGTTAATATATTTTCTTCAGCTTATAGGTAAACCTAGGTATATCATCAAATTTTCTAATTGGCGGAAACACGAAACTTAACATGTTCCTAGTTACAACTGATACCAAAAGTTCATAATTCCTTTTAATAATTTGTAAAATAATTTTAAATAGCTAGGGATTTGTCTCTGAAAATGTTCAAATTTGTCTCTAAATAGGTTTTTCATGTTCCATTCACATCAAAGTGAAATCATGGATCCAACTCATAAATTCTAGCAAACAAAGATGCTGACAAGAGATTATCCCAGGGATTGGTTACATTCATAACTGCTGAGAATATTTCACTTTCTTCTAGTGTATAATCGTAATCATTTACTTCAGCTAATTTGAAATCTAGATTTAACACACTAGGATAAACGAATTTGCTATCAAAATTAGCTGTAAGAGAATGAAGTCTGAAAGAAGTGCGAGTATCTGTATTAGGAGAATTGATGTTGGTACAGTCGTCAATGGAAGTTGAAGTACAAAATACAACAGCACATACTTGAGTGTACATTGAATATACATAACCACCTTTGGTGACTATACCGTCATAAGCCAATAGCATGTAATTGGCATTTGAACTATTCAAAGCTGAAGAATTCATTTTAGAATATTGTATGTGACAACAGAAAGTGTCTGAGTAACAGAGAGAATCGGTGACGGCTTCAATTTCTTGGCTTTCTAATAATTTGTACGAATAAAAAGATATATTCTCATGAATTATGAACTGATCATTAGAGGTTTCTAATTCGATATCATCATAAGTTAGCACTTCAACTAATGTTTGATTTCCGTCCTCTGACGTGAAGTCGAACGTAGTTTCCACAGCATCGTCATTTCTAAAGGTGTTTACTTTAGTTGTAACATCAGTAACCAATAGCAAGGGTGAGGTCAGAGTAGCGTCGTATGTGTAATAATTTGAACCATTGGATGCATCGACGTAAGAAAATATCCCTGATCCTAACTCTCCCATGTTTGGTTTGAAAAGATTCGACACCAAAAGATTGACTTGAAGACCTCTGGACCAACTGCTGAAGATTTGTGGAGCTTGAAAGGGAGGAGATAGACGCAGGTTATAGCCTATTACAAGCATAGTAAATAAATAAAGAAATATGCTAAGTATCGAATTCATTGACTGTGAACTTGATATATTCTTCGGAAACGATATAAACAAATGACGTCACGCAGAGTACTGTCAAATATTACAAGTATTATTAGTTGAATATTATAAGTGAATAGAGTGGAAAACTTGATAAAAAATACAATTATATTTAGGTTAATTTCCATTGAAAGGCATATTTACCTTAACAATAGCATATTTCTTTTTATAAACAAATGGAAAATGTTCTGCGTGACGTCACACAGAGTATTTTCGGATGTTCCAATATGTTCTCTATTCATTTACTATAATTATAATGAACTCTATGAATAATTCGTTTGCCTAACTGCTGCAAATATTATTGAACATTTAGTATTTGTTTATGGCACTATGAAATACCTGTTAAGAAGGGTAGCTCATCAATCCATGCAGTACTCATTGCAATGTCAGTAACGTTTGAATTCAGAATGTTGTACACTCCTGGACTTCTGAACATGATGTCAAAACACACCTATGTAATGGTAAGATTAATATTCTTTGGTAGTTTTAAAGGAATAAATAGATTCTTGATATAAAATGATACAGTAAATTACCTGTAACGAAAAAGTGACATTGAAGTCTGTAGTGAAGATAGCAGAAGAGTCTGGCTCAGTTCCTTCGGAAAATTCTGGTTCTAGGAACAGGTGTATCTTTCTGTACCTGAAATAGGGCGATTGTGAAGCTATATTTATGCTATTAAATGAAACGTGAATCAACATCTAAATTAACATAGGATGAACGACAACATTCAACAAAATCAGATTTAAAAGTAAATATACTGATAGTTTTATACCTTGCTACAACTGCTCCCTTTCTATCAAACACAACTTGAGTGTTGAAAGCTACCACTTCATCACATTGTTCCGTGTTATTTCTTCCACAGCCATCATCCTCATCTTGCAGCTCTGCAAGGTTTACCACTAGGTACATTCTCAACCCTGCTGCCAAGCAACTGATTTTCTTCATGAACTGCTCGAATATGTCAATAGGCATGATATTTATGGATGAACTATTAACCCTTCATTGCGTGCTTATGGACGTTTTACAAAATATTATTGTAACTATATCTGAATTTCGATCACTTTTTTTCTGAGCTGAGATCAGATATCGAACAATTAGCGTTGGGAAAAGCTTTCTATCACAAAAACGTAGTGAAATTCATATTCCCATTGTTAATTATGTATTCTAATTTGATACTGCAAACAATAAAGTTTCACTTATTTGTAGGTAAAAATATGCTAAGAAATTCACCTCAAAATTGGAAAGTGTCCCATTATTTGCACATGGTACTTCTCCTAGTTCTGGAACTGTTTGAAGTAACGAAAGGAACTCAGTTCTGTTATCTCCCAAATTGGTACTTGTGAGACCATATTCCGGGAAAACAATTATATCAGCTCTCTGAGTGAAAGGAATAACGTGGTATAGGTAAGTAATGAAGATATTTCAATTAATTAGATGGCAGTGTAAGAATGAATAAAGTCCTATTATCAAGAAAATAACATATTTCAAAGATGATGAATCCAATTGTCTCATAGAGACCGAAACCTGACCATCCAAGCACAATAAGATTTTATAAACACGATACAATTGCTAAGAAATATAGCTAATTGCTATATAGGAAGGGTGAGGTCACAATTACAAGATGAAAATTTCAATAAGTTGTCAAAAAATCACAAAATATTTATATTCATTGTTCAGATAAAAACACGTTAATTTCCAAACGATTTTTAATAGCAACCTATTATAATTATCATCAGGTATTTAATTTCTGGTAATTGTAACTTGACACTATCGTATAAAATAGGTAGTGTTTTTCTCACTTTTTCCTTAGCTTCTGTAGCTAGGTTGCGTATAGTTTGGAAGTTTTGTTGCAATATGTTCTGTGGACCATTTTCCCAGCTGTCATAAGGAGTGTATTGCGTCACTGCAGCTCTGTACGTAGTGAATTCAGCTGTGGAATGACAATGAGAATATTGGTAAAAGCGTTAAAACTATCGGTAAATTCCTAGTTCGTGTCCCTATTTCATTTAGGGACGTGAAATAGGAACCGATCCAAATAACCCCTTCCTAATTCACGTCCATAAATCACTAAGGGACGTGAACTAGGTATTTACCAAACTATCAATAGATACTGATGGTTGATACTTTTTTAAAACAGTATAACTTCTCTATGGTGAATGTAGAGTCCTGAGTAAGGGAACTACCCAGTATAGTGAACAAATTTCCTTTAGTCTGCCATAAATGGCCATCAGTTTCTAAAAACTGATGGCCATTTCATGGCAGACTAAAAGAAATTTGTTCACTATACAGAGTACTTCTTTTACTCAGGACTCTACACTCACTATAGAAAAGCTACCTAGTAGGCTAGTCCAATACAGAAGAGTTCACTATAGAGGAGTTCTACTGTAATATATAATACAGTAATATAATATATTAATATTCAAACATATAAATTATCGCTTCCCTTTGAAATAAACACGATTTTTATATTTACCTGAAATTGCATTTTCACTCAGAAATATTAGGCATATGAACTTCAACAGAAGGCTTAGGGTAACTTTTTGGTAAGTGAACATTTTAACCCTAAAATTACTCTGAATGAAGTGGATATTGATATTCGGCTCTTTAAACTATTATATAAGTAAATTACTAAATAGTACAAACTATTGAGTGGGTAGTAGAAATGTTTTTGATTCACAGAAAAAAAATTGGAACACTCAATAAAATAACATTTATTAATCTTACGCGACCAACTAATATAATAGAAAACTTCCATAACCCGAAATAGGGGTGACTCAATGAAATAATTGACTCAATTAGAGTGGATTTTAATAAAAACTTCATTGATATTTATATTTAGGAAGACACTTTTGGCGGTTACATTTTATTTTAGGATTAAATACCAAAAAATATAAGTAATGAAGATGAGTAGCCATAAAATTACTTAGTGAACTTTACTCTACAACGTCTACAGATAAACTGATTAAAATATTATATCAATCTAATCTGATTAGAGTGATACATTATTTTAATATAATCAGATTAACCAGACACGTTGATTATATAATCATGTTTATAAAATTAGGCTATGATTACTGATGCTATAATTATATACATACATATTTATTATGTATACATTATAGCTGTATATTCTATGTACGGTTACCTAGATATTATATCTTGGCAATCGCTACATAAAAATTGCACATTTTTTACATCTAATTACCGAAAGTATAGAATATGCGTCAATAATATGTAAGATACACCACTCTCGGATATTTCTGTTTTAAGAAGTGCCATCTGGATTTGAAAGCGGGAACTAAAGCAACAACATTTGAAGTGGACCATAGTAAATAGACAATGCTTCATGATATTTTGTAGTCAAACAACGTCATCAAACGGATCTCTTTTTTTGCTTTTTTTTAAGCTGCATCTATTCTTCATTTATGGAAGAAATACAAGTAAATTTTCAGCATCAAAGGTCCCCTCCATGCAATTTTTTTTATTGCCTAAATCAACGAGGCTAACGTTTCTTATTATTTTACTGCAAACCCCATAAAATTTAATAGCATATTTTTAACTTTATATGCTTTTAAAGATTTTTATAATTCAAACTCTACAAAACCTACTTTACTTCCGACTTTCCAAGTTTCAGTCTAAAGAAGAAGAATGTACACCATTTGTTTTGATTGTCAACTATAGGTATTTGGTTTATTAAATCTATTCATTATTCGTTTAAAGGTTTAAATTTGGATAAACTTATTATAGAAACGTTTATATACTTTTGGAAACAATTAATATCTTAATAGAGAGCCAAAAAACTCATTGTTTGTATAAAAATCTAAGTTTACAATCATAACAAAGAGTGTACAATCTTCTTTCTCAGCGTCAGGTTGGAGATTCGCTCGATTGTTGCTCACAGAGTATCAAAAAACTTTATTAGCAAATTGTATGCGGTTTTCAGAATAATGATCGTAGACCTTAGTTCTTTAATATTATGTAATAAACTCATTTTTCTCCCGGAGCCTGGAGAGGACCTTTAAATCAACGAGGCTAATGTTTCTTATTATTTTACTGCAAACCCCATCAATTTTATATGCGTTTAAAGATTTTTATAATCAAAACTCTACAAAACTTATTTTACTTCCGACTTTCTAATTTTCAGTCAGAAGAAGAATGTACACCATTTGTTTTGGATGTCAACTAGGTATTAGGTTTAATAAATCTATTTAATATTCGTGTTAAGGTATAAAATCGGATAAACTTATCCTAGAAACGTTTATATACTTTAGGAAACAATTTATATCTCAAACGAAGGCCAAAAACGCATTGTTTGTTTGAAAATCTAAATTTGAAATCAAAACAAAGAGTGTACAATCTTCTTTCTCAGCGTCAGGTTAGTGATTCGCTCAATTGTTGCTCACAGAGTATCAAAAAACTTTAAAAGAAAATAATAAAATATATACTGAACCGAATTGTATGCAGTTTGCAGAATAATGATCGTAGACCTTAGTTCTATAATATTATGTAATAAACTCATTTTTTTCCGGAGCCTGGAGAGGACATTTAAAAAATGCAATATATTTAGTATCTCGGAAATGTGACATTGTTTTACTACATGGATTGTAGGCTAACTTGTACCCGTTGCAGTGTCCCTACTAGGTAATACTCTGATTCAACACCAAATGTTGTTGTTTCTCTAGTTCCCGCTTTCAAATCCAGATGGCGCCACAACGAACTTTTGAAACAGCAATTTGCCAGAGTGGTGTATCTTATAATATCTTTGATTAAACTGAGTATTGAGTAATAATGTAAAAAGTTGTATGAGATATTTTAAAAGATACCTACTATTTAATTTTTATGCATTTATTGATACGAATTACAGCAAATTAATCCGTCTATAGTTGAAAAAAACTATACAATTTATTTAAAGTTTATTGAAAAAACTATAGACGGCCTTGTTAACAGCCTACAGGCCTACTCAAAATTAATATTATTCATGGTCCTACTGTCCTAGGTCACAGGATTATTATTTTTGAACAAAATAATCTCGTCGACCTCTGCGACTGGATTTAGCATTCTTGAAGTACTTTTCTAACAACGAGTTTCATATTAGAGGTGGTGAGGAGAGGTATGTGAGTGTCTGGTGCTCGTGTGTCTTGACTGGAATTATTATGGAATGGAGTGGTGGCAAGATTTCACAGTGAATAAATGTATTATAATGTCAATTTGTATTGCTTCTTTCTATAGGTCTAGTTTTAAGTTACTTTTTAATAAGTGTTTATCTACCTATTTAAATATAGTTCTTTCTTGACACAGTCTAGGATAGGTACCTATAAACTTAGGTTTGTGGTGAAGAATAGGTTAGTTAAATCTTATTATACACTTGTAATAACATTTAAATGAGTGATGTACGTACCTATTCGTACTAACTAACTACTTATTTTGTATAGAATTTCTAGGAAGGGATCCTGAACGGTTTTGCCCTAAATGCCGGTTAATTAACAATTTATTCGTGGAACTGTCCAGTAACTCTGAATTTACCCCATGTGTCGTCCACACTATCAAATTTTCTCTTCTGAATTTGTAGAAGAAGTTAAAAAGAATTTTCATTTAATTTATAGGAAAAATAATTGTTCGGAGGTATAGTATTTACCTACGACGGGCATTTCCGTCCTTTACCGGCGATAATCTACCTAACATTTACCCTGGCCCACTAGGTAAACTTATTATTTATTTAAAGTAAACTTTTCCATATTTCCTATCTAGATATCTATCTAGGGTAAGTTATGAATTATCGGTCAGTTTCACATCTTCGGTCAGATAAGAAATTACTATATCAATTAGCTATTTTTATTGGTATCCTTGATACCTGCAGGTATCATTGATACCAATAAAAATAAAAAATATATAATTTTTCCTTATATGATCGAAGATGTGAAACTGACCGATAATTCATAACTTACCCTGTAATAATTGTATCACATTCTCTATCTTAAAAGTAATCAATATAATGCTAGTACTATAATAAAGATCTGATTATCACTTGTTCATCTTAGTTACCAATATAATTTAATCTGGAGATAAAAGTTTAAATATTAATTGGGAGTACCGGTTATCTTATCTCCATCTTTATCTCTGTTCCTTCCCGAGAATTTTCGTCACATCTTCATAACTGTTACAGTTAGTCATTGACTATATTTCAGTGAGAAGAGATGTGGGGTAAGTTATGAATTATCGAACAGTTACACATTTTCGGCTAGAAGGACCCCAGGGGGTGGGTGACTTTACTCATGGAACAACTTTCCTTTCTGACTGCTTTTTTCAGTCCTTTGTATTTAATTTCCTTTTGATATAACTTTCCCATGGTGACACTAATTTAGTTATTTAATTTTACATGGCTATTGATATCTTAGGGTAAGTTACATATTACCGTACAGTTAGTTAAGTATATGTATTTCCGTACACTATATATACTTCCTCTTGCGCATTCTTGAAACAATCTTTTCCTTGAAGATAATTGTAAAAACTAAAGTAATTTTTTTATAATAAGTATTAAGTAACGAATGTTCGGAATTGCGTAACGGTCGGAATAATGTAAGTCACCCTACTTGATTTGTTATAAAAATAACTATTTTAATTTTCCGTATGGTTATTTGTTATGTAAAATAATAAAATAATGGTTCTTCAACGTAAGTGGCTGAAATAATTGATAATTTCCATGCAAATTCCATGCAATGAATTAAATAAAAATCTTTTCACCGAATTATAGCACCATTCATTAACGTTTTTCTGGTCTGTAGGACATTAACCTTTTATAAAATGCTTGCTATGATAAAAATCAGTGTGTGGTACGCAGATCGAAAGATAGACCCTTTAATTTATTCTTTTTTTATTTTTGATTATAAAAAATCGTTTATATTTTATAAATTAATTTTTTTAATATCAATTTTCGTGCAAATTGTGTACGCTTTAATTAATTCTCAAATTAATTCGGGGTTCAAATTAATTCGGGGTTCAAATTAATTCGGGGTTCAAATTAATTCGGGGTTCAAATTAATTCGGGGTTCAAATTAATTCGGGGTTCAAATTAATTCAGGGCATAAAGAGTTGACCCACGATATAAAATGTCTACTATAAGATGTGCGGAATGCGAATCTGTAGATACACCCTTTACTCTATCTTAATTATATCTTGATATCTACCGCGCCATTTAAAGGTAAATTATATCTAAAATATAATATTAAATAATATAATATACCATTTCTTAGTCTCAGGTCAAACTCTACGTCACTTTGACCCAGTGACTCTTCCACAGATTGACTTATTTATTTCGTCTAGCATTCTTAATGAAAATCAATTGAGAAATTATATTACTATTATTTGGGGTCAACCTGAGATTATTCCATTGAATTAGGCAGTTAATGTAGAACTTTATTGAATAAAAAGTTTGTATTATGTTTATTAAATAAGATCCTATTTCCGATTTAGGATATAAATATTCTCATCCTTAAGCTCCGTTTACACGCTACGATAAATAGGAGCGATTTATTGAGCACAGAGATCGCAACAATTTATCAGATGATTGAGACAGTGTTTACACGCAACGATTTTTACTCCAATATCTTTATTTTTCACTAGCCGTCATGGACGAAACATTATGATGGTCTGCATTTGGTATGTGTTTAGCATTATATACGGAGTTAGATTGCAACGATTTATTGGAACCCTGTTTACACGTTTAAACTTATCGTTACGATTCGTATAAATTTGAGCCTGCTGGCACCAATCACACAATCCAATTCCAACTCCAATAAATCGCTACGATCACCTGTTTACACGTACTGATAAATTGTAACAACCTCTTCATTATGATAAATCGCTTCAATTTATCGTAGCGTGTAAACGCGCCTTTAGTACTGGAACTACGAAACGGTCAATTTGACTGCTTTTTACCTTCCAAATGCTTGTATCTCATAAATTATTATTGGTAGATACTTGACATTTATAAGGTACAAAATAGTTTCTTTATTTTAAACACTAAAAAAATCAAATATCTACCAATAATAACTAATGATACAAATATTTAAAAAGTCAAATTGTCTGTTTTGGTAGTTCCAGAGCTATATGTTACCTACCACATATGGAAATGATGTTCCACAACATATGTTGCTCTAATTCAAACACTGTACTTTGCAAGTTATTTTCTAATAGCTAGACACTGTTAGAGAATTATCTCAGAAGTACTGTTATTAATAACTATGTGCTTTTATAGGTCAACATGATGTGTTATGCATATATTTATTTAACGTTATAGTTTTTCAGTTTCAGTAGATAAATTTAAGCAAGGTCCTACAACTATAGTAGAGATACTTAAATTTTTCTAGTGATCATTTTTTCTATTCTAAAATTCCATTATTTTTCATATTTAAAAAGAAATTAGCCATTATTAATTATTGCAATTATGTATATAGTACACAGATGCATGATAATGACTCACAAGTGTGCTCTATTCTACACACATGTGACACTACTACACACCAACGTGTATGGTATGTTCTCACGCTTCACGCCAGGTCACCTTCTTATGGCATCCACAGGTGACAGTTTCGTCACTGTTGGTGTACTTACTGTGTGCAACTGATAAATGTACACTGCAGTATTGCAGTTATGGAATTTAGGATATTTACATTTAATATTTGTTTATAGTCATCGGTTACGAAGGCACCTATTGAATTAATTATTGTTTTTACACAACTTTCAATTATATTTATTAGAAAATTCAATTAGGTATCAGTTTAAAAACTTTGTTTTGAACATTTTTTCATTAGTAAAAAAATTATTTGACTATTCAACTCAGTTTGGAAAAAGTTCATAATTCAATAGTTTTTCGATGCATCTTCTATTAAAATTGTCAATTAAGTTTTTATAGGTTTTTATTCCTCCATTACTTCACATCCTCTAGTCGTCACACCTGTGGTGATATTACCTCTAATTAACCTGCTAATCACCTGCTGAATAAACATGTGTGATTTAGATAGGAAGCTGTGCAAAGAGCCACTTTCCTTTCTGACTTCTTCTTCAAGTACCTTGTTTTTAATTTCCTTTTGACGCTAGTGATATGGCCTTTAGTTCCGAAACAGACGTTAAACGCCTAATAAGTAACTAAATAACTAGTGCAATTTCAAATGGTAACTAATCTCAAATCTTTAACATTAGTTATAACTTAAGGTACCTCTCTTAATTTAAATTAAATTCTTGATTTTATATTTTATTAGATACATTTTAAAAGAAATCTTATCAATAAATATACCTCATTCAATTGTCAATTATTTCTATGAAAATTTTTGAATGGGAAAAGAAAAATTTCAAAACTTTTTCCACTGTATTTAATGATGTAGACCTTAAATCCTATAATTTCGTGTCCTCAGTTTTATGCATAATGCCAGTCCTGTTTTCTCTTCGAATTTAGCCTACTTTAAATATAAACTTCAAATTTCTCCAATTTATTTAAATAGTTGATAGCCCCGAGGTAGAATAGACCCACTTATGATAAATATGGGACACATGACTCGAGCAGTATTGTGCCTTGTTTGCAGTTCTATTTATACGAAGGTGCGAATATTTTAATGTTTATTTAACGGTTCATTTCGGTAAATAGTTGAATATGCGGTAACTCCTCTATAGTGAATGTAGAGTCCGGAGTAAGAGAACTACTCCGTATAGTGAACAAATTTACTCTGCCATGAATAGCCATCAGTTATCTAAAACCTAAACTACCATTTTATTGGCAGACTAAAGAAAAGTTCGTTCACTATACGGGATAGTTCTCTTACTCAGGATTGTTCATTCACTATAGAGGAGTTCTACTGTAGCAGGGGCACACATCTGTTAACCCTCCCCCCCCCCTTCCCCTCCCACTGACACAACAATATAGTGACAATGAGAGTCTCTGTAATCACTATAGTAATGAGAAACCATTTTTGCGACAAAGGAAAGCTACAATTGCCATTCAAATGATCTCTCACTGCAATTTATACTTAATTAGCTCTAAGTACGTACACTATTGATGTGTAACCTATTTATGTGATACCTTCTGGCAGATGAATTGCTTTGGAAAGTGAAAAACTCTTATTTATAATAACGATTTCATTTTATTTTCCAGAGAGTTGTAGGTTTACTTTCAATTTGAAGACTTTTAGTTTATTTATTGTTGTATTATTTTCTTAGCCCGTGAACTAGACATTAACATAAAATAGCGATAAACTGTCCCTGAAGATACCAAAGAGTTCTCTCCATCTTCATCTTGGTCTTTCATTCTTTCAAGATGGCGTCGCATTCGGATCTTTCCCTGGAATGGTCCATGCTCCGTCTCGAGTCTACAGCTTATGCGGAGAATGGTGAGTACCTTATTTTAAACCTTATTTAACACATTTAACCATTATAAATACAGTTTCACCCCTATTCAAACCTATTTAAACTTTTGGGTTCTGACAGGTATTCAATGAGTCAAATTCATTTTTTTTGTTATTAGGTTATTTGTCGGATCAAAATACATAAATCTATTATGAAAAATGGTTATTATAAATTGCATAACCATTGTCGAAAGAATAGTTTAATTTTTTTATGTTTATTTTATAGATATTTCTTAATTTCATTTTAATACACTTAATTTAGCTGCAATCACGATAAGTTGACTTCTCACTACTTAACATTTCAACGTTTTAGTAAAAACTACAAAACTGGTTATTTCTATGTAAGAGAATTGGTTAATAGTTTTTATTTAATATTTATATATTAATTTCCCCATCAACTCAAATTATTGGAATTTTCTAACTTGTTTTCGAGTAATTTATTTTGATATTTTTCAACCTTGTTACGGTTCCATTTAACCAAACCACTAAATTAAAAAGTTTCATTAAATGCTTTATTCTTTGCTTTATTATCTTTGTTTGTCTCCACTTTAATTGACTTGATATTCTTTTGTTCTGATGAAAAATTAATTTACTTTTAATCTTTCCCGATTGCGTTATCTTAAATAAAAACAGGTTATTTATAATTAAAGTTAATCTTACAATGACTTCATTATTCAGTTCATCCATTCATTTATTACTTTTAATAATTATTATGTAACTTTATTTTCATGGTATGTTAAGTTTTCACGTCTTGCTTATATTTTAATTGATTAAATTTTATTGAGAATTAGCTATTATAATAAATTAAATTTACAGCAGCTCCGGGTAATAAATAAATATTGATTATACACCAAATAATAATTGGTGTATAGAAGTAAAAACCTGTTACTGCATTAATTCTCGAAAATAATTGGACCACTTTGTTTTAGAATTAAGTTGTTTTATTAATTATATATGAGGATAATAAAGAATATAAAGAAGTCTTTAACAATGTTCAGTCGTATCAATATTTATTTTGCATAATATATAATATACTTTTTATAATAACATAGTATCAAATAAAGTAGGTAAAAATAATTTGGCATAATTTAAAAGTTTAAATTAATATTTATACTTTTGCTTATTTTACCAGGTAAGTTAATATTTATCGCACAGTTCTACATTTGCGAACACGTAAGAAAATAACATACAACAATTATTCAAATGCTATTTTATAATTTTTCTAACGTGTCCGGAAAATGAGGAACTGTTCGATAAATCGTAACTTACCCTATTTCGAAAAAAGCTCTTTAGTGTAACCATTCCCTTTGAAGTATCTTTTAATTTCCACTCTATTCTTTCTTTATCCTCTCCCCCCATTGTTTTCTTCATTTCTTTATCTACTTCTTCTGGTATTTCTTAATTCCCCTCCCATTTTAACTCCAGAAACAAAAGGCTACGCAGGATAATACGATTAGATTCCTCTACGTCACAATGAGCAGTATTCCG
Source organism: Caprella mutica (assembly GCA_947561585.1). NCBI lineage: Eukaryota > Metazoa > Arthropoda > Malacostraca > Amphipoda > Caprellidae > Caprella > Caprella mutica. Next base: position 1,056,827 of record CANNZV010000006.1, read on the forward strand.
GTAGTTACTTTCTTGCCTACCACTTCACTTATCTTTATTGTATGCTGCACAATCTACCATTTATTCATTTTTACTTGATCTGAACTATAAACCGTCCGTTTTGGAACTGCTAGTCGGTAGCTAGAGTGATAAATACTTTATTTATCTCAAACTTTTTGCGATATTTTATATGAATTATTTTTTTTACCTCTTTCGATCGAACAATAATTCAAATTCATTTTTTTGTTATTGAATATTATTTTATGTGTATTTCACTTTACTATATAACTACACTGATTTGTTGATTCTAACAGTATTAAATTGAATGATGCATCTGCATTAACCGTCAAAACGGTGAATTAAATGACTTCACTGTTATTATTTTAATTAACAATTTATAATGATATTTATTCATCCACGAATGGCATTTCATCTTTATCAGCTTGAGAAATATTTCCAGTTTTCGACTAAAAATCACAGCTATTTCCTCTTCCTTTTTAATTCGTGTATACTGAACTCTAAGCACATTAGTCAGTTTTACGGGGCAATGAGATTAGTTTAAGGTGTTTGTTCCGTAAAAGGTATGATGCTAAAAAGATTTGAGTTCATTTACCTGTGCATTCCAGTGTCCAGTCTTTGCTTGCTCTTCTATTTTCTATTTTCTCAATGGAAACAACTTTGAAACTTGTTTAGCAAACTCCAGACATGTAAGTTCATTCATATAGTTTAAACCAGTGGTTCTTTAAGTATTTTTCTCGCGCACCCCTTGCTTTTCTCAGGCACCCCCTGAGTATTGTATTGAAATAGATTGGAAAGATACAATTAGAATATATTTGGTGAGATGTGATGGTAAATATACTTCATGTATATTCTGTATGATATTAACGGCAAGAACCGAACTTATAAGTAACTTATAAAACAGCCATCCCAGGCACCCCCTATAAACAATCCAGGCCCCAAAGAGGTGCCGGGCACCCCACTTCAAGAACCACTGGTTTAAAGGATTAAGTTGATAGGTTTGTTCTGTAGATCCATATTTTGTAATTTGATCTTAGAAGTATACCTATAAAGACCGGATATAATCACTCTATAGTATAGCAAGGCTTCTTCTTTCCATTTATCTACTATAGATCTAATCAAACTATATAGCTTTGTATTTAATATATAATCTTTCATTAATGATGCCCCATTCATTCATTCAAAAGACACCATCATTCACTGTAAATGAATGAGATTTTATTTCCTAATTTTCTTTTGATTCATATTTGTATGCATACAAATCCTTTCAGTTTTATTTCGCACAAATAAATACACATGCCCAATTAATATTTACGTTAAAATATAAAATGGTTAACTTAGCGAACTCGTTTTTGTCATGGTGTAATAATTCAGGTTCAGAATTACAAAATTGTAAAAGTACCTCTTGTGAAATATTCCTTATTTGGATATTCTGGGTCTTCATAAAAAGGGGGAGAGGGGGGAAGGGGTATTGTGTTTGAGGGGGTAGAGGGGGTATTGTATTTAAATATAGGGGGGGGGGGGGTATTTTCTCATGTCAAGGCCGCAGTTCGTATGTATGTCTCACCTGTTGCAGTCTGCCATAATAAGTAACTTTAGTGCCTTTATTATAGACTAAAGCCTTACAGTATCAGGTTAGCTGAATTATCTTAAAAAAATTAAAGAACTGAATCTTGATCTTGGCTTTTCAACGACAATTTTTTTTGGTAATTTCCATATAAAGAAACAGTTCAGATGGTCAACATGTCAGGTCGTTTTTTGTCCTTTTTGCATAATAACACGAGGGATTTAAAATACTAAAATTTGTCTGTTTATAATGAGTTTGATATTATTTATTATTATTAATTTCATAAACATAAACCCGTTTCCATTTTTCCTGATAAATAAATTTTCTTTTTAAGAACATTTTATCCATTCGATGGTTATTATATTTTAACTTCAGAATTCTGTAACTGTATAACCGGTGCTTGCAGCTCTAATAAAAAGTTAAAATCTAAAGTTGAATAAACACTTTTATTTGAATAGCAAATTAAACATAAGCACATTGATAAAATCCAGTGAAATCAGGTTTGTGAGTCTTAAAATATTTATCTTCTTCAATTAGTTAAATTATTTAAAATTGTATGATTTTTATAGAATTGATGTGTTGATATTGTTTAGTATTTGTCAACAAAAATGATAAAAACATCCCAATGATAAATAATGATAACTTAATAATAATAAATAATATAACCTTTTTTTTCTAATTACCAATATAATATGAGCTGTACCTGGATAGTCGATATAATTATAGGTCAAAGAAATTAGTTTTTTCTCGACAATATGGTACCTAGGTGACTTGGTTTATGGAGCCACTTTTCTTTTTGACTGCTTCTCCCAGTCCCTTGTACTTAATTCTTTTAACATCAGCAATATGGCCTTTGGTTCTGAAGCAGACGTTAAACCCCTAGTAAAATAAATAAATTTCCCATTGTTAAACAGAACATTTCAAGAATTTTATCGTTTATTCAGGAAACCAATTTTTACTATTTTTTTTAACTATTCTTAAACTAATGTATGCAGTTTTGAAATTTTAAAGTTTTCTTCCAATGCCTGCCTCAACTCTATATACATTTACAAAATAGTATTTGTTTAGCATTTGACAGCTTCTAAAAATGCAAATCATGTCCTTAATATTTAAGCATGATGTCATTTTGCCCATTATTCAATATATGCCGAGTCACGCTTGTATTCTATAGTCTATGCCTTTCAAATTTTTTTCTAAAGTTCACTAACTATAGTTATGCAATAATATTTTGTGCTATGGATAATATGGTCTTTTACATTAAAAATAAAGAGTGAACTGAAATTTTTTTTATTTCCAAATAATTTTAGTATTATATTTTAAAATATTAATATTTTAATATATTTTAGTATATACAATGTTCTTCCTGTGACTTCAACATGTAGAGCAACTCTCACTGCAAATCAATCTTCATTATTTTCATTTTCTCTATAATCTTTTGGACTGATTCTTTTAATTCATGGTTTACTTTAAAATGTTACTATATAACATTTTATTAAAGTCACTCTATACTTTCTATATCGGAATACGTGTTTTAATTGTTTTTATGTTATTGTGCACGTACAACATCTTTCACTGCATATTAATGCTTATAATAAGTACGTACTATTTGCAATATACATTGTAATTAAAATGGAAAGTGTCTATAATGAATGAATCTCACAATAGATAAACATTTTCATCATTTACAGTAGGTCTGGTTATCATTTTCATCATTTATAGTAGGTCTGGTTATCATTTTCATCATTTACAGTAGGTCTGGTTATCATTTTCATCATTTACAGTAGGTCTGGTTATCATTTTCATCATTTACAGTAGGTCTGGTTATCATTTTCATCATTTATAGTAGGTCTGGTTATCATTTCATCATTTACAGTCGGTCTGGTTATCATTTTCATCATTTACAGTAGGTCTGGTTATCATTTTCATCATTTATAGTAGGTCTGGTTATCATTTTCATCATTTATAGTAGGTCTGGTTATCATTTCATCATTTATAGTAGGTCTGGTTATCATTTCATCATTTACAGTCGGTCTGGTTATCATTTTCATCATTTACAGTCGGTCTGGTTATCATTTTCATCATTTATCGTAGGTCTGGTTATCATTTTCATCATTTATCGTAGGTCTGGTTATCATTTTTATCATTTATCGTAGGTCTGGTTATCATTTTTATCATTTACAGTAGGTCTGGTTATCATTTTCATCATTTACAGTAGGTCTGGTTATCATTTTCATCATTTACAGTAGGTCTGGTTATCATTTCATCATTTACAGTAGGTCTGGTTATCATTTCATCATTTACAGTAGGTCTGGTTATCATTTCATCATTTACAGTAGGTCTGGTTATCATTTCATCATTTACAGTAGGTCTGGTTATCATTTCATCATTTACAGTAGGTCTGGTTATCATTTCATCATTTATAGTAGGTCTGGTTATCATTTTCATCATTTATAGTAGGTCTGGTTATCATTTTCATCATTTATAGTAGGTCTGGTTATCATTTTCATCATTTATAGTAGGTCTGGTTATCATTTTCATCATTTACAGTAGGTCTGGTTATCATTTCATCATTTACAGTAGGGCTGGTTATCATTTTCATCATTTATCGTAGGGCTGGTTATCATTTTCTTCATTTATCGTAGGGCTGGTTATCATTTTTATTATTTATCGTAGGTCTGGTTATCATTTTCATCATTTATCGTAGGTCTGGTTATCATTTTCATCATTTATCGTAGGTCTGGTTAACATTTTCATCATTTATAGCAGGTCTGGTTATCATTTTTTTTCATTTTGGTTATCTTTTTCTCTGTATTGATATGTCTGGTTATCATTTTCTCGGTGTATAATACAGATGTCTGGTTATCATTTTGTTTGTGTTCAGTTCGGGAGGATATTGGTGCTATTTCCTCCTTAATTTGGAATGATAATTCTCTCCCAATCAGCTTTCTTTCCTCTAAAGGTTTACTGCTGCTTCTATTTGTTTAACGGGCACTAATTTTGAAATTAAGTGGTGCGTTGATGTTAAAATACGTATAGCAAATAACAAAAATAAACATTGGTTACTTAATGTAGACACCACTAAAATATTATCTTTGGTCATAATATATATTTTCTATTTTTTTCTAAGATATTTTCTCAACTAGTAAATTTCCAGTTTGAATTATTTAGTTACCAATTCGTGTAAAAAATAATATAGAATTTTTTATACAATTTAAAATCAAAGTAATTACTACATAATTGGTTTAAAGAATTCTGTATTAACATTATAGTTGATTGCTATTTATTTTTAGACTTCATAATTTCACAGATTGTAAAACCTTATTCTCTAACTTTTAACTTCTTCGGTCTATTTTTTTTCTACTAAGTCCTTTGTATTCTGTAACACCATAGTTACTATGTAATATGTCTGGTGATGCATTCTCCAGGTCAAATGTCAGGTCAATGTAGTCAAGTGAAATAGCATTTAAAACACCCTTTTGGTTATGTGCTAGAAAATATATTTATACCTATAGAATTACACATTGAATAATCGACCAATTTTCAAGATTTGTACTATAGCTACTGTACAGTGTACATGGATTTTAAAAAATTAGTTTAAAATCAATTTAATAATCTGCTATCGCCTTATGATTTTTCATCTTGAGAAATATATTAATAATTTTTTAATTAAATTGATATACCTACCCAGTAGCTACCCATAATAAGCAAAAACTACAGTGTGTATATACATATCTTTAAATATGTAATGTATTCAATATGATTGACCACACTGTTTCATTTATTACTTCAACACGTATTACGCTTATGACATTGCTATTTAAAAGCTATACCATAATTCATAAAGTGTGTCACCGCTACAACCAACACTACGAAGTTCAACTGTTATGACAGTACGTGTATCGCATTTCAAACAAACTATAGAGCCATATTGTCGGCCTCTGCACTAGGTTTTACCGCCAAAAGGTTGCCTTGTTAATGTTTCCGAGTGAACTATAAACCCTTGTGGTTACAAACATTCTCTGATGATTCATACGCTAGATCTGTTAAGGATATTTCAATGATTCAGCTACTGTTTCTTAGAGTGAATTACCTGCTAGGCCCATTCGTTAGTTGCAGTTTAAACGCTGCGTTTTCACCGCCCAAATTAAACCTCTTCAATTAATCACGGTTAAATGAATGCAAGGCGGTAGAAACGCTAGTGCAGACTGAAAATTTGCTTTCCAATCATTTAACCGTGATTAATTGAAGAGGCGTACACTGCGCGGTGAAAACGCGGCGTTTTTATCTGCTAGTATAGATTGGCCTTAAAGGGTTGCGGAAATAGGATAAGATCTGTAATGCCAATTAAGCGCAAGGGAAGTGGTTTTTCGAAAGGATGATTGAGATAAAGAGTTAGTCAGTATCATGGCTCAGTAGTTAGGGTTGCTGAGATTATTTTAACCCTTTATTAGTAGATATCCTTAAAGGTCAATGGTTTCGATTTCATCCTCCTGATGACTTTGAACATTTAAACTACGCTACATTTGTAGCTATAGATTATAGACTTTGTAGCTATAGTTAGTATAGTAACTTCTAGTACTGTAGATATACTAAACTATTATATAATTACGTTTTTTTATGTGTTGAAATGGAGATTAGTTATTTCTTGACTATTGTGTTATCCAAAACATTTCCTTACAAATTTAATATAATTTGTTTACACGTATTTAACTTATGTAGTTATCTCACATCTTTACTTTCTTTTGTTTTAATTTCTATATTATAAATTGGTTGCTTCACCTTTATTGCTAACTTAGAAAATTGGTTATATTAGTAGCTTTTTTGCAGTCACGAGCATTCCACCGATGTATTTGGTTAATGACTTATTTTCCTATTGTTAGTTTGTTTAAATTTGTTTTTGATATTTTAAATTATACCTGTCAATAGTTATTATGGATATTATATTAGATAGATTCTGTACATAAGAGTTCTTAAGTAAAATATACATTAATACTATGCTATTTCATCGACATTTATTTTATTACATTTTAATTGCGATAGGAAACAATTTACCAGTTTATACGCGCGAGCAATTTAGTGCTTTTTAATGCGCTGCAATTACGTGCAAGATATTTCTCTCTTTTTCCCCATATCGCTTGAGAACAGATATGCCTAAAGTGCAATTTATTACGCTTCTTTACCACGGTTCAGATTGGAATACAAATATTTTGAGGCCAGTTAAACCAGTGACCGGAACATATCGTTATTCTAACATATGTAACTATACTCTAACAGTATATGTGGCTCGTAAAACGTTTGGCTTTGTTTAAACATTTCTTTATTTGCTGTGTCTTGCGTTTTAATTTTGTATAAATTTCAGTAGCTATGGTATATGGAAACTGTACTTGATTAATGAATTTCATTTATTTTTAATATTCACTGAAATATTTGTCAGTATTTGAGGATTTTAAAATTAATATATTTTTTAATTTAACTTTTTTTCCACTAAAAATATTCTATAGGTATTTTTTTCCCCTTTTATCTCACAAAGTTATTATTTTATAAACAGCTCTTAAGCCTCCACTATTGTTTTTCATTAATAGTTTTGTATAATATATGTAACAGTTAGGAAGTACTATAAAATACTGACTTTACTTTTACTAGTTCTCATACCATGTACAAAGGTACTAACCTTATTTTCTTATCACGAAGGTAATTATCAATATCTTTAGTTTCCTCTCAACTTGCTCTACTTCCCTCCTTTATCCATCCTGTGCTCATTATCCTCTCTTGTTTTAAGCATCTTCATCACGATTTTAGACTTCACTACCAAGCAGTCAATTGGACTGCTTTTTACTTTTCGAACATTTGTATCTCATAAATTATTATTGGTAGATACTGGACATTTTTAATCCTTTATAATAACAATAAAAGAATCGAATATTTACCAATAATATTTTTTATATACTAATGTTTTTAAAGTAAAAAGCAGTCAAATTGACTGTTAGTAGTTCTACCATTAAAGGGTTAAACTAATTCACTTTTTTTTTCACTTCGTGTAATTTGAGATGTCAGAGTAGTGTATTTCTTCCCTAAATCCTCTCATCAAATCAGTGCAAGAAGTTGACTATTAAACGAATTAGCTGAAGATGATTGAGTTAGTGACTGCTTTAATTGTTTGACAGATTGCGGGGGAACCAATCGATTTCGCGGTAATTGTTTCATGTAAATGTCGAAAGAGTTTAGAGGTTACGTCTAAAGTTTACGTCAATCATCTAGTGATACTTAATTGCATGAATTAATTTCTAATAATATTATGATCGGCCTTCAAAAATAATGCATGCTTTTATTGATGAAAATGGATGAATCTGTAGTATGGAATTAAAAAAATAACTCTTCATCGTTCTGAAAACCTGTTATCATTATTACTTTTATTGAATGAAAATTGTTTCTAATATTAAATCAACATTTAATAAAATATTTAAATAATGTCATGTATATCTAGAGTGAAGATAAAAAAATTAATTGTTGATATCTTTTACTACTATCTAAGTTTTTACCTAGCTATTATATCCTATAGATATAATAGATACCAGGTGTACAAGGTATACAACTGTCGCATACACTACCGTTATTTGACACTGTGTCTAAGCAGGCATACCCTTTGCTATCAGATAAAATGAAATGATAGAGGTGCTATCTTGCTACATTTGTCAATTGAATTCATTTAATTTACTGTATTAAGTTTACCTAATATTTTACGTTGTACTTATCAGTCAATTTTTCATTTCCTCTTCTTCTGAAAAGTGCCTTTTTTTCCTTTTTTCCATCATAGTTTAAACTAAATACCAAATTGAGAATTGAAACTTGTTCCTTCATCATAATTATGATTAAAGGAATTTTATCACTTATTATTAATGTTATTTCATTTTTAATTTTTGTTATTAATTTGCAATTACAAATGTATTCATAGTGTGCATGACATCAGAACGTTATTTCAGTGCTGTTCTCACGTTTGAGGCAGTGTGTGTATGGTTGCTTCCTCAACTAATTTCATTTTAATGACTTTATCAAGGCTTATGGAAATAATAATGTTGTATTGTCTTATTTAATTATTTAGGCATACTTCAATTATTTAAGCATAGTTTAATTATTTGAGCATATTCTTCTTGGTATGTTTTACCGGGTATATGGTACCAAATTTGAGTGTTTTATATATATATGATTTTTTTTTCCATGTATTGATATTTGATTGAGCTAATTAAGAATTAATTTGATTTGAAATTGAAAAGGTAGTGAATGAATTACTTCTGTTCTTTCTTCAAACAATAGTAATTCCTTTAATATGGCATCATTTTATTCGTTTGTATTTAGTTATTAAGTCTTAATAGAATTTATTGAGAATATATCTTGAATTTGCCATCTATTGTTAATTATTAAAAAAAATGTAAATATATTTTTTTTATCCATTTATAATTTTTTTCCACTTTTCCTTTAGACCTACTTATAGGTAGATAGTGATATTAATAGTTATTTCATTATTAATAGTTATTTCATTATTAATAGTTATTTCATTATTAATAGTTATTTCATTATTAATAGTTATTTCATTATTAATAGTTATTTCTTTTTTAATAGTTATTTCTTTGATAGGTACGTAGATAGTTGATGCAAAGGTGTTTGATATTTCTTGGTACCTTGAATTTGCCAAATTATGAGATAATTACATTATTATGTAAGCAATGAACATACAAAAACAAAAACTATAGAACATTATCAATGGTGAAACTCCTACGTATATTATATAATAAAAATAATATCCAAATGACGTAAAAAAAACTAACTTGGTTTTTTTCAATGAATTTTGTGTAGGTTTATTAATTTTTATTCTATTACCAAATAAAAGGGTGTCATGTTAATGAATCACCCTGTACATCCTCACCCTTCGCTAACCATTCTCTATGTAATTGCCATGTCATTATATAATGTGGAATGTAACTGTTTATGTTATTATGGTATTAGTGATATTAATAGCTTCTTCAGTGGAACCTGTTTAACCGTGAGTAAGAAGTTGTACCTGGAGCTATTGGCCACTGAACATTATTGTAGATCACTGTTGTCAATAATTATTGTAGATCACTGTTGTCAATAATTATTGTAGATCACTGCAGTCAATGATTATTGTAGATCACTGCAGTCTATGATTATTGTAGATCACTGCAGTCAATGATTATTGTAGATCACTGCAGTCAATGATTATTGTAGATCACTGTAGTCAATGATTATTGTAGATCACTGTAGTCAATGATTATTGTAGATCACTGTAGTCAATGATTATTGTAGATCACTGCAGTCAATGATTATTGTAGATCACTGCAGTCAATGATTATTATAGATTACTGTAGTCAATGATTATTATAGATTACTGTAGTCAATGATTATTGTAGATCACTGCAGTCAATGATTATTGTAGATCACTGTAGTCAATGATTATTGTAGATCACTGTTGTCAATGATTATTGTAGATCACTGTTGTCAATGATTATTGTAGATCACTGTAGTCAATGATTATTGTAGATCACTGTAGTCAATGATTATTGTAGATCACTGTAGTCAATGATTATTGTAGATCACTGTAGTCAATGATTATTGTAGATCACTGTAGTCAATGATTATTGTAGATCACTGTAGTCAATGATTATTGTAGATCACTGTAGTCAATGATTATTGTAGATCACTGTAGTCAATGATTATTGTAGATCACTGTAGTCAATGATTATTGTAGATCACTGTAGTCAATGATTATTGTAGATCACTGCAGTCAATGATTATTGTAGATCACTGCAGTCAATGATTATTGTAGATCACTGCAGTCAATGATTATTGTAGATCACTGCAGTCAATGATTATTGTAGATCACTGCAGTCAATGATTATTGTAGATCACTGCAGTCAATGATTATTGTAGATCACTGTAGTCAATGATTATTGTAGATCACTGCAGTCAATGATTATTGTAGATCACTGCAGTCAATGATTATTGTAGATCACTGTAGTCAATGATTATTGTAGATCACTGCAGTCAATGATTATTGTAGATCACTGCAGTCAATGATTATTGTAGATCACTGCAGTCAATGATTATTGTAGATCACTGCAGTCAATGATTATTGTAGATCACTGTAGTCAATGATTATTGTAGATCACTGCAGTCAATGATTATTGTAGATCACTGCAGTCAATGATTATTGTAGATCACTGCAGTCAATGATTATTGTAGATCACTGCAGTCAATGATTATTGTAGATCACTGCAGTCAATGATTATTGTAGATCACTGCAGTCAATGATTATTGTAGATCACTGCAGTCAATGATTATTGTAGATCACTGCAGTCAATGATTATTGTAGATCACTGCAGTCAATGATTATTGTAGATCACTGCAGTCAATGATTATTGTAGATCACTGCAGTCAATGATTATTGTAGATCACTGCAGTCAATGATTATTGTAGATCACTGCAGTCAATGATTATAACTACTATACTCTGTAACTCCTCTATAGTGATCTTTTCTATAGTGAATCATCCTGTATAGTAGAGTACTGTATAGAGGAACTTACCTCTATAGTGAACATATTTAGTTTAGTCTGCCACAAATGCCTAAGTTTTCTATGCATCTCTATATAGTAAATTAGTTATAAACCAGTACAACTCCTCTATAGTGAAGTCATGTATAGGGAACCATCCTAACTTTTTTAGATTTCTGAGAAATAAAATACCCTGTATAATGAATTTATTTTAAATTCGAAGAAAATATTTTCTATAGTCTGCCATGAAAAGACCAGTTTTCTATTCATCTCTTAAATCCTCTATAGTAGAGTAAACTCTATAGTGAACTAGTTTGAGTTCACTATAGAGGAGCCCCCAGGGGCTCTATCCTGAAGCTGTCTGTGGTGAATGGAAGAGAAGGGGGGTGGCGTCCCTTGGGCCCCGAACTGTTGTAATTTGGATTATGGATTGTCTTTTTTTCATTTTTACCATGTTTATCCTTTTTTTTAACGCTACTTGCAGTTTTAGAGGATAACGCTAGGGTTATGCTCTTCAACTACGAGGTCTTAGAATTTTGTGTTAGGTAGGCTCGTAGGTTTCATTTACTATCACCTCTTCATTTTCCTCTTCCATCCATGAGTGCAGCCACCGGTGCTTGTGTCCCGTTTCGTCACATTCCTTAGTAAGTGACTTCATTCACGGAGTAGCTTTTCTGCATCCATGACCATTGTCACCGACGGTGGTTAGTGACTTTGTTCATGGAGCCACTTTCCTCTCTGACTACTTCTTCCAGTCCCTTGTATTTAATTTCCTTTTGACGTCAGCGATATGGCCTTTGGTTCCGAAGCAGACGTTAAACCCCCTAATAAAATAATTAAATCACTATAGAGGAGTTCTACAGTAGATGATTGGTGTAGAGGAAGTATAATTCTTTTAATGGAACCTCCTACTTCTCTCTCCAATAAAAACTATAAATTAACATTTAAATAAATGTCATTTTTTTAACATATTTTAAAATTTATATCCTGATTTTTTAACATGAAAAATCTGTTTTATTGAAACAATAATGTACAATTGTTTCATTACAAAAAGATTTCTTTTACTAAAAATGCTCTTTGCATATTAATATAAACTAGGGTAAGTTCTAAGTTATCGGACTGTTCCACATTATTGATCATAAATAAAAAGGTGTATAATAAATATTATTGAAGTTTATTATATTTTTTCTATTTGATCGATAATGTGGATCAGTCTAATAACTCTGAACTTACCCTACTCTATTTGTATATTTAAAATTTAGTTTAATTGAAATTTGAATAAATGGGAAATTTAATTGAAATGAGTTTGACAATTTTTATTAGTTCTAACTTTTACCAATTTATTTACCATTATTTCAGGTAAAATAGCTTTACTTTATTCTAAATTTTCAATGCCAGAATTAATTAAAATTAGTCGTTAAATTGTATTATTGACAGTAAAAACAAATTAGGTTGTATGTTTAACTATTTTTTTTTTTTTTTTTTTATATAGTTAAATTTTGGAAAATTAATTTTCAACTTCAATGTAATTTCAGTTATTTTATATGCAATTATTATTAATTTTAAATTAGCTTATTTCATTTCTTGCTAATTGTATGCAATCATATTTAAACTAATTAACGGATTCACATGTAATTAATTCCAAACATTCACAGTATAACTGTAATTATTCTATTATAGGTATAACTCAAGTCGAGAGTTCTGTTTATAATTATATGAAAAGTTTCATTAAATTAAATACTATTTTAGCTTGAAATTTACATTCACATTTTTGATGATAATAAGAAATCTATAATTTAATTTATCTGCATCCATGCTATCTGGAGGTATCATGGATACCAATAAAATAGCTGGTAAAAATGTTAAATTATACATTTTTACCAGCCTGTTCAAAATCTACTATTAAACTATTGATATGATATCTCGTTAAATATATCAATACTATTATGATATTATTTAATATATCCATATTATTATAATATTTAATATCACTTTAATCACATACTCTTCTGTACAATCTGTTGTCTATTGAATAATAGTGAATTATATCATATATTTATCATACAACTCTTAATTGTTTGCTGCAGTCTCTCCTCAGTGCTGTGATGTAGTTTTCTATGAACAGTTCAAAGAAAATTTTCTTTGAGGGTATACTAATCTTTTCTCCATCACATGTGAAATTTGCTTACAAAGTTACAATGAAATAATAATAATTACTTATGCTATTAAAATAAGAACAAAGTTATATTTCTAATTCTTTATATTTATTAACATGTCTTTAATTATTGTATTAGATTGATAATTGCTATTGCTGTATATATGTAAACTGACAATAATTTATAGTTGCAGTTTATAATAAGGTAAGTTACGAATTATCGGACGTTTCTACATTTTCGATCATATAAGAAAATGTACATAATAATTTAATTCCTTATACAAATTAATATATACTTTACACATGTTCCAAGATATGTACCTGTCCCATAATTCGTAACTTACCCTACTTTTTACAGTTTAATTTTGCATTAATTTATATCTGGTCCTCATTATTATATATTTAAATTATAACCAATTTAATATGTATAGTTATTAATTAGAATTAAACATTTAATAAATTATTACACGAAGAAATATGATATGTCGGCAATAGATTATTTAACCCAATAACAATTACTTTATTATTATTTATTACAGACATCTTACTACACAGATAAGAAACATAGATAAGACGTACTATCAGAGAAAAGAGTCACTGTGATGATGTACTATCAGAGAAAAGAGTCACTGTGATGATGTACTATCAGAGAAAAGAGTCACTGTGATGATGTACTATCAGAGAAAAGAGTCACTGTGATGATGTACTATCAGAGAAAAGAGTCACTGTGATGATGTACTATCAGAGAAAAGAGTCACTGTGATGATGTACTATCAGAGAAAAGAGTCACTGTGATGATGTACTATCAGAGAAAAGAGTCACTGTGATGATGTACTATCAGAGAAAAGAGTCACTGTGATGATGTACTATCAGAGAAAAGAGTCACTGTGATGATGTACTATCAGAGAAAAGAGTCACTGTGATGATGTACTATCAGAGAAAAGAGTCACTGTGATGATGTACTATCAGAGAAAAGAGTCACTGTGATGATGTACTATCAGAGAAAAGAGTCACTGTGATGATGTACTATCAGAGAAAAGAGTCACTGTGATGATGTACTATCAGAGAAAAGAGTCACTGTGAAACTTTTTATAATAAAATTAAAATATAATGAAATAATGAAAAAATATATCATGATCGAAATCGTATAACAGGTCGATAACTCGTAACTCACCCAGTAAGTTCTATCGTAGTGCACCTTCACTCCACGTGTGCCAGACGAGAATATTGATCCGCGCTTCAGATTTTTGAAGTCGCGAGTCATTGCCTCTTCATTTCCCTCTTATCAGCATGGCTTCGTTATTGTTCAAACTGATTTGCTATCTGACTACTTATTTATGTGAGATAAAGTGGTTTATTTAGTTTCAATGTGAATAATGTACTTATATTGCTTGCATGCACGGTTGCTTAAATCAATTTGTTGAATATCGATTATATTTTACCCCTCAGTGTGAACGTTATTGGCCAGCTGTTACTCTATATTGATCTTAGCCATTTTAAAGACTAAGAAAGCCATTTCTCACCTTGTATGCTTACCATGTACACACTTTTCTTAACTTTAGTATCCAGAAAATGTAGATATCCTTGAATTTGTTGCCTATACATTCAAAGCGCTTTAAGAAAAGTACCTATTGTAAAACAGTGTCAGTTTGACTGCAGTGGCGCTGGTGTGTGTGACGCTCTGAGTTCTTTCCATGCAATCGCTAGACTGCTTTCAAAATACTGTAAAGTCCGAGGCTAAATCATTCCTACTTCCCTACCGCCTAAATAACCTTCGAAATAAATACTAATTTAACCTTACAACAAGTGATTTAGTTACTGTTTCTTTAAAGTGGTTTGATGTTAGAATATAGATCTGTCATATGTCTCGTCCAATTACAACACAACGGCATATCATTAACAAGATGAAACTAATTAATGTGTACTATTTACATATCTCCCACTTTATTGTGCTTAATAATGCCTATATGCTCTGGTGAAGCTACATCGCCATGCATTATAATATCGATGTTACCGCGTCATGCAATAATTGACTATTGTGTTAATTTGTTTGGACATTGTACGTGTTTTCTTTGCTAACGAACATAGCAAGACAAACTGGTGTAACAAGAACTGATAAACTTTAGCCAATACTGTTACCAATATTACAGATTAGGAAAAGTGAGGTTGATTGATTTAGTGCTCTGAATAAATTAATATTGACGATATAGTTTAAATAATTGATTTATAGGGGTGATGTTTGTTTGTTTGAATTGATGATGGCAACGTTTGTTTAAATTGATGATGGCAACGTTTGTTTAAATTGATGATGTCAACGTTTGTTTAAATTGATGATGTCAACGTTTGTTTAAATTGATGATGGCAACGTTTGTTTAAATTTATGATGGCAACGTTTGTTTAAATTGATGATGTCAACGTTTGTTTAAATTGATGATGTCAACGTTTGTTTAAATTGATGATGGCAACGTTTGTTTAAATTGATGATGTCAACGTTTGTTTAAATTGATGATGGCAACGTTTGTTTAAATTGATGATGGCAACGTTTGTTTAGATTGATGATGGCAACGTTTGTTTAGATTGATGATGGCAACGTTTGTTTAGATTGATGATGGCAACGTTTGTTTAGATTAATTATGGCAACGTTTGTTTAGATTGATTATGGCAACGTTTGTTTAAATTGATGATGTCAACGTTTGTTTAAATTGATGATGGCAACGTTTGTTTAGATTGATGATGGCAACGTATGTTTAGATTGATGATGGCAACGTTTGTTTAGATTGATGTTGGCAACGTTTGTTTAGATTGCTGTTGGCAACGTTTGTTTCAATTGATGTTGGCAACGTTTGTTTCAATTGATGTTGGAAACGTTTGTTTCAATTGATGTTGGAAACGTTTGTTTCAATTGATGACGGCAGCGTTTGTTTCAATTGATGACGGCAGCGTTTGTTTCAATTGATGACGGCAACGTTTGTTTAAAAATGATGACGGCAACGTTTGTTTAAAAATGATGACGGCAACGTTTGTTTAAAAAGGATGACGGCAACGTTTGTTTAAAAAGGATGACGGCAACGTTAGTTTAAAAATGATGACGGCAACGTTTGTTTACAATTGATGACGGCAACGTTTGTTTACAATTGATGACGGCAACGTTTGTTTACAATTGATGACGGCAACGTTTGTTTACAATTGATGACGGCAACGTTTGTTTACAATTGATGACGGCAACGTTTGTTTACAATTGATGACGGCCACGTTTGTTTACAATTGATGACGGCAACGTTTGTTTACAATTGATGACGGCAACGTTTGTTTACAATTGATGACGGCAACGTTTGTTTACAATTGATGACGGCAACGTTTGTTTACAATTGATGACGGCAACGTTTGTTTACAATTGATGACGGCAACGTTTGTTTACAATTGATGACGGCAACGTTTGTTTACAATTGATGACGGCCACGTTTGTTTACAATTTATGACTGCAACGTTTGTTTAAATTGATGATGGCAACGTTTTTTTTAAATTGTTGACAACAACGTTTGTTTCGATTGATGACGACAACGTTTGTTGACTGGTATGAAGGAAACTTATTATGTGGATAATGATGAAGTTTCTTTAATTGGATAATTACTATTTTTTGTGGATGAGGGTAACATTTTGTTATGTCTATTATGACCATGTTTTATTTACATTGCAAATTTTTTTAGCTAAGATTATTGTTGCTAATTTCCTGTTTATTTAATCACTAACTATGCATGTCAATCACCCCAGATATACCTTCTATATTAACATTTCAATAGTAACTCTTAAAACCATTCACTATTTTAATCTTTTTCTTCGTGACTTTAAGCATTGAAACCTACTTCTGTAAACAGTCTTAAACTTTGTGTCAGTAGCATTTGTTGCAGTGAAACATGAGCTGCTTAGTGCTGTAGAGCTTGCTATAGGAAATGATATAGTATAACTTGCTGTAGTGCTATAGGAAATAATATTGTATAACCTGCTATAGTGCTGTAGAATGAATAAAGAATAACTGATATAGTGCTATAGAATGAATAAAGAATAACTTGATCTAGTGCTATAGAATAAATAAAGAATAACTTGATATAGTGCTATAGAATAATATAATAACTTGCTATAGTGCCATAGAATAATATAATAACTTGCTATAGTGCTATAGAATAATATAATAACTTGCTATAGTGCTATAGAATAATATAATAACTTGCTATAGTGCTATAGAATAATATAATAACTTGCTATAGTGCTATAGAATAATATAATAACTTGCTATAGTGCTATAGAATAATATAATAACTTGCTATAGTGCTATAGAATAATATAATAACTTGCTATAGTGCTATAGAATAATATAATAACTTGCTATAGTGCTATAGAATAATATAATAACTTGCTATAGTGCTATAGAATAATATAATAAGTTGCTATAGTGACTAAGGTGGTTGTTGTCACAGTAATATGATATCTTGGTACAAAGAACTACCATTTAAATGTTTAATGGTATTTATTTACATACTCGAGATGGTGAGTCCTCTTATTGTGTTGAATGAGTACCGTTGTAAACGAATCTGTGTGTGTGTTCCGTTCAATTTAACCTATTTTGCGCTATCTTAAGATTGGTCTGCGATTTTTTGCTTCCTGAAATTGCGTGACAATTTCGGGATTGTCACGATCATTATTTCGCGCACGAGACCATTGCGCAATCTCGAGATTGTCACGAGATTTCACGATCATCAAAAACGCTTAGTACAAACTTAAGGTAGCGCAAATTGTTAAATAGCGTAAAACATATACACAGTTATAAAATAGATGTTGTATTTAATGACTATATCTTTTTAATATTAGATTAACTTAATATCAGTGACCATATTATCTTTATAATGAATGTCATTAAAAATAAATTACATCCGGATAGAACAACTCAATGACTTGATGAAATATTTGTGGTAAAAAGTATATGGTTAAAACCATTCACCATTTCCTAAACTGACATGCGACTAAAAAGTGGTTTGTGGTCTCTTAGTAAATCCTTTAATTTAGATTTAAATAATGAATGGTATTACGTAAAGCTATTGTTCTGCAACGAGTTTGCATAGGTCAAGTAAAGTGTCATTACCTGTAGTAAACTTTCCATTGAATGGAATCAAGAGGTTAGGTAAACTCAATGTTGTAGTTTTTTTTTTTGGTTTCTAGACCAAAACATAAAAAGGTAATTAATCTAAACCAAAAACACCTTCAATGAGTTAAAATAACATCTGAATAATATGGATATCCCGTTAGTGCACTGTCATACGAGAGTTTTTTCACAGCGTTTCCACGGCGTTTTTGACTCTGTGGTAATTATTGGTAAATCCATTTTATGTGTATCCATGTTACACGACGCTTTTGGAGCGTTGAAAACGCTGCAAAAACGCCTGTGTGAAAGGGCCCTCAAGTAATGAATCTTTTCAAATACTTTCAAATCAATCTTGTTGATCATTGCTTTATTCTTCCAAGATTTAAGATACGGTCAGTTGTTGATGTTTTAGTGGTTTAAAATTAAATAAAAAGATGTCCTACTTATATACCATTGAAATATGTAGATACTTTAATTATTAATACATATTTTATTCCCCTCCGTCTATGAATTATATAATGAATTGTATTTGTGAAATATTCAAGAGATTAGTTGGTACAATATCTTGGTAATTAATTATTCCAAACAGTGATTCCAGCTAAAGGTATATTTTAGTACCTCAAAAAGGGGTATAATATCAATGTTGAGTGATATAGCTACATATATATTGCCACTAGTTGCTTGTTCAAGAAATGTCTATAGAACTTATTTATTAAAATTAGGCGGCAAATCATATTCGATTCACATTGTTTAATTTTTTTTTATTACTAATTCCTCGTATTTTCAGACTTAAAAATCTAATCTAATATGATTTATCCTAGTTTATGACAATTTGGTTTAAATCAGTTCCCTTGTTCCATTCTAGTCATGTTTCTAATCTAGTAAGTGTTTATCTTTACTATTAACTATCTATAAAACTTTATGCTAGTTCCTAAATTCCTAGTGTTATTCTAAACTCTTGACCTACTTCGTTTGCTCTAAAAAGAAAAGTACTGTCAAATAATCAAAATGGCAGAGAGAAATGGAGCAAGTCAAACCGCTAGTCAGTTATCAAAGTTGAGGGTTACTCAGTCTAGTGTAGTCATTCCTCAGCCAGCCGCGGCAGGGGTAAGAGGTGAGGTGTCTCGCTCTGAGAATAACTCCAGAACGATGTATGTCACTACTCCTCTAACTCCCATCACTCCCGTAGCCGTCACCCCTTCATTTTTCAACAGTTTGTGTTCTGCAGATGAATACCTAAAGGAAGGTGAGTAACTATACCCTCTTTTTAAAGAATATCAGTTTAATACAGTGGAGCTCCTCTATAGTGAATGTTGAGTCCTGAGTAAGAGAACTATCACGTATAGTGAACTAATTTTCTTTAGTCTGCTATAAAATGACAATTAGTTTCAGATAACTGATGCTGTTCATGGCAGACTAATGGAAATTTGTTTACTATACAGGGTAATTCTCTTACTCAGGACTAAATATTCACTATAGAGGAGCCTACTATACTTTAACTTAACAATATTTAGCACGAGCTAAGAACATCCATGTAACTTCTATTATTTAACTTTCATCTTGTTGTTTATTTATGTAATTTCTGACTCGACAAATCATTACACTTTTTATAAATCTTTGCTTGTTTTTATTAATTTCCCAGCCATTGAAGACACCCTAGGCAATATTATCGCACTTTCAATCTCTTTTTAATTTTCCTTCGCCAGTTTTTTATTTTGGTAATGGGTGTGGAGGATTACTACATGATTTTTATAGTTAGTGATAATGGTACTCTTTTGTTTTAATATGATTATATCAATGAAAAATAAGTTATTTCGAAAATATGGTATAGGATGATACTTGTTATAACTTAAAATATTTTTATTAGCTTTCTTAAGTAAAATATATCTGTCCAGTAAGGTAGAAAACTAAAGCTAATCAACGATTCAAACCATAATAAATTATCTACTTTTATCGTATGTAATTATAATATGTAAATTAATTATATTTTCAACAAAGTTATACATTAAAAATTGTTATTGAAATCATGAAATGTTTAAGTTATAGAATGGTTATTATTTTTTTCAATCATTTTCTGTCTGTCATATTAAATATCAATTCTAATAAACTTGTATCATCTAACTAGGATGGGATAAGGATTTATTGAAAAAAGAAAAAAAATGACATCAACATTAAAAGTAAATACAAATATGCATATACAACTAACAAATACAATCATCATGAATATACACTAAATAATAAAAATATGAAATTAATGATATGTCAAATTAAAGGCACTGATGCAGATAATCAAATTCTTTTATATATATGACGAAAAAGTAGCAGCAAGGTAAAGAATTTATATTTATTAGGATTTTCATTTAGAAAGAAGACTGGTACAATAACCATTAAGAAAATATAATGAACAGTGATCAGCTAACGTACTTACCAATGAAATAATTCTTGAGGGCAATCTTAAACTTATATGACTGAACACATTTGTCTAATCTTCATTTGTATCTAGTGCATATTATTTACCAAGGTTCAACCAGTTTACACATGGTAGCAATAATGTGATATTGTGCGTATATCTCGGCATATTGACGAGATAACGCTATCTCTTATCTCTAATTTGGAGACTTATTTGTCTCTTATCTCTAATAAAAGAAATGATGGGCTATGGTGTTAGATGAACAGATAAAAAATAATACAATAATCGCTCCAGGGAATCTATATTAGCCATTATTAGGGATATTTATTTTGAATAGAGAAATTAAATCAGTTTGTTTATAGATATTTTACTGTTGTTACCATTAGGGGAAGTTCTTAATTATTGATCAGTTCCACATCTTCGGTCATATAAGAAAAAGGGATATAATAATAATTATTTCACTAGGATAGATTGAGTAAAAACAACCAACCCGGCCTCCTACTTTTTCAACAATATTTTTGAATCATTTAAGGAACAAGAAAATTATTATTTATTTCCACTGGTATCCATGATACTTGAAGGTATCATGGATACCAGGATCCCTTTTTCTTATATGACCGAAGATGTGGAACTGACCGATAATTAAGAACTTACCATTAACTAATGGATTTGACTAACAAATTGGGTATTTGTTAATGTTCTATATTCTTGGAAAGTTACTGCATACACTGGCTTTTTTTTAGTCTAGTAACTTACATTTTCTACTTACCTACCTTTCTACTTGACTTCTACTTCTTAGTCCCTTGTATTTTGTTTTCATTTAAATGATGAACGTTAAACTAATTTCAATTTAATAGTAATATACCTTTTAGTTGCATTTTTTGAAGCTAAAAAACGAATTATATAATTGGTAACTTTAATATATGCCATTTTCCTTTAGTTCCCGCTAAAAGTATAAATTTTCAGAATTCATAGAAAATTTTCCTTTTTTTCAGGGTAGACTGTATAGTCGTATTTATTATTATTTATACTTTTATTTTGAATGGTGTTTAGTTTATTCATTCATTGAATTTATATATTATAAGATGATAAATTATTTTTAAATGATCGAAAGGTTAATGCACATCAATCTATATAATATGAAATTATGAATACTATAATTAGTTGATAATTTGTTATTTGTGGTTTGATAGAAAGTTAGATATAATTTATTTTAATTATTTATTTATTTATTTTAATTATTTATTTATTTATTTTAATTTATTTATTTATTTATTTTAATTTATTAATTTATTTTTTTATAGTTATTTTAATTTATTTTTTTATAGATATTTTAATTTATTTTTTTTATAGTTATTTTATTTTATTTTTTTTATAGTTATTTTATTTTAATATTTTTAGTTATTTTAATTAGTATTTTTATATATTCACAATCACAGGCTTTATATTGATTTCAAATTCAAATATGGATTCTAAATATTTAAACTTTTAATATATATAGCCATTTTGCTCTGTAGTACTTACTAATTGATAAATATATTTAATGAAACTATAATTTTTTTGATTGTACTATTTATTGCCCCATACTTATGATGATATTTCAGATTGAATGTCTATTTAGATGATGAATGTCTATATAGATGTTGAATGTCTATTTAGATGTTGAATGTCTATATAGATGTTGAATGTCTATTTAGATGTTGAATGTCTATATAGATGTTGAATGTCTATATAGATGTTGAATGTCTCGCTAGATGTTGAATGTCTCGCTAGATGTTGAATGTCTCGCTAGATGTTGAATTTCTCGCTAGATGCTGAACGTCTCGCTAGATGCTGAACGTCTCGCTAGATGCTGAACGTCTCGCTAGATGCTGAACGTCTCGCTAGATGCTGAATGTCTCGCTAGATGCTGAATGTCTCGCTAGATGCTGAATGTCTCGTTAGATGTTGAATGTCTCGTTAGATGTTGAATGTCTCGTTAGATGTTGAATGTCTCGTTAGATGTTGAATGTCTCGTTAGATGCTGAATGTCTCGCTAGATGTTGAATGTCTCGCTAGATGTTGAATGTCTCGTTAGATGTTGAATGTCTCGTTAGATGTTGAATGTCTCGTTAGATATTCAATATCTATTTAGATCTCTATTAACATTTGATTTTTCGTTCCATATATTCTCTAATTTGTTTTCTCAATACACTATTTACTCACCATTCACCATATGGTGAGTAGAAATGGTGATTTAATCTATTGCTCCTTTTGTGTTGTATTTTGTCTACAATGTGTATAGTTTCGATAATATGTACTTGTATTATTATGATATTATGAATATATTTTATTCCTTTATAAATAATTTTAGTGAATAAATTTAAGTATTTTCATTTTAGTGATTAAATTAAGATATTTTATTATTTCAATTGTACTACGTCTTATTTACAACCTCCGGCAAAATATATCGTATAGTTAGTTTCTATAGCACACCATCACGTTCTCACACACGTTCTATGTTGACCCTTTACCATTTACAACATTGTTTGTGTTTTTTGTTTTTATTGATGTTTCGTAACTGCTTTCAGTCTGCTTTATTAACATTAAAGTCAGTACTTAGTGCTTTATTTCAATTATTTCTATCGCCATTGTTCATTAATTATCTTATAGTTACTTGTATCATTCCAATTACTTTCAATTAATTTGGGTAATTAGAAAGTGGTCCCCAGGGGCTCTATCCGGAAGCTGTCTGTGGTGAATGGAAGAGAAGGGGGTCCTCTGGACCCCAAACTGTTGTAATTTGAGTACTATGAAAGATTCTTAGGCTTCATTTACTATCACCTCTTCATTTTCTTTTTATATAAGTCAGTTTGGTCAGAAACAAAGTTTACCTCCACTACTATATTATCAAAAGCAGACTTAGTGCCTTAAAAATATATAATCTAGAAAGTCCTTTCTCTACATCTTGCTATTTAGACTTACTAAAGTAATTCTGCTGGGTCTAATTCTGCTAGTTCTCATTCTGCTAGTTTTCTATCCATAGCTTTCATAGCAATTTAAATTCCTTCATAGCAGTTGCTATTATAGATAATTCTCCATCCTATGGTATAGAATATATATGCTTGAAAGCAGTACACTTTATTCATGCATATAATAATAATGAATCCATTGTTAACAACTTCTTCCATTCATCTTATATTCTATGCTCTGAATATATTTAATTCAAGCACTATAACTGTTCCTGATTTTATTTTTCTTATTAATCAGACAGTTTTCTTTCAAATTATTTAATATTGTTTAAGATTATTGGAAATTAAAGAAAAAGTATATAAACTGTCTTTCTTCATATTTTTATTGTTTCTTGTTCTCTACTTCTTTGAAAATGTTATTGATCTATTTAAATTATTGTATCATATTCAGTTATTTTCTAGTTATTCCTTGTTTTAGTTTCTCTGTTTTACCTTTAATTCTTAGTTTTTGGTTATCATTTTCACGTTATATTTACCTGCTGTCTGTTGATGGTTATCATTTTCACGTTATATTTACCTGCTGTCTGTTGATGGTTATCATTTTCATGTTATATTTACCTGCTGTCTGTTGATGGTTATCATTTTCACGTTATATTTACCTGCTGTCTGTTGATGGTTATCATTTTCACGTTATATTTACCTGCTGTCTGTTGATGGTTATCATTTTCACGTTATATTTACCTGCTGTCTGTTGGTGGTTATCATTTTCACGTTATATTTACCTGCTGTCTGTTGGTGGTTATCATTTTCACGTTATATTTACCTGCTGTCTGTTGGTGGTTATCATTTTCACGTTATATTTACCTGCTGTCTGTTGGTGGTTATCATTTTCACGTTATATTTACCTGCGATCGGTTTAGCGCGCGTCAGTCTGTGCGTGACTATGGTGCCTGTCGGTTCGTTGAGTGATCTCTCCTGAAAATAACATGAGATGGAAACTTCTAACCAACTTCATGGCAGAAGAACTTTAGTGAAAATAATAATTAGTGATATTTTATTATTTCTAACGAACATATAGATTATATTTTAATATACATTCTCTTCTGTTAATAATTTTTAATACATATAATATGATTTTTCCATCAGTATTCAATCATGCATGCAGAATGATATAATAAATCTTATAACGAAAAGTTCATATTCGAAAGCTTATGCGAATATAATTAATGTAATATTGTAATGGCAATTAATTCCGTATACATTTCATATCATTCACAATTTATATTTAATAGCTATTTCGACTAGAAACTGATAAATGCTGCTAACATAAAATCTTAGTATAAAATAACTGTTTTTAAAAGGTTACAGATTTCAATAGCGTTTTTATCGAACTATAAAATGAAGTAAATATGATGTACAGAAATTAAATACATATTGGAAACACTTTATAGAATATTACTCTAGTTATCAAGATGGAGTACCATTCAGAAGGTACAGCCACCCCCACCGGTGGGGCCAGATTCTGGACCCTTGGTTGTCCCGGTTCTTCGGGTCCCCCTTCCCTGAACCTTCACCAAGATGGTTCTGGTAAAGGCCCCAGTTCCGTGCACCAGAGACAAATCAGCAGGGAGTTCAAGCTCCAGCACGGAGACTCTGGTCAGAGTTCTTTGGAGTATTGGGACTATTCGGTGGAGCTGGAGATGCTCAAAGGACCCGAAGGTATGGGAGAGGTACCATCGGGGCGGCATTTTAAACTTAGGGGACTTGTGGCTTATCTGTCACCACTTTTTGGTGATTTAAGGGTTAGAAAAAGATTTTTAATGAGTACTTTATAGTATCCGTTTGTTTATTGTATCTGTTAGTTTGTTGTATCTACTATTTTGTTGTATCCGCTAGTTAAATAAATAAATAAAATAAAAAAGCGCTGACGTATAACTCACAAGTACCAAAATATGTTGTATCTCTATTTATTTTAATTATTTATTTTCTTTTAAAAGATAATTTAACCATTCATTGTTCAGCAAACCGGTTTCTTCATACTTTTAAATATGACCATTATACAGTATACTGTACGTATACATTTCTTAGAATGCTACGTAATATGTTTATTGGACCCCATATTCTTAGATATGTTTTATATGTATTTATCACTTTAATCTTTGTCCGGTAAGTTGGTCTCTTCCGATAATTGATAATTTACCCGTAAAAAAAAATTTGTATAGAATATTTATTTCAAATCCTGTGACAATTAACTTTCCTAATTTTGGTGACAATATGTTTTGTTTTGTTTATTTCTACTTTCGAATTTCGTTGTTTATGTTTAATGTTTCGGACAGAGTTGATTGTTTCCAAACATTGTCTTTGGAAAAGGCCTTAGAAATCTACTGACAGACTGAATGAATGGCTTTAAAGTGTCTGACTACTTTTTCTACGATTGCCATTGTTTGACGCGTTCAGAATGCTTCGCAAGATGTCAAGTCTGAAGCCGCGTGAAATCTTTCATCGAATGGAGAAAGAAATGTACGCCAATTAAGTGCTTTTTGTTCCGTTGAAGTCTTAGTCTTCTCCCACGCTGAACCTTTCTTCCTTTTTATCTTGATTGCTCATCCAATGGAGATTTTAATTAGCTTTTTAATGACTCATTTTCTCGGAATGTCATTCAAACTTCTTTGATTTCCGTTAATTTGATTCATTATTTCCACTTATTTTAATTGACTAAAATCTACGCGAGTGAACATTTTGTTCGTTATTTTAAATCTACGCGAGTGAACATTTTGTTCGGTATTTTAAATCTACGCGAGTGAACATTTTGTTCGGTATTTTAAATCTACGCGAGTGAACATTTTGTTCGTTATTTTAAATCTACGCGAGTGAACATTTTGTTCGGTATTTTAAATCTACGCGAGTGAACATTTTGTTCGTTATTTTAAATCTACGCGAGGGAACATTTTTGTTCAGTATTTTAAATCTACGCGAGTGAACATTTTTGTTCGGTATTTTAAATCTACGCGAGTGAACATTTTGTTCTTTATTTGATAAAGTGCGGAATATAAAAAGATAAATATATCTCATATTATATATTTTAATGCCATTTATGATTTATTTTGATAATTATTTCATACGGTCTATCTATGATCTATTTCTATGGGGGAATATTGTTGAACTTCTGTATAATAAAATCCTATATAGTTATTGTAAGGTCCTGAGTAAGAAAGTAGCCCGTATAGTGAACATATTTTCTTGAGTTTGCCATGTCATAAATTTTCTAATACTGAAAACCAAAGAAAATTAGACTTCTTCACTCAGGACACTACATTCACTATAGAGGATTTCTTTATAGAGGAGTTCTACTGCCTTAGCTCTATTCTCAGATAATTTGAAATGGTTTCAGTTTGATATTTAAAGGTGATTATTTTTCCGGTTGCGTGCTTTCTTTCTCTGACCTTTGGCTATCTTCACCTTCCTATTTATTTACCTTTTATCGCACTCGTGTAAGGTTAATTCAAAGGGTCGTGCTTCAATGCTTTTCTAAGATGAATGAGTTTCGTTATTTTGAAATATTATTGCATTGGTAGTCGTGAGTGTGAATTTTGATAAATAGATTTTGTAATTTATCATTACTTGAAAATTATGTTGCTGAACTTGGTCAGAATTGATGCTCTATTACAATTTGGTATATTTTTCTTACCCTAGATTCTATAATCATCGGTAATATTGTGTTAGTTAAAATTGCCCTCGCGAATATCATTTCCAATATTTTTAAAATATGTTAATTTTAGGAATTTGTACTCTTATTTTCTATCTTAAACCCTTAAAATTTAGAACAATGCAAATATTTTAAAATGAAGTGTTGATCTATATTAATATCACTACCATCAATTTTTCTTATCGTCAATTTCTTTTCTGACTGCTTCTTCCAGTCCCTTGTATTTAATTTCCTTTTGACATCATCGATATGGCCTTTGGTTCCGAAGTAGGTGTTTAACCTCTACTAAATAAATATTAATGAACATTAATGTGACATTTAACGGTACATTAGTTATTAATGGAGACTAATTACCATAGCTACCTGTCTTCTATATGTAGAGTTTGGCATCTACTAATCTTGGCAGTGAACTTAAATAATGTTTTTGTCACTATACAATATGTGATATATATGTATGATATGTATTTATATATGACGTACAAATGATACACTGAAGATGTAAGCTTGAATTGTGACGGTATGACTTATGTTAGTAATATATATGTATATATTGACATTTTAGGACTATTGATATTTTATTGTTTAATATTTTTAATTAAAAAAATATTAGCCTATATTTAAATTTTCGAAAATATCGAAAAAACTATATTAAAATTTAGAATTTACTGAAAGAATTAATATATTAAAGTTTTGAAATTATTGACATTTTGAAATGATCTTAAATTAAATTAAATATATTAATTTATTTTATCCAAAAGAAGTCTGACTAAATATGTTCTTTTTCTATTTTATATATTAAACTAAATAGTCTTAATTTAATTTTCAAGACTACATTTAAGTTTAAATATGAAAATATATTTCCCAAAATTTTAATTAATAATTTTGAACTCGAGTAAGAATCTTCTCGAGACTTGCACTTTTGAACTCGTTCTTCTCTGCAACTTTATGGTTAAGTAACATCTTTTTTGTCTGTGTTCGCTTTCACAACTGCAATGTTATTAATAAACATCTGAAATGATAAAAAATAGTCTGGTCATATACTTTTTAATGCTATGGCAAAATTAATATTTTTCTTAAGTTCAATAATTGGACTCTAATTTTAATCACGTAATTTTAATAAATTTTCAATTACTATCATGCATTTTTCATTATAATATACAATTATTTAAAATCAATCTTGTTCTAAAATACAATATAACTGACTTTATCAGGTAATTTTATATGATTATACCTTCAATTATCAAAATCTTTCTAAATAACATGCATTACAATTATTTATTATTAGTTATTACGAAATATAACTAAATCAGCCATTCATGATATTGCAGTTGTAGAAATGTCAACCAATAAATTGTTCTACAATATATTGACCATTTGGCTGAAACGTGACCTGCCTATAGGTCAGTATTTTGTATTGCCTTATACCAATAAACAGTTAGAATGTACTAATATTTCTTTATTGAAAACTAATTATAAAGCTAATAATATCCCTAACAGTATAATTCTAGAAACCAGTAAAACTAGTTAATTATTTATTAAGCTTTGATCACAACTTTTCAAGCTAAAAACTTGCTATTCTGGTTAGATATAAACTTCAAAAAAGCGTAAAAAATCAATAGTTAATTTATTTATTTGATGCTTAATTATAACACTACCTTGCATCTATTTTTTAATTTCATTGATGCTGCCATTACTATCAATATATCATTTATACATTTACCATTAATTTCCTTTTCCTACATTTACACCATTCCTGTCTATGTGTTTATAATCTTCTTGACCTTCATCACCTTCATTTATTGCAATCACCTTCATAGAAATAGTCTATAATGATGAATATTTGCCTTAGTTCCTTTATTATTGTTGCATTGCGACAGTTTTACTTGCGTAAGTCACTCATAGGACCAATAGCACTTTTTGCAACACTAGTGTCACCTTCTGCTATTTGGTGGTATGTGGTATCTGTAATCTCCTCCCTCCTCCTCTTATCATCCTCCTCCTTCCTCTTCTCATTCTCCTCTTAAATCACCCTATAGTTCAACTTCTAAATTTGATTTAGAAATATTCTTTCATTTCTTATAACTGGTGTAGTTGCCGTTAAAAATAACGGGTTTTCAATGACGTTCATGTTGGTGTAACTTAACTTGTTAATAATATGCTTTCTTGTTAAAATAGAACCTAAAAATTAAAAGATCTTATCGATGATAAATAAAAAATGATAAATAATAGTTTTTTTATATGACTGAAATTATGGAACTGTCCTATATTTCGTAACTAATATATAAAATTATGACTACACCATTTTAAATATATTTTTTTATCACTTCACTCCTGAATCTCTGAAAGCCTGTTACTATTTAGTTATGTCTATTAACTGTTCATTCTATTGAATGTGAATTTGTATTCACTCTCACTTTAAATCTGAATGTACTGAACATTGAGCTTTTTATAGTAAAATACGTGTTATTATTAATATATTGCTTATTTATTACTATTAATATTTATTATACTCATTTTCGCGTTTTTTATAATTATTCTAAACTATTTTTTTTTAAATAAGTGGTTAATTAAAGTGTAATTTAATTGCCATCTCTTTTTCATCTGACTTCTTCGAAATTCTTATTACTTATTATTCTAATTTTTTCATTTCAAAGCAGGCATTAAAAACTAGAATATAAATTCGATGCCATTTTCCTTGTAAGTTTGATAAATTTATCTATTTATAATTACCTTACAAGCAGTCTATTCTGCTTTTTACTTTTCAAGTATTTGTATCTCGAATTATTGTTGGTAGATACTTCAATTTTTTGATATAAGGCTTTAATATAATAAATAATAGTTTATTATATACAAATGTTTGAAAAGTAAAAAACAATTTGCTACCATTCTCTGATATTATAACCAAAAGGTTATCACTTGGTTAAACCTTGAGTTGTTAGTTGAAATTGTCTAACTTAATTACTGCCGAATAGTCATTCAAATCGTGACATTTTAATGGTCTTTTGTCATGTTCAAGTTTGATTAAATTAAAATGTTCCTGAATGTTCTATTCGGTATGTGGTTACAGATTTACTCTGTGAAATTGTACATGAAGATATTTTATTTATTTAACTCGTTTGAGTGATAAACATTATAACGCATAAAGAGCAACATTATAACGCATAAAGAGCAACATTATAACGCATAAAGAGCAACATTATAACGCATAAAGAGCAACATTATAACTCATAAAGAGCAACATTATAACGCATAAAGAGCAACATTATAACGCATAAAGAGCAACATTATAACGCATAAAGAGCAACATTATAACGCATAAAGAGCAACATTATAACGCATAAAGAGCAACATTATAACGCATAAAGAGCAACATTATAACGCATAAAGAGCAACATTATAACGCATAAAGAGCAACATTATAACGCATAAAGAGCAACATTATAACGCATAAAGAGCAACATTATAACGCATAAAGAGCAACATTATAACGCATAAAGAGCAACATTATAACGCATAAAGAGCAACATTATAACGCATAAAGAGCAACATTATAACGCATAAAGAGCAACATTATAACGCATAAAGAGCAACATTATAACGCATAAAGAGAAACATTATAACGCATAAAGAGCAACATTATAACGCATAAAGAGCAACATTATAACGCATAAAGAGAAACATTATAACGCATAAAGAGAAACATTATAACGCATAAAGAGCAACATTATAACGCATAAAGAGCAACATTATAACGCATAAAGAGCAACATTATAACGCATAAAGAGCAACATTATAACGCATAAAGAGCAACATTATAACGCATAAAGAGCAACATTATAACGCATAAAGAGCAACATTATAACGCATAAAGAGAAACATTATAACGCATAAAGAGCAACATTATAACGCATAAAGAGCAACATTATAACGCATAAAGAGCAACATTATAACGCATAAAGAGAAACATTATAACGCATAAAGAGAAACATTATAACGCATAAAGAGAAACATTATAACGCATAAAGAGCAACATTATAACGCATAAAGAGCAACATTATAACGCATAAAGAGCAACGGTTTGAAACTGTACTCTTCAAAATAATAGTCTAATCTTTTTAGTATGTTAAATCATCTTAATTTTGTTTTTAATGAAAAAATATTTTCTTTAAATAAATATGGTACGCTTGACTTCCTTTTTATGTAACTGGAAAATTATTCGCATTTTCCTGCAAGTTTCTCGTAGGTTTCTTATTTCATCTAATTATAATGATTACAGTGATAGTGGTAACGTATCTTAACTATAGAGTTTCTTCTTTTTCCTTCTGTTTCACATAGACGTGTTACGTGTTGTAATACGCGTAGTTATTTTGATGCATTTTTCTATAAATTTTCCAATTTAGCCGTACGTTTGGAAGAATAATTTAACATATGAGAATGTATGGGGAAAATAGTTCATATGAATAAAAATTAATCTGTTCTCAATTTTAGTCCGCGGTAATATATATCTTACGTTTATATTTATAAATATTCTGATACATAAGTTTTAAGCTATTAAATGGACATATTTTATATGCTTCTAACATTTTTTTTATATATACAGTACATAGTATTATTTATATTTCATTGTTAGATCTACCTCTCAAATACAGTACATAATATCTTCAATTTATAGATGTATCTAGCTTTTAAATAATGGTATTCCACAGCGTCCAGCTTTCTACCAATTACCAGTACGATTATGTGAACCAGTTTTCCTTTCAATAGTCTAATTAAGAGCATCTTCACATCTAATTAGCAGGGGATTTTCTCTTTGCAATATCATTAGGCCTTTTGAAAAGGCATTCCAATCTTTTTTATGACTTTTCAAATCTGTATTTTGCAATTTAGATGAAAGATTGATTTTGTTTGTAAATTGTAACGATGTTGCCTAACAAGATTAAACTTTGTATTGGCTATATCATTTTTCAATTGTATACCTTTTGAACATTTTCAAGAATTCCATGTTTCATGTGACCCAAATAAGGTTAATTGTTCTTTATAACTCATTATACTGAACTTTATTGTTCAATAAATAGTTAATTATGCACGGTAAGGAATTTATATGCGAAACATTTTCTAAATAGGTTTCATCTTTTTTTTTTAGTTGGTCGAAAGGTTGCAGTTACGAATTTTACCGTTACTGTTATTTTCAAAGGGATTTTAATGCTAGGAAAAATTATATCAGCAAATTTAAATATTTTATTTTTGTTCGTTTATATTTTAGATACAAACTGTATTTTTTTTTAAATTCAGCGGCAGAATTTTTTTGTCTTGATATTTTTTTTTCATCAAGAAGAATAATATCATGGTTTTCAAGATATTTCAAACCGGAAGACCGGATTACAATTCACCGGTTAGTCCGGTAATAGCATTTGTTGACCGTAACTGACATGCTATCTTATACATATAGCATGCTATATCTAGTAAGCCTGTCATCATGCTGATTGCAGAGTGAGATCAGCATTACTATACAATTGGTACCACGAGCAAATTACTGAAATTGTATTAGCTAATCACTGAGGAACTTTCTTCATCTCACAATGCTCTATAAAATGGTTATGAGTTATATTTATACTATCTAAGGTACAACATCAATTACCATATGTCAAATAAATATCTTAAATTAGATAAAACCGCAATAAACATTAAAATATATATCAATGCGGGTTTTTTTTATGATATATTTTATTGAAAATATTTAATTCTCATATTGTATGCTTCACTCTATTTCCCCTCGTTTCAATTACCCAAATGTCTTTTCATCTAATTGGTACTGGTAGTATAATCTGTGATGATAGCAATTCTTCTTGCATGAAATAGCATCTTGCCTTAATTTTCTTTACCCTGAGTAACTCTAGTTATTACATAGAACATGCGATGGTGACACAGAATTAGGTATATTGTGACACAGAATAAGGTATATTGTGTCGTGTGAAGGTGATTGGTTTACGGAGGGATGATGTATTATGTACTATAGGAGAAAAGAGTCGCTGTACATGGCATGATAAACTCGCATTTCTTAATTTATAAATTTTTCTTCATGTACCCAGCCAAATTCCTTAATTGTAATCCAGAATTTTAGTAAAACAAACAAAATTGGTTTCGCTTGAACTTTTTTTTTCAAATATCAATATAGCGGCAATAACCCATTAGTGTAACCCATCATCACTTCACAGCCCATTAAATATTAGTCCGCCCCGTTACATGCCCCTTAGTCCTCGTGTAGCTACTCACCAACTAGCATTGTTCTACAGCGCTAAAGTTTTTATGGGGTCAATTGACTGCTTTGACTTAAACGTAAACTTTCCCAGTATTTTCTATCCTCATTGTATGTATTTACGTGATATCCTGTTAGAGTTGAGAGACTGATACTTTGAATAGTTAACTTGCTTCTAATTCTTTTAAGACATTATTTTTCGATCAAAAACAAGAAAAATGAAATTGACCTCATTATCGATAGATTTTTCGAAAGAAATAGTTGAAAGTAGATAGTTGATTAAGCCTCACCGCTTATTGTCTATTACTAATATTGTTCCTATTCATTAGTGGTGTGACAATATGCTTTAAAAATCATAGATCTCGAAAATATTATAGACGGAGAGAATTAAAGAGTATTGAATGGTTCTACACCAGCGGTATAGAGTATTCGATACCATTTCATTTCATCTGCGATATTTTTAAGATTTTTGATTTAAAAAGCATATTGTCACAACCCAAAATCAGTTATTATCTAGGATAAGTTCATAAATATCGGTCAATTCCATATTTTCAGATACTTAAGAAAAATATAATATTTATTTAGCTTATTGTAATTGGTATCCATGATACCTGCAGGTATCATGGATACCAATTGAATTTTATAATTTCTTAATTTTTCTTCCGTGTCCGAAAATGTGGAATTGCCCGATAATCAGTAACTTCCCCCTTACATTTTCCCTCTGTTTCTTAGCAGACATTGACTGTTACTTACCCTCTCTTATTCCAGAACTCCAGCTAGCGGCAGAGTTGGGCAAGACTCTGCTGGAAAGAAACCGCAACCTCGAGGCAACCATCGCCAACCAACAGAATGTCCTGGATGATAAAAAACTGGAGATAGAGGTGAGAATAGTTAGCCTTAAACACATTGCCAATAGTGTTAGAAGAATTAAAAATGAAGTTAGGATCGATCTGAGGATAAAACTTACTAATTAGAGATGTTAATTTACGTTCGAAATTAATTTGTAAGATTTGTTTTGAGTCAACATTCAACTACTATAGAAAGTCAGTTATTTTTAACGGAAAAGTACACTAGTTAACTATTTTCGAAATATATTATATACTTTTTAAAAGATAATTATAGTCTAATTACCAAACGTCATTAAATTGTTCAGTTATATTTCTACACGCGGAAGAAGAAGCAACAGCGTTATTTATGTCTAGTCCAGCGTTTGTGCCATTTTGTCTTTTTTGATGAATTGTTATGGCTTCTTGCAGTGAATTTATTACTTGCCGTGAGGTGACACTCAGCACTATTATAAATCTCACAAAGCTATTAATATACACTACGTGATGAAGTTAATATCAATGAAAGCAGCACAATCGTTCTTGCGTTATGATTTACTCGAATGAAATAAAATCATGTCATTCTGACTTTAAGAGCTTGCTTTAATTGCTCCTTTATGCTTTTAATAAGTTACAAAACAGCTAAGAATATATACGTGCTAACTTATTATTGCTTATTTTATGGTAAATCATGCTGTAGTTTTCATCACGTTCATTTCAGTGCAATGTGCACTTCCTGTGTATATATACTGTTAAGTATGTACCTAGTTATGAGGATTCTCTGTAAATACATGTACTTTAGAGCTAGGGAAACCTGGATATCATTTTGAAGTTTCAAGCTTTGTTTACTTTTCTTGATTTTATGTTACCCAGATATTTTACATAATTTCTCTACTAGCATAAATATCACAAGGAAAGTATGAGTGTAGTTCCATATAGAAATTGTGAGAACTGTGTCCATACTGTCTATAGAATGAGTAGCTATTTCGCACTGCCATCTTTGTAACTTGACCTGCACATCTATTTCGCACTGCCATCTTTGTAACTTGACCTACACATCTATTTCGCACTGCCATCTTGTAACTTGACCTGCACTTTACGAATCAGATTGGAGTGAGGTTTATATAGGAATCTATTTTATAGGTTTTATTTTTTTAGAAAATTTTATAACAAAAATCTGTATGCTTAGTTTTAGAACCATATTAATTCTGATTAATCGAATTGTTTCTTCCGTTATTTACATTTTTTTAACTTTGAAATTTTGGTTTGTTTGTAATTAAAATTAAAAAGTTTAACATTCCATTATTTTTAAGAACTATTAATTACGCAAATCTCTAATTAGAAAGTTTGGTAATAAATATTGAATGACTTGGTCTTATCTAACTCATAACTTGTACATTATAAAGTAAAGACCTCCGAGTACTCAGTTAAATACTTACAATCCTGGAAATGACGCTGTCGCTGTCGTACTACCGTGTACAGACCTACCTACGTGTTGACGCAGGTGATAATTTCACATCATTGCAGTGGTGTTAAATTAGTCTGATTTCTACTATTAAACTCTACTTACAACTTCAGATTTTACTTTAGAGTAACTTGTTAAATTTAATTCAATTCTCATCATACTATCACGCTGTATTTTAATATCCTTTTCTTGTAATTAACTATTATTTTAATGGAGAGGAATTTTTAATGGGGGGAATATTATCTTTTGAAAATTATAAGTACAGTTACAGTTTGTTGAAGAAGGGTAAAGTTAAATTACCAAATGTGAATTTAATACCAGGTAAAAATTATATTGGGTTACTGTTTTAAAAAGGCGCATACAAAATATTAAAATATTTTTAATTGAATTAATCAATTTATTATTGTTTGTTCGAAGTTCCAAGAAATTTTGATTTTCATTGGTTTTGGTAACTGTATAATAAAAATATTTAAATATACTTCAATAAATATTCGACTGTTGTTTAATTTCAGAAATAATTTTTGAAGAAATCATTTATAATCATAATGTTTCAGTATTAATTTTATATTGTTAATTTGAGAGTTTATTTATCAGTTATTTCATTAATTGATTTAGTGACTCGCAAAATAATACAAATAACTTGCAAGATATTCTATTTAAATTGGGATATTAAATTTTTTATTCGTTAATATTTGTTCTTCGGTTACGTGAGTGAATTTCTATTTTACATGTTGCAATTATTTATTGCATGATACTTACTGTAAATAGTGCAAGTCCGCATAAAATATGTTCTTTAAATCATATACAACTACATGAACATTACACATTTTAATTATCATTTAATAAACCTTGGAATGTTAAGTTAATTTCAACATTGTAGTCTTTTAATTTTAAATGTGATTTTTTTAATGAGATTTTATTTGTTTTTATAATAAGGAGGCTATTTTAGTTCGAGTTAATTGTATACAAATCTTGTTTTATTATAGATACATTTTTACCATGTTTATTATTTTTTTTATAGGATTGTGCCATCCTATAAAATTACGAGGTCTTATATTTTGTGTTAGATAGACTCGTAGGCTTCATTTACTATCACCTCTTCATTTCCCTCTTCCATTCGTGAGTGACGTCACCGTTTCTTGTGTCCTTTTTCGTTACATTCTTTGGTAAGTGACTGCATTCAC
Organism: Caprella mutica; assembly: GCA_947561585.1. Classification (NCBI taxonomy): domain Eukaryota; kingdom Metazoa; phylum Arthropoda; class Malacostraca; order Amphipoda; family Caprellidae; genus Caprella; species Caprella mutica. The sequence goes on from CANNZV010000006.1 coordinate 1,094,045, forward strand.
AGAGTAGCTTTTCTGCATCTATGAGCGTTGTCACCGACGGTGGTAGGTTACTTTGATCATTGAGCCATTTTCTTTTCTGACTGCTTCTTCCAGTCCTTTGTATTTAATTTCCTTTAAATATATCAGCGATATGGCCTTTGGTTCTGAAGCAGATATTAACTCACACTAAATCATTTAATTCCATCATTACTATTTTAAAGTAGGTTCCAGTGCTCGTAAATTTTTTTTATCACTTTTATTTATAATGGCATGCAATTTCTTTTAACATAAAATGAAAAAATCCAAATGTTATATCATAAAATCAATATTGATATGTTTTTTTTTTAATTTATCTATATTTTTATCAATTCTTCTACTTTTTGATAATCTAACTCATGGATCGTACCTCTCATTTTCTGGCCCGATTCTTCCGATGTGTCGCAGTTATTTTGCTCGCATTCCATCATACTCTCTACACTCACATTCATCTCCATCAAAAACAATCATACAGACTTTGACTCGTGGTACCTGTCTGACGCAGACGTGACGCCTTCGTCGGACTCAGTCGTGACTTCTTGCATGTCGTAATGTTCGGGGGCTGGGCCAGAAGCAATTGCGCACACCATTGCGCGATATGCGCAGGCAATTACGCAGCTAATTGCGGTTCTACTGCGCTACATAAACAGAAATGGGTTTAGTGTTTCCTATGGTTTCATGCGTATTTTTAATGTTGTTGTTTATATAGTCTAGCTTTATTGAAATAGGTTTCTTATGTTTTTTAAACCAAGGAGTTTTTTGATAATTACTAATTTTTCATATTAGTATGAACTAAAGCAGTTATAAAATCATATAAAAAAATATCAATTTTAAACTCGACAAAATTATTTTCCCTAACTTTTTGTTCGATTTTTGAGTAATTATTTCAGTTTCCATTAAATTTTAAATCATTCATTTAAAACTATATCAATTATAAATCTTCATATAATATTTTATAAATTACCCCTTTGTTTTACCTTATATTCTAAATATTGTAGTAGGTACCTACATTTTGTTTCTACTTGACCAATTTCCCCTCGATGATATTCCATAAATGTCACTAGGCTGTCATACTTTCAATTTCCTTCTTTTTAACTCCACCTGTTTTCTAATTCTGTACGTCACAGCGGTAAAATGTCCGCATCGCTGTTGTGCGGAACGCGTGATCAACCGCCTCATCTTTTTTTGTTGTTTTTGTACGAAGTCTATTCGAGACAATCAAACTACTTTCTATAGAAAATAGAAAACCGAAACCGTGACCTTGTTCCCGCAGACTAACTCTTGCGTCTTTCTCTCTCTAGTTCTTTGTACTTTTTTAAACTCTGTGATATTGCTTTGATTTTTATTAAATTGGTGATTACTGTCAGGTTATTTTAACAACTGATAGCATTAAAAAATGTAGTTATTCTTACTCTTAAGAATGTAGTTTTATTGTTACCATTTGTTTTGAATTTAAATTATTTTCAAAGAATATGATTATAGCAGTAATCTTGAAAGTATTAATGAACATTTTTAATAAATATTAATTTTATTGTGGCACACATATTATTTGTACTAATGTCCGACATTCATTGGTAGGACAAAATCCAATAACCTATGAATTTTTTAATGGCATTCAACTCTTCATTTTCCTCTTCCATCTGTGAGTGCTGTACAATTTTTTTCCGATTGCGTTTCGCAAGATATTTATGAGTTTAAACATAGCACAGATCGAGTAGCTAACCTGCATTCATGAGCATTTTGCTGACGAAGATTTTGATGGGTTCCAATTCCTTTTCTAAGAAGTCAATTTGATTTTTTGACAATGGAAACGCGTCTTTGAATCTTTAAATATTTTATTCATACGGTTGAGAAATATATTTTCATAATTCTTTTAATTTCCTGTTGTTTGATTTAGTTATTTTGAAATGGAATTTATTTATTGAAAATTGAATTATTTTTTCCTTCAACTTATTTCGTAATTAATTATTTACATATTCTACAGTTCTGTATTTAATTAGATGGTTCGCTCTGATTACTTTGAACACTTGAAATATATCATTCTTTTTAGTTTTTTTCCATAGTAATACATTATTTTTATTATAGACTGTGTAATTGTTTGAAAGGAATGCGCTATTGAAATTATAAAGAAAACTGTATAATTGTTTGGAATTGAATTAGATTGTTAGTTAAAATGTATTTATTTACTGATTGTTTTGAAATTTTAATATGTTTAGGAGATCTAAATTGAAATAATTAATAAAACTTTGTTCCTTTAATTTTGTGATATTTTTTTGTACTAAAAAAAATTTCTGATACATGGCGAGTCAAAATATTCATTGTTTTACCATTAAATTTTTACCATTACATTTTATCATTACATTTTACCATTACATTTTACCACTAAATTTTACCACTAAATTTTTCTCCAGTACATGGTGAGGCAGAATGCAGATCTGAGGGAAGTGAGTGAGGCCAGGTTCAGGATTTACGAAGGACTCGAGTCCTCCATTCAGGACCTGGAGAAGACGAACAGGCAGCTAAACGCGGAGAAAAATTCTGACAGAAAGAAAATAGAAAAGTAAGTGGAAATTAAAGTACAAAACGATATAGCAAAAACATTTTACAATATATGCTTTTGCATAAAAGGAAAAGAAAAAATAAAGAACTATTTTGATTTGATACTTTCTGGCCTGTATGAAGGAAAACCGTTTTTAGGCTTCTAGTGTTTGTATCTTATTTATTAATTTCTTATTCGTTCCAAAAACATGTTTCTGGTGATATTCTTTGTTGAAACTATTTACTGAAAAAATGTAAACAAAATAACATTGATTAGGAGAAGTAAACCGCAATCAGCCATCAGGTTCACTTATGGCCGAGTGTTTGTTTTCAGACTATCAGCTTTATTCTAATTATTATAATCTAATTTATGCAACATTGAAAGTCATCTTTTAAATATACTCTTAAAAGTACATAAAAATTTTCCCCATCATTTACTCCATTAAATAATCATATCCATAATACCGTGGGAAGATTTTATTAAATTACAAAGAATTTAGTCATCGAATTAAGTCATCTCATTTGTAACTTCTCACTTGTTAAATATCTTAACTGCTATTATCTTAAATATCTCTGAAATTTGTTCTTATAATCTGTATTCTTGCATAGTAATGTTGTCTATGGTTAATATAATTAATTAATTACTGTCAACCCCTTATAGTTCAGCTAACCTGATTTCATAATCACTTATAATTTATAAAGGGTCAAGTTTTTTTGCAATGCTTTATTAGTTTAATGTATATGTTATTAGTTTGATATATGTGTGTTACTTCTTGAAAGAAAATATTTCTCTAATAAAATGGTCAATTTTTTTCCAATGTAGATAATATTTACATTATAATTATTTTTATGTTTAAATTCAAAAAAACTTTTTCTTGAAAACCAATAGAGCCGAAAAAATTTCCCCAAGAATTACTTTCATTTTATTAGTTATTTCTTTGCCATTGATAGTAACTATTAGTGCTATTCTTTCTATTGATAGTAACTATTAGTGCTAGTTCTCTCACGCTTCTAGAGAGTTAATAGATAGCCTATCACTCTGTTTTCTTAGCACTATCTACTGCGTTAAGTCCAGAGAAAGGTGTCTACTGATAGTAATTTATTTATCTAAATTGATGAGGAAATTTACCTATACTGTGGATAATTCTCTGTATTAATTTTCATCATATTTTTTGTGTGTAAGTATATATTCATAAACTTTTTAAAATTATTTCGATGTTGTTGAACCTGTGACTTTGTTCAGCCACTTTCCTTTCTGACAGCTTCTTACAGTCCCTTGTATTTAATTTCCTTTTTATTCAGCGATATGGCCTTTGCTTCCGATACAGACGTTAAACCAGTTATTAATTTTCTATTGGAAATCTTGAATATCGATTAAATTCCGATAATATATATATTTTTTTAAATTATTTTTACTATTTTTTGTTTCAGTCTGACTAGCACAATCGAGTCGTTGGAGAGTCGAAATGAGGAGCTGCAGAGGAGTCTGGAGGAGATGAGGAGCCTCCACCTCAATGCTGCCAAGAAAGAGAAAGAGGAGAAGAGGAGCATTGAACACAAGGAGGAGGTGAGGAGCTAACCAAAACTGTTAAAGACCTTTTGAAATATTTCACTACTTGCAATATTCGGTTCAAGAAAAAGTGTGTCTCATTTTATAATGATTTTCTTATAGAAAAATGATAGAAAAAATTAAAATTAAGGATAGTAAAATGTGTAGTGTATTTATTAAAAGCAAATATCATCATTAATCGTTATAAAATGATACGTAACATTATCAATTTTGACATATTTTGACATTTATTCAACATGAGATTTGAGGGGAAAATTCGGTCTCGGAATTTTCGGTCTGAGGGTTAAACCTTTGAATATAACTTGTGAGTTATATGTAACCTCTGCCAAGTCATTAACCAATCATGAAATGTGCAGTACAACAAACTAGCTGATAGAACAAACTACATAACGTTCATTTATGTAGAGGCTAGCATAACTTTTCCCTTTTTAACTGATATATGGTTGGTTGATATTTACAATTGATTTATTAAATTTTTTACCTGAAATGACTATTAAACTACATTGCTTTTTACTGTATTAATCTAGTCTACACCGTAAAACTAAAAAGTCTGATGCGTCAAATAACCTCGAGTCACCTACCAAACTGCTTCATTTTTAAACCTACCTAATTAAATCTTCAAAAATGAGTATCATCTTTAGCCTGAAAATGTGTTCTTTCCAAGGACTTCCAAGTCATTAGCCATTCCTTTCAGGACAACACACCTCTAAAGACAGAGTCAGACAGCAAGCTGGAGAAGATGACTAGACAGATAGGGGAGATGCAAAAGAAAATAGCAGAGGAAGCGATGAGGAGGGAAGAAACGGAGATGCAACTCGCTACACTGTCACAGGTAACTCGCTACACTGTCACAGGTAACTCGCTACACTGTCACAGGTAACTCGCTACACTGTCTCGGGTAACTCGCTACACTGTCTCGGGTAACTCGCTACACTGTCTCGGGTAACTCGCTAAACTGTCTCGGGTAACTCGCTACACTGTCTCGGGTAACTCGCTACACTGTCTCGGGTAACTCGCTACACTGTCTCGGGTAACTCGCTACACTGTCTCGGGTAACTCGCTACACTGTCTCGGGTAACTCGCTACACTGTCTCGGGTAACTCGCTACACTGTCTCGGGTAACTCGCTACACTGTCTCGGGTAACTCGCTACACTGTCTCGGGTAACTCGCTACACTGTCTCGGGTAACTCGCTACACTGTCTCGGGTAACTCGCTACACTGTCTCGGGTAACTCGCTACACTGTCTCGGGTAACTCGCTACACTGTCTCGGGTAACCGTTTCTTGCTTCAATTTTTAGGGCAATGTCACGGACACGCGCAGTACTCAGGCAGTGGGTAAGGTCATGACAGGTCAATCAGTAATTTCTAAATTTTCGTTTGGTTCATGAATTAGGTAAACATCCACTTTCACAGTACTGTGAGTGTCCCCTTCTACCATTAGCATATTTTTCTCTTCAAATCACACTCTGTCATTTTTCTTCATTAATGAGTTAATGAACATTATTATGTTGCACGAACTTCTCATTTTTATCTCATTAAAAATTGTTATTTTTACTGACATTGTGTTGCAGGAGCATCACGTGGCACTGCAGCAGCTGTGTGTGTTGCGGGAGCGGGAGGACAGTCTTTCCCGTACCCTCCAGGAGGAGTTGTACAGTGAAGGAGATGAGAGGAGGTGCAGCAAGGTGAGGAGTGAAGAGAGGGAGTTACGAATCATCGGTCAGTTCCACATCTTCGGTCATATAAGTAAAAACTATATAATCGTTTTTCATGTATGACCGAAGTTGTGAAATCGACCGATAATTCTTAATTTACCCAATGTGTTGATTTTATTTATTTAACTAACTTTTTCCCCACTAATACCTTTTGCCTTACTAACCACCCCTAACCTCCCTAACCTCTTCAGTGTATGTCCTGTGTTGATGACACTTCCTCATGTGTGACATCCTACGACCTCAGTGAGAGTGTTGAAGATGGCGGAGACAGCTCCTTCGCCAGTGATGCCGGCCAACTCATTCGCCTCAAAAACGGAACTTACGCCTACGGTAGTCAGGTGAGTGACGAAGTAGACTGATAAAAGACAACAGACTGTAAAGCCGCCCAGCAACTTCCCCTGCCAGGTCATTCAACAATTGTGAACTTTGCAGTACAACAAACTAGCAGCTACAACGAACTATATTTATGTTGGGAGTTTCAAAATAATCTTCATTCATTCAGAGACTGAAATTTCTGAGCACAGGGAAATATAGATAGATAGACCCATTCTGTAAAATATGTAATTTACGATATTTATAGAGAAGTTTCCTGTTTCCAAGAGGCAACTTGTTATTTTCCATAGAAAAAAATTCTCCTACGCAATTAAATTACTTGTTTAAAATAAGGCCATTTCGTTTGAGTTTGAATGTTGTTTTACACAATTTTATTCATGCTAATTTCCACAAAAATGCATATTCAACTAAATAATAGCTTATTTCAACACAAATGGAAACTACTCTGTGTGACGTCATTCGCGGCCACGTCTAAATATTTTAAGATGTTCTAATATTTAACTTAATATTAGAATGCTCAGAGATTAAATAGGTATAATAAAGATTTACAAAGATTGATCAGAAAACAGTAGAAAAATATCATCTACAGTATAACTACGATAAAATTTAGGTTTAAATTGCCTAAATTTTATCGTAGATATGTCGATGATTCTTTCTACTTTTTTTCTGATCAATCTAGTGTAAATCTTTTAAATAAATATTGTAATTATCATATTTCACTAATTTACTCCTATCCTTTTCAGGACTCTCTGGCCTCCCTCGGACATGTGCTCAGTAACAACAGTCATGCTAGTTCCTGCGTCACGTCGCCTGGCGCTGAAGAAGCTGGTAATTACCATCAAATAGCTAATTTTTACCTTATTCGAATGAAGTACCTGTTCAAACAAGATAATCAATGCAATAAATATCGATGAAAGATACATGTAATATAGGCTATGTATAGAAAGTTGTTCATAATAAGCGTTACTTTTTAATTTGGTAATTATTTTCATTTAATTAGATTTCTTTTCAAATATTTGAATTAGTTTTTTATAATTTATTTAAGGTTTCTTGGTAAATTTGCAATCATTTTTCTTTTTAACTAATACATTTTGAACAACTTTTTCTTATAAGTTATATAGCTATTGCTTGCATTTATTAGACAAATGTAAATTTAGAATAAAAATCCTTGGACTAACTCTAGCCTGTTTCTTTTCCCAGGTCCAGGCAATCTTCTCTCAGAAATGGACAGACAGTACTGCAATCTACTGGAGAAGTACAACGGACTACTGGACCAGTTGAACATGACTAGGGAACACAAACAAGATGGCGGAGACAGACCAGAGTATGGCCTATGTCATAAACTTTGACTTTGTTTATATATTTCATTCCAATGAATACTGTAGATAGATTGGAAATTGTAAAAAGAATTGAAGATAATAGTTTTCCATTAAAAGCAAGAAACATATCTTTCTGTATATGTTTTCAGAATTTCTAAGTGTATTTTTCTCTCAGGTTCATCACGTTGGAGTCGGATCATGTGTACGGACCAGCTTTCTGCAGTCAGAGCTGCTCCACTTGCTCCTGCAGCTCCCAATCCATCCTACTGAGACCTAAGAGCATCCTAGAGGAGTTCTCTGAAGTAGGCAGCTCCTCTGGCTACTCTGAGGGAGAATGTAGGATTGTAAACAAAGCTTCCCAGACAGACATACAGTTAAACGCGACAAGTTACGATGCGACTGATTTGACTCCAAAGGTAACGAACGCTAGGGATCAGATGCTAGATTTGACTTCACCACAGAATCCATGTGATGACAGGTTCCTTTCTACTCCTTCACACAAGAGAATCTTCCAGGAAATTTTCTCTGTACTCAAGAAAACCGCTGATGAGAAATCTGACACCAGTGAGGTTTTAGAGGCCACATCCAACGACGACGCAAGCTCCACATGCGTCGAATCGGGATCCGTTCAGTCTTTCGAAACTGAACCGGAACTGACTGCTGAAAACTTGGAAAATTTGAATAAAGAGTTGGAAGACAGTGCTGAACTATCGATGGATGCTTTGGAGCTTGTCAACAAACCCAATCGTCCTCTGTCTCTCGATCTAGTGAGCAACTGTAGCAGCACGCGGTCAGCTAAGAGTAGGAGAAGGAAGAGGAGGAATAAGATCGTAGTTCTGCAGGATCTGCCTTGTTCCAGCGAGACTAATGTGACTAATACATCTGCACCAAAGAGGGAAACAAGCAGGGGATCCAAACAACGCAACTATGTTGATGAATCCGTGAAGGAGAACAAATCCTCCAATTTATGCGAAAAACATACGCAGCAACAGAACAACAAACGATCCAAGAGGAGTAAACTACGCAAAGATGCCATCATGAAAAATTCAGAGATGAAGAATTCTCGTCAGTCTTCTGAAAGTACTGTTGAGGGAACTGGAACTCTTCCTAGGAATCGCCAGAATAAGAGAGAGAAGAGGAAGACTACTAGAGACAGTTCTGCAGCTAAGAAACTCATTCAATTCGAAACTAGCAATGCTGATCTTCCAAAGATGTCCTACCCGAGTGTTGAGGTTGCCAAACTTCGTAAATTGGAACTCTCATACGCTGAGGTGTTGAAAAGTCGCGCCAACTCGAAAAGACGCTACTAAGACCTATTTCACGCGGGGTGTATTTTATCCAACAAAAAGGCAGCATGAAATACGCCCAATCTAAGCGGACATGCAAAACACATAGGTTATTCTATCGTAGCGTTTTTCATGCACAAATTTCTTTGCTGCAGCTCGAGAAAAACTTCTGTGTGAAAGGTACCTAATGGTGGATATAAATTACAGGGTAACAATGGCTTTTAAACCATTGGGGTAAGTTCCGAATTATCGGTCAGTACTACATCTTTTGTCATATATGAAAAAACAATGTAATAATTGTTATTATTACACAGTGCTATCTAATAATAACAATTTTTATATTGTTTTTCTTATATATCCGTAGATGTAGTACTGACCGATAATTCGTAACTTGCCCTAAATTGTGTTCTAACTCCTCAGTGGTTTCCTGTACTCTAACTAAAAAGCTGCCCACCAAATTGTAACTCTTAAAAATACCTACATTAATATAATGTTTTATCGAGAGGACTGAAATATCATTTGATATAGATTTTTGTATTTTAATCTATTTAGGTTTAGCCATATTTGATATCTACTCTCGGAAGCCATTTTAAAGTATAAATTAAATTTTAAACTATATCAAGAATTATTTAATGTAAATTTACTTCTACTTCCCTTGTACATAGGTGTTGATATTCTTTTGGTTTGTTTGCTTTGTACAAATGTGTTCATAATTTATTTCGTGCCAATTCTTTACTTTACTTCGTCTCTGGCGATTGTTTTTATGTACATTTTGACTGTATATTTGTTTCATAATTTTATTGGAGAACTATGTAACTTGACTAAAATTGTAGAAATCTATTATTGGATCAAAGAGAAATCTAGTCTGAAAATACGACTTATGTTTAAATTAGTAATCTGAAAATGTTTGAGAATATTAAATATTCAAGAATGAGTTTATTGAACTTTAAATTGATGTGGGGTATCAAAATTAGCATTAAAAATAGTGATATTTTTTTCAAATTAGCTGATACCTACTTAATTTTTTTGCATATTCTTTCTTTAATTCAGTTTACACCAAGATTATCATATGTTAGTTTTTATTTACTAGTTTTTGAGTTTCAATACTTCCAGTACGAATATCTGTTTAGATATTTTAGTGTTCATTTTCCTACTAGTTTTACTTGATGCAGTTTATCAATCTACATTTAATAGATATAGTGAAGTAGAGTCTTTGGATATAAAATAAGTATTTACTGAAATCAAGAATGAGGTAGTGGACAATATGAAAACTTAAAGGTGTGGACAATTGACCATTGTGAATAATGAAAATAAAGTCATTATAAAATATATCATTTTTTTATTATTACCTCGTTTATACCTTGTATCTTATTTTAGCAAAGTTGCCCCAGGGGCTCTATATTGAAGCTGTCTGTGGTGAAAGTGATATGAACTGTTGTAATTTGGGCTATTAAGTCTTTTTAATTTTATCATGTTTATAATATTTTAACGTTTGTTGCAGTTTTACAGGCTATGCTCTTCAACTACGAGGATTTAGATTTAGTGTTAGGTAGACTCGTAGGGTTCTTTTACCATCACCTCTTCATTTTCCTCTTCCATCCGTGAATGCAGTCACCGGTGCTTGTGTCCCTTTTAGTCACATTCCTTGGCAAGTGACTGCATTCACGGAGTAGCTTTTCTGCATCCATGAGATCGTCACCAACTGGTGGCATGTGACTTTGATCGAGCCACTTTACTTTCTGACTGCTTCTTCCAGTCCCTTGTATTAATTTCCTATTGACATCAGTGATATAGTTGAAATGGCTTTTAAGACTGACGTTAAACCCTTGCTAAAATAAATCTTTAGAAGCCACTCTACAAAATTTTAAACATTTCTTTCAAAAACTCATATTCAAATCTAAGCCAATTTTATAAAATTTGTGAATCTCTGAAGTAGACCGTATATCTTGAATTAATTCCTATGTTACAATTAATTTAGCTGAAGGATATTAGAAAATTGATAACTTGAATATTTATTCAGAAATGCACAGTTTTGCAAGATTTTATGAGGAATATATATTGGATTTTTTCTGAAGCCCGTTCTAGTACTCTTTATGTGTGTATTATTGGATAATTAAAAAAATAATTATATCGCAGCTACTCTAAATAGAATATCAATTACAAATAGAAAATGATTTAGGAATTAAAGCTGCGGCACGTTATAATAGAACGATAACTCTATTTCAAATTTAAATCTGAGAGTCAGTAGCCACATTATGCAGAGTGGTTGGTAGGTTTTCCGAGTACCTAGGTACTGTTGTTCATGAAGATAATTACTTTTTCTTTTAATAACTCATTTATCTTCTATAACTCAAACTATCTAAAGTATCCAATGACAATATCTTTCAATTCAATTTCTATCTATAACTTATAATTTTGAAGTTACCCTTGCTAATATATTTGTCATAGAAAATTTGGAGATATTTTTAGGGGGTACCAAGATCATCTATAGATAGCAAAATAATCCTTGTAAAATATAGTAAATTAAATATGCTGATATATCAAATAATATTATAAATAATTAATTGAATAATATTTATTTCTTTTTCATAGAATCTGCAGAATGTGGGACACTTTTTGAGTTTTTAAATAATTAACTCCATATTTTGATATTCTTTTTACTGTAGATAAAAGTTAAATAGATTCTATTCTACTAGCGTACTTCAAAAGATGTAAATTATTAAATAAACAAGAGCAGTATAAGTAATACAATAAGAGTACAACTCTAGTACTAGACTATACACTAGCTATGACCTTCATCAAACCAGTTACTGAATGTAAGACCTACAGTGCTCAAACACCATGTTTGAACAACATTTATTTAAGTTTTTCAAATTCGTACTTCATTTCAAAGGTTGTGTAAAAATCAATGAACATTATAGACTGAAAGCTCTAATAGCCGACATGACTCATTAGCCGATAGCAAGTGGCTAGGAAGGATCTTTATTGCGTGTCATTTAAATAATCCTTACTATAGTCTCTTACTAACGATAATTAAAAAAAAATTATTTGCTATTAATTCCCAAAGGTATATATCATGTTATCAGCAAGATTGGAATTTTTCACGTTAATGCTGTTGAAATATTTTACAAAATAAGTCATCTTCTCTTCTGAAGATTCTGGCTCAGGTCTGGAATTTTGTCATGGCATACACTGTTGATGTGCAGAATTTCATGACTGAAAATGCCTGCTCATGCACAAGTATATGTATGTATAGACCTAAATTGCACAATCATCTTATTTGGAAATGACTTTAGGTTATTATATTGATATTCCTTGAAAGTTTAATAGAATAGGAATAAAAATTGGTGATAGTCTAGAACTGATCTAGATAAAAATAGCCAGAACTAAAAAATGAAACACAGTAACTACAGCAAAATGACTCTTATACCTAACGAACAAAAGTCAATATAAAAACGAATAAAATTGACTAATAATACTGATCTTCAATTCGTTGACTATCCCCTTCTACTATCATCTTTGTTGATTATAAAGCAGTCATGGCTAAAAATTCTAAATTTTCTTTGGAATAAAAAGAGCACTGAGTGCTGCCTTTGCCCACCCGTGACGAACTTATAAGCGATATGATCTTTTGTTCCAAAGCAGAAGTTAAACCCCTAGTAAAATTAATTTAAAATTAGCACTTTAAGCATAAATATTGAAATCAGTAATGTTTAAATAGACATAAATTCAGTAGAACCCCTACAGAAAATTATGGTGGGGGCAATAGAATAGTATTTGTTTTTACCATGCAAATTTTCCTTTTTCAATAAATTTCTTCCCAAAAAATTATGATTTATTTTGGTTCATAAATTATCATTTTTTTTGCATGCTCAACCAGCGTGCAAGAGTTGTACTACTGATTAGCAACACTGTGAAGAAAGTAATGAGAGTCTTATCACAGTGTGTTAATATCATCACAATAGTCAAGTAGGTTTATCGGTAACATTGACCCTCCTTAAACATCACCTTCAAGGTAAAGGTAGAAAACTTTTCCGCGATAGAAAGGTAGGGTAAATTACGAATCATCGGTCAGTTTCACATCTTCGGTCATATAAGAAAAAACTATATCATAATTGTTATTTTATTTTTATTGGTATCCATGATACCTGAGGTAAATAAATAAATGGATTCTCATAACTAACTCATTCAATTTAAATGTAATTAAAAATCATATTAAAATGAAATCAATGAATTAAGAAGCATTTTGTTAACATATTACTTATACATATACATATTACCAAAAGCATAAAAAAAAACTTCGAATTATCAGTTCAGTGCCAGGCTCATGGGTGCAGGAAAGCTACTGCGTAAAACCACAATGCAATGTGAAAGTGTGTTGTAGCAAGAGCAAGAAAGAGAGGTGATGATAAATAATTCAACTAGACGTGCACTCGTAGAGTACATACCTTTGCCGCCGCTTATGAATGACCTTGAACTTTGACCCGATCGTTCCCATAATCTAACCAAACGGTTCCTGTATATTGACCAATCGTCCCACCACATTTCAGGCAATTTGGTTGAATTTTTTTTCAGTTATGCGAATAACAAGATGATAAATAAATAAATGCCGCCTGAAATATTACCCTCCGCAATCTGCGAAGGTATTGAGTCTGTCTTACTAAATCTATGTAGCAGCATGTAATAAAAACAGTCAAAATCTTTTGTTACACAGAGCTAAAACATATTTAACGTGTTAAAAATGTTATACAGACAACCCATATTAGTAGGTTTGGGTTGTGACAATATGCGTTTAAAATCATACATATTAAGAATATCATAGACGAAACGAAATGAAATGGTATCGAATACAATATACCGCTGGTTTAGAACGATTAAATAGTCTTTAATTCAATCCGTCTGTAATATTTTCAAGATCTATGATTTTAAACGCATATTGTCACAACCAAGGTATATTAACTAGTATAATCCTTTACTTCGATCTACAATTTATAGGTAATATTATAGATCAGCCTAGCTTATAAGTTATATGCATATTAATATAACATTAGCTTATTTTACATGTATAAATCAGTGCTTGAGTGGCAGTGACATCGACTAGTTCGGTGTAGAGTTGCTGCAAAGGATAAAATATAAATCTATATTATTCCTATATTGAATTTCATTCTGTTGATGTAATTAAACCTATTTTTCTTTGTACATAACATGCTGTAACTAGGGTGAGTTACGAATTATCGGTCAGTTTTACATCTTCAGTCATATAAGAAAAAATTGTTTAATTATTTTCATAAGAAATTAGTATTTAATTTATATTTTAATTGGTATCAATGATGAATGCAGGTAGTATGGTTACCAATTAAAATAAAAGTTAATAATTATTGTTATGTACTATTTTTATCATTGCATTATGCAAAAGGTTATAGTTTAAGTCTTTAGGAGGCATTCATTTTTTTCTTATATGATCGAAAATGTGGAAGAGTCCGATAACTCATAACTTACCCTAGTAATATATATTTAACACGAGACAGTTAAACTACACTCAAAGTAGGTATGCACTTGGCAGTCAAGTACCAAGATAAAGTGCAACATCGCGCGATTTACTTCTAGGACTGAATGCATGTCCTCTGTAGTATTTATTGCAGTATTCCCTGAATTCTTCCCTCCACAGACAGTTTAACTCCAGGTCTTCTGGAGGGTGGATGTGTTGTGTAAAGCAGTTCTCAACGCCGGCCCCATCCCTTTCTCTTTTCATGTAGTTTTCAATAGCTGTAAGTTACCTGTGTGACGCGTTCTTTCGAGTACATCATTTATATTTGCACTTTTTATTGAACACAGTTTTTATGGGGATGTTTCAGGCTATTTTGCAATTTTATAAAAGTTTCAGGGATAAATAGGTAGCTATTTGCCGATTAAAATGAGGTAAACTCATGAATAAGTGCAGGAGTTATTTGTTAGCTAATAAACACAGGTTGCTATCTCCTACTTTCACTTTTATCTTAGGTATTTCTTATAAATGCTAGTACTAGGTAAGCTTTGAAAATGACATAGGAAGCTACCTAGTTAGGGGCTAGGCTAAGGTTTGCCTCTCCTACACGCAACTTACGTCACCACCCCATTTCTATGTCACGTGATAAATTTTATATTAGGACAGTGTTATATTTTGTATGTTCTACCTACAGTAACCTACTGAGTTTAGTAATCAATAGCTTTGCTATAGGCCTGAAGCTAGATTACCTACTGCTATAAAGCTATAGAGTAACTAGTAGATAGTAGATAATGTAAATATCGTTAAAGCCAAGGCCAAACCAAACTACAGCATACTACCTTGCAGTAAAACGCCGGTTGTATGTAGGTACTATAGCTACATTAAACTACTTTTAAACAGCCTGAGCCTTCCTAGCCTATACTAATGTAGGTACTCTTACCATAAGGCATACTTACAAACGGAACCATTACATAAATCTATTAAAATATTAAATAATAAAAAGAAATGAAGAATCTTCGGCAACGTTTTGCCAAACTCAACAGTAGGTAGGTAATTTTGCAGTTCGAATTTTTAAAATTATGGGTAGTGGGTATTACCGGTTTATTAATGTTTTATATTACCCATATAGTATAGGCAAGGTATATTAACTATAAGGTAGAGTATTGCGCAGGTTCATATTAAGATGATTACAGTTTTGTTGTGAAAGACGCTTCTGTGTCCCTCGTTAACTATTTTTTACATAGAAACAAGGTATGTTATTCAATCTTTTTACAATCGAATGATTTAACTTCATTTTATTTGACTAAACTGACTGAGTTCAGCATTATCGTTGATTATCCTCGAGATATATTAACTTAGAAGGCATGCTAACTAAATGCCATGCTACGAGTTTTAGACTCTTCTGCGGATAAACAAATCCGCACATACGAACGCACAGATGTGACCCTGCAATATTACTTTACATACTCTATATACTGTACAGCGGGTTGAATAGTTATTTGTATATAAGGATTTGCCCATGATTGTTAATGCAGTGTACGGATACCATTTAAGAATCGTTTAACCCGCTGTATAGCAAGGCTCATAAACTACAGTGTATATAAACCTTGCTGTATAGTATTTAAAGTATATAATCTAATATTGTAGGGTCACATCTGTGCATTCGTATGTGCGTATTTGTTTATGCGCAGAAGAGTTTAAAATTCGTATCAAGGCGTAGCATACCTGGTAAGTTAATGTATATTGAGTATAGGGGTTACTATTCATTAGTCCGACGCCCCATTAGTCCGATACTTTTGTAGTTTATTACTGATTTAACATAAAAATATATGTATATAGGGGGGCGTGCCGCCCCCGAACCCCCCTGCCAGATCATTAAACAATCATGAATTGTGCAGTGCAACAAACTACTTTAATGATGAAATAAAGTGATGGATTGCATCATAAATTGCTATTAGAAATAAAGTAAAATAAAAGAGTAATATAAAATTTAAAAAGTGAAAAATTAATTTATTAATTAGATTAGTTATTAATTGAGTATACCTGTTTAATCATATTTTTCATTTTAATCAAAAAATAGAAATATTACAGAAAGATGGAACTGTCGGACTATTGGGGTGTCGGACTAATGGGGCGTCGGACTATTGAGAAGTCCCCTAGTATAGGTAGTTACATACATATAAATGACAGAACAATAGCATCACTATCTAACACCGGCAATCCGCTTTACAATATCAATTAGACAATTAGCAATTCTTTGTTAGGTACGTAGCTAGTGTCAATGCTATATCGGTTCTATTGGTTACTATTCATTGGTCCGACACAATCACAGTATACTTCTGATATATTATTTGCGGTTTATTTCTTATATGGTACCAAATATATGTATATAGAAGGGGGGGGGGGGGACTTGCTTACACCTGAACCCCCAGAAAAAAATCATGAAGTGTGGATATGGTACCAAATATATGTATATAGAAGGGGGGGGGGACTTGCTTGCACCTGAACCCCCAGAAAAAAATCATGAAGTGTGGAGTCACTGCAGTACAACAACAAACTGATACAACACCGTGTGCCTGATTAAATTATGTTTCTTCAGCCAAAAAATTTGAAAATATAGTAAACAGCGCATAAGGTTTTTGGGATATTGTCTCTACCGCATACGTTTCTATCGATAACATTGGGTAACAAAAAAATATTCTTTGAAAATTGTCCAGGGTTTTCCAGCAGAATTAGACTAATTTTGCTGCTTCGAGACCGAAATGACCTAAGTCTTACTCAATCAGGTCAGAATTTTTTCTACAGAAATTTAAAAAAATATATATTTTGCGTAAAACATAAATTATGTGAATCATCAGCTGAGAAACTCCTGGCGATTATTTTTTCGTTTTCCTCAGGAAATAAAACTCAACGTATCCAAATTCATTCAGTTTTTATTTACTCCATCAAATTGAGTCTGGAGGCCAAACAGCTCGAAGGAAGTCTTCGACCAGCTGAGATCCCGAACCAGATCATTAAGCTCACATTGTGAAAAGGATTGCGGACCATCTTGTGCTTTATACTCCTATTCTGTATATTGTAATGTTGTTATTCAATATACACTTCAAGAAAAATATGATTGAACTGAAAACCCCCCTGATAACAACATATGTATAGCTCGTCACTCGTCAGGTAGTCCTATGGCTGTATCTCAAAAAGTTGACCTTATAGAGCAAAATGAATGTGATATTCAGACTCAGTACACCATAATTCGTCTAAATCAGTTGAAGAGAAACCCCTGGCAATTTTTTGGATGTTTCCTAGTGTAATGTGTTTCAGGAATATACCTATGTTTTTACTGATATTGGCTTTTACGTAAACTATTTTCTGATTGGTCGCCGGGGCCGGAGCACAAACGCTCTTGGCGTCACCTTTTGCACATAGTAATATAGTTTTAGTTGAATTAAATTTCTTTTCCAATATTAAGAACTATGAAACTATCAACATAGATAGCCATAATGTAGTTTGTTGTATCCGCTAGTTTGTTGTACTGCACACTTCATGATTATTTAATGACCTGGAAGGAGGTTTCGGGAGAGGGGAAGAGGCACACCCCCGATACACTTATTGGTCAACCTCTATAGCCAATCAATGAGCTAGTGACCTTAACACCAATATCGTTAAAAACATATCCGCAAAGAACAATTTTTTTAAAACTTTATTCTTAGTGGTAGTAACCTTTTAATTCCTAACCTTAGAGGTGCCACCCGTACAACGAACTAAATTAAGAGTTAAAAAATAGGGTGTTAGTCCAATGTGGTGTCGGACCATTTGAGTGTCCGTCTGTTAGACCAATAGGGTGGGGTGTCGGACTATTGAGAAGTCCTCGGTCCTATGCCCGAATACCTAATTGAAACGCGTATGCCCCGGATCATATAATTTAATGGTAAGATAAGTTTTTGTAATACCGCATTGATCTGGGTTTAGTTGATGAGGCAATTATTCTTTAGGCCATTAAAGCTTTTAAATATTTTGAAAGAATTATGCTTGTATTTATTATTCCCCCCGTACGTAATCATTATCAATTAATTATTGTTTATTTTTTGCATCGCAAGTTTCAAATTAAACATGACTGGAACCTATAAGCACCTTAATTTGTCATCATAGTTTATCATTTGAATAGTATGGCTTCATTTTCTACGTAGTTTTCTATAGAAGATGCCAATAGAAAACGAAATTGTCCCTATCGTTTTCTATTCAATTTATGAGCAGTAACTGCAATAGAATCGTATATCTAAAGTTACTGAATAATAAAATCACCCTTAGATATCGATCGGCATGATTTATTTCTTTTAGTCAATGAATTTGATGATTATTTTTTAAAATAATAGTGTTGAAAGGTTAATGTAGAAGTTATAAAATAGTGAAAATAATATTTTGGTATATACACTGAATAATAGAAGAAAAATGAAGCAACATATAACCAGTCATTTTCTTGTATTCTTTTTTTTACGAACTGCAGATGTCCATGAAACGTATCGCAATACTGATAAAGAAAATGAGTTTCACTGCCTATTGAATTAGTTTTTTATTTAGACTCTATGGTTCATATTACCATTCTAATACAAAATTATCCTCTAAAAAATGTAAGTAAAATTACCGCACAGTTTCACCTACAGAAAACTTAAAAACGTGTCCCACTTTTTTGTCTAAAATATTCTCCACGTGTGTTCTTTCTTGAAAAACTAGCCAAATAATCGCACCATCCTTGGGTTTCTATTTCTTATTCCCTAGATAGGGTTAGTTACTAGTTATCGAACAGTTCCACATTTTCGATCATATAAGAAATTATAATAAATATCATTAAACTTTTATTTTATTTGGCTTCCATGATACTTGCAGGTATCATGGATACCAATTAAAATAAAAGTTTTCCTACAAATTTTTTTCCCTCTGATCGGGAATGTGGTGCCGTTTGATATCTCGTAACTTACCCTATTAGTTTAATCCTTTTTTTCTCTCTGTGTTCTGATTTTGCCAGTCATCGTCAAACAATTTGAGTAATTTTTTTCCTTATAATTCTGTCATCATAAGAAATGAAATAAAAACTATCTTCAACTGGGAAAACCTCACGTCTGTTTTCGAAATAATATTTTTTCTATTACAATTGTAGCAGCGATTTAAGTTTAAAATAGAATCCATTTTCCGAAGGTTATTAAAGGTGATTTTTTTTTTGCGATAATAAGACCGGTATACTGGATTTATTATTTTTTCTACATTTTTAAAATTTGATACTATAAACTACCTACCTACCTACATATCTTAATTGTATTCAACAATATAACTATTGATGTATTCCATACAACATTTTCCGGTTAAAAGAGAGGAAATTTGTCCCTTATATCCGATGGTCTTTGTATCAGAATCTTGCAATTCGCTTCATCTGTTAAAGTTTATGCTCGAAAAGTTTTCTATGGACTTATAGAAAATATTGATAGCAGATACTAAATCTAATAGGCCATACCCTCCAAAAACAATGAAAACTCTAGTTGAATTTCTTCAAAATCTGCTTTTTTATATTTATGTGCAATTTATTAATGAATGTTTATATTTATTTTAACAGGCTTTCAATTAGAAGTTAATTTTGTAGTGCATTTTGATAGCTTAGCTGTTATGTCTTTTCTCGATATGAAGGATATCACCTACTCCTACAACATATCAGACATACCCATTGCAAATGGGGTTGAACATTTGTCCCTCACCTACTCGAAGGTGACTGCCCTGGAACGGGACTTCAACGCCCCCAAATGGATCAAGATATTCCACGAGAATTGGGCAATTTCTTTTTGGTTTTGCGCTATTTATATCGTTGTTGTCTTTGGTCTTAAAGCTTGGATGAGAAATCGTGATAGATACGAGCTGAGAGGCTTGCTCGTCATCTGGAACTTGTGCTTGGCCTTGTTCAGCATTGCTGGAGCCCTCAGGTCTTACCCTGATTTGGCCGATACCTTGCGGGGTGTTGGGATGCCTTACTCGGTATGCATAGCGGGCTATCGGTAAGTATTTGGCTTTTCGATGCCGATATTAGCATGTCTTGTGGCTGCTTTCCTTCATGTTAATCATTGATGTCGGGTCTCAGGTGATGCAAGCATTGTCCCTAAGTAATGTCCTCCTTGCGAGAGCAGTATTTTGCCCCTTCTTTTTGACCTTTCATTGTATGTCTTGATTTACGTTTGTCTTATTATTGTACGTCTTGTTCTATTAATTTGTCTTGTCTTGCTTTTATTTTCTGTATTGTCCCTCTCTTATTTTCCGTCTTCTCCCTCTCTTTTTTTCCGTCTTCTCCCTCTCATTATTTCCGTCTTCTCCCTCTCATTATTTCCGTCTTATCCCTCTCATATTTTCTGTCTTATCCCTCTCATATTTTCTGTCTCATCCCTCTCATATTTTCTGTCTTATCCCTCTCATATTTTCTGTCTTATCCCTTTCATATTTTTTGTCTTGTCCCTCATATTTTCCGTTTTGTCCCTCTTATATTTTCCGTTTTGTCCCTCTTATATTTTCCTTCTTGTCCTCATATTTTCCTTCCTGTCCTCATATTTTCCTTCCTGTCCTCATATTTTCCTTCCTGTCCTCATATTTTCCTTCCTGTCCTCATATTTTCCTTCCTGTCCTCATATTTTCTCTCCTGTCCTCATATTTTCCTTCCTGTCCTCATATTATCTTCCCTGTCCTCATATTTTCCTTCCTGTCCTCATTTTTTCTCTCCTGTCCTCATATGTTCCTTCCTGTCCTCATATTATCTTCCCTGTCCTCATATTTTCCTTCCTCATATTATCTTTCCTGTCCTCTTTCCTTCTTGTCCTCATATTTTCATTCCTGTCCTCATATTTTCCTTCCTGTCCTCGTATTTTTTTTATTTTTATTTCCTTTTTCGTATCTTGAAAAGTCTTTAATTCATGCTTTATCTAGTTAATTAATGTGATTTGCACTAATTTTAACCCTCTCTCTCTTTTCGTTAGTTGGCATCTATTCGAGTATGTTTTGCTCTACATAATTATCATATCACAATACCTTGATTTGTTTCCTTTTTTCATCGGGTTGAACTACGAAATATATTTTGATAGATATAAAGTGTTTTCTAATATCTCTACCAGTGTGAGCTTATATTAACATTTTATTTACTTTTAAGGATCGTATCAAAGAGGCAAGCTTTGCATGATATTCTAATTTTTCTAACCATTATTATTGTTTCGGTATATGCTTTTCGTTAGGTTATTCTATTTAATTGCCCCAGTTCTTATTTATCTATTGCTCCTTTAATGTAGTTTGAAGCTTTTACAGAGAGTATCTGTTGTTTATTTTAATATGATGATACAGGTTTGGTAGATCGTAAGATAATTTTAAATCCTTTGCTTCAGCCTATTAATTAAGTTTGAATTATTTATGAAAATGGAATCATTTTAGTTAGGTGTGTTGATTAAAAATACTGATTATTTCAATCAATTTATACTGCTTCATATCAGGAATATTTGATAATATTATAATATACAAAATATCACGATATTAATTAGTAAACTAGCTATTACTGATATTTATTCATTTCCATTTTCTCGTTTTTCTTTTTTGCCGTCATTAAGTTCAATATAATTTTTAAAATATTCCTATTATCCATTATGTGGTAGCTAAAGGATGAGAAATTAAAGGTATTTTATAACTCGTCTAGAATCATAAATTATTTCAATCTTATGGAATTCTCTCTCTTATGTTTTAGTTATTTGATTTCTTCACATTATTAAACCATATTCATTATCAAGATATCTGGAACTGATTTTTTAAGTTATTTTTGTACCATCAATTATTAGAAATAGAATATTATGGTCTATAGTATTTGAGTCGCGTTGATTTCGACAATATGTTTATAGAATTATTTGTCTTTCGTATCCTTGTTACAAACCAGTAGTAATTGGCTCAAATACGAATTACGAGAATGAAATATATTTTCTATATACAAGTAGAACATTTTCACTATATATACTCCTCTATAGTGCTATCCTGTATAGTGAAGTCCTCTATAGTGCAATCCTGTATAGTAAAATCCTCTATAGTGCAATCCTGTATAGTCATATCCTGTATAGAGTCCTGCGTAGAGAAGGAACTTCCACTTCCTGTGAACCGTTTTCTTTAGTTAGCCATAAAATGGCCATCAGTTTTCTAAAACTGATGGTCATATATGGTAGACTAAAGCATACTGCTCACTATAGAGGCTATTTCTTTACTCAGGACTCTATTTTCACTATACAAGATTCCATTATATAGCAGTTCTACTGTAGTTTCCCTGTATACAATCACAGTACATAGTAACTTCAGAAATTTTAGTGAATACACCTGCTAGTGATGATCCCTATTACCTAGCTAAGTCACTAGATAAGTTCTAGTACATCACTAAGCAACAAGCTCCTATTTTATCTATCTAATCACTTGCTCTCCCATTGCTCAAGATATATCTTATCAAGATATATCTTATCATCGAGATGTTTCTAAGACTTTGTACAGGTGTGACCATTTCACAGACAGATGCACTTTAATGCATTTGTGGACTGAAGATAAGATATAATGCATTTATTGCCAGTGCATGTACTTTTCCATTCATAGATCATTTTTATGATCTGCTCAATATTTTAGAGGTTAAATGTTCGATTTAAAAATATGATATCTTGTTTCAGGTTTGTTCGTAAACTATATATCATTTGTGAGCTCCTCATTATAATTTTTTTCTACCACCTCATCATTTTCCTCTTCTATTCGTGAGAGAACCACATTTCACAAAAGTCATTAATGATCATTATATTTTTTTAATATTACAAAGTGAATTTGATAAATAAGAAGTTACAGCAAAATCGATGTATTTTTTATTGCGTAATATGTATTGAATAATTTTAAATTTATACAATTGAATGACGGAATATATGTTGATTAAATTTATTTTATTTTAAATTAATATAAATTGGAATTAACCAGTGTGGAGTCTGATTGAATACAGGTTTTATTATCTGTTCTTTTTAAATACTATTATGTATCTAGTTCATTGAAATTAGATCAATTTTAGATATAGTATTTATTCAAAACTGTTCTTCATATTCATTGATATGACATCATGTCATCGATATTTGTAACTATGAATGTTTATGAATAATTCTTTTCGGCGTACTATTAAAAAAAAAGATATTTAATTTAATGAATTATTTAAAAAAATCAAATCTGTCATCGTGTAGCTACTCAGACCAATTTTAAAATATCTACAAAAATTACAATTAGTAAAGTTTCTTTTTAGAAATTTGTAATTAGTAAACTATTGTGGTGGGTAACTTTATTACCTTAACAGATTGCACAAGATTATATTTTAGGCGGCATTTATTTATCATATTGTTATTCGCTTAACTCAAAAAGAAGTCAACCAAATTTTCTGAAATTTGGGAGACTCTATTTTTCGTTACCCAGGAACCATTTTATTATATTTTAGTAGTGAACAGATTAAAAGTTAATGTCATTTTATAAGCGGCGGCGAAGGTATGTACTCTACGATTGCCCATCATCTAGTTTTCCTTTATACGTCAGCAATTAGGACTTTTGTTCCGAAGTAGACGTTCTAATTAGATGTATCACACTACAATCATTTACGTTATCTTGTGGCGGTGGAATAAGAAGTGTAATCTTTGCGCGGCTCATACCTATTAGAGTGGGACCATAAAATGCAACAATTTGAAAGTGTTCCCGTCAGTTTAGAGTGAGGCAGTGAGAGTGAATGTGTTACCCTATACTCCTCTATAGTGAATGAGTTACCTTAGGCAATGGTACGGTAGAACTCCTCTATAGTGAATGTGTTATCTTAGGCAATGGTACGGTAGAACTCCTCTATAGTGAATGAGTTACCTTAGGCAATGGTACGATAGAACTCCTCTATAGTGAATGTGTTACCTTAAACAATGGTACGGTAGAACTCCTCTATAGTGAATGTGTTATCTTAGGCAATGGTACGGTAGAACTCCTCTATAGTGAATGTAGAGTCCTGAGTAAGAGAATTCTCCGTATAGTGAACAAGTTTTCTTTAGTCTGCCATAAATGAACATAAGTTTTCTAAAAATAATAGCCATTCATAGCAGACTAAAGGAAATGTGTTCACTATACGGAGTAGTTCTCTTACTCAGGACTCTACATTCACTATAGAGGAGCTCTACTGTACTTTTCATAGAAAATGAAGTGATTAGGGGTAACTATTATTTTCCATTGAGCGGGAGAATATTTAATGAATATCCTTCTTTATAAATATAAATTTCTGTTTAAAATGACGATTCAAGTACCTAAACTTAGAGATTTTGAGAGTGATAGGGTCAAAGGTCAAGGTCATTTATAACTCAAAAAGTATTCATTCAAATTGCCTGAAATTTGGTGGGACGATTGGTCATTATCCAGAAACAATTTGATTAAATTTTAGAAGCGATTGGATCAAAGGTCAAGGTCACGAAAAGATCAATACGAACAAAAATGTGTGTCGCCGAAAGTATGCGCTCTACGAGTGCCCATTCTAGTTACCTGATTGTTTTTTTGTTGAAAATCACCTTTGCTCTAAAAATGCTATAAAAAAATGGTGTCACTTTTGAACAACTCTATAAGATCTCCAATCAATATTTTAAATGTTATATAGTTCTATACAGTGCTTCTATTCTATAGATCATGTGTCCTATTAAAAACAGATTGAATGTTATAAATACTGTTACCAAGTTATATATCTGAAATTAAAATTATAATTCATTTTAGGTTTAAATTAACAAAAATTAAATATTGAACTACGGTCTACTGAATTCATTCATTAACTATCAAGATTTTTTTTAGAAAATTAATTTTTGATCAATCTTGGAATTTAATTAATCAGGGTGATATTTACCGTTTTGTTTAATAGAAACTAATATAATGAAAAGCTATTTGAGGAGTGCCATCACTCTATCTGCATTTCTTCATCTCTCCTCTTACTTATTCTCTTTCTTCCTTCATCTCTGTCTCTTTCTATCTGTCCTTTGCTTGCTGTCTCTCCAATCACCATTTCCTGTCTTTGGTTAGTTTCTGGTTGTATCACAACCCGTCTCACTACTCTGCTGTAACATTTCCTTATCTGCCATTCTATTTTGAAACGTCTCTACTATTTATTTCAATATATATCTTGAGCTTCATTTATATGTCATACGATCTGTCTGCTCAACAGAGCAACAAACCTTGCCCTGGTTACAGGATCGGGTTGCACTCTTTCCATCTGTAGGCATCTTTTAAGGTGTTTAACCCTAGTGATGTTGTTACTAGGGAAGGAGAACTCTTCTATAGTGAACTAGTTGGAGTTCACTATAGAGGAATTCCACTGTAGTATAAAAAAAAATCTTATTTTTTATTATAGAAAATTTTTATAAATGAACTGTTATCATAGAAAATAGTGTTAGCTAGTTGATTGTATAACTTTTATGAAAAAGAGACAAGTTAAGTAAATTAGAGAATAGTTTTTCATACTTTATATGTAACTATACAATGTACATTTTTTAAGTTTTTGTACTGATCTTTCAAACGATGAATATGGCTTCTATACAGATGCATAACACCTGTTTTTAACCTATTGACACAGCTGTTATCTACAGGTGCCCATTAAACAAAACACTCTGTTAATATTGCAATTTACAGTTCTGACATTTGACACTGATATCCTAAAGAGATGCAAGTTATTACCTTCGCAGATTTCAGAAAGTAATATTTTAGGCGGTATTTATTTATCTATCATCTTATTATTCGCATAACTCAAAAAGTATTCAACCAAATTGCAAGAAATTTGGTGGGACGATTGGTCATTATCTAGGAACCATCATGTTATGTTTTGGGAG
This sequence comes from Caprella mutica, assembly GCA_947561585.1. Lineage (NCBI taxonomy): Eukaryota > Metazoa > Arthropoda > Malacostraca > Amphipoda > Caprellidae > Caprella > Caprella mutica. The sequence goes on from CANNZV010000006.1 coordinate 1,120,207, forward strand.
CGATCGGGTTAAAGGTCAAGGTCATTTATAAGCGGCGGCGAAGGTATTAGCTCTATGAGTGCCCGTCATCTAGTTTTGCTATTCAAACTACAGTGTAAATGGATTTAATCATATTTGGGACACTGAAAAGGAACATACCTAATTTCAATATAAAAACAAATTAAATATTAAGTTTGAAGTAATTTATGTATCTGTACACAAGTGTTGAATAGATAAGTCTCTGGTTCATTAAATTGATCTTGTACTAGTTAATTAAAATCTTCTTGCACTAGTTCATTAAAATTATCTTCTAGTTAATTTAAATCTTCTTGCACTAGATATAACTAGTATGTTTAACTATTAGTTAATAATCAATGTACTAAATTTGAAAAGGAATGAGTTAGCTGTTAGGCCTAGGTTGTTATTAATATATCCAATAATAATATCAAATCATTATCAATCTAAATGGATGAATATTTTAGACCGGATGTCTGTAGTAACATCTGAACGAGTTACTTTAATTGAAATAATAATCTTTAAAAGATTAAGTTTTAGTTTTTGGAGTAAGATCAGTAAAGCTGATACTATTATTAACTTTTCTAACTGACTTATTGACCATTGGCGAAATAGTAGGATGTCCTCTTCTCCAAAGTCACGTGTACCTATCACTACCTGGCACGGCGCCAAGTTACTATTACGTGATCGATACGGCGCTGTTCCAAGGTCATACCTCCTGCAACGGACGGATTGTTCCGAACTCTGATCTAAATCCTAAAGTTACTGCAGTCATGCTAAATATTCGATTAAAATATCAAACAATGTTCAAATATTCAGTAACTTCTGTTACAATTTTCTGATGGGAGAAACAATGTACATAACCATTTAAAATATAATTCTCATATTAATCCATTTAAGGTCTTCAGGACAACCAGAGCAAGTTTAGGACAATTGGTAGTGACGAACACTATTAAATAGTGAAAACACATTTGGAACTGACGAATTGTACAGGCAGACCCGCTCTTATTACAAATGGTGACTACATGACTGAAACTCATAGAGCACTTACCTTCACCACTGCTTATAAATGACCTTGACCTTTAACCCGTTCGCTTCCAAAATCTAACCAAATGGTTCCTGGATATTGAGCAAACCCTACCAAATTCTAAGGAATAATAGCAATTTGGCGGCAAACTTTTTGAGTGCTCAAGTATCCGAAAGTTAAGAACCGTCTGATCAATCGAAACCTACCCAACTGCCAAATATTTTTTTTTCAGTGCATACAATTCCTATTTGTTTAATGTCATATAAATAAAAGTATAAAACTAATTACTCACATATATTAATTGAGTGTTAAATTGCAGTATAATTTCAATACTTTTAATTCATTCACTCCTTTAAACTTTTATCACAGTGCTTTCATTATTTCAACATGAAATAAACCTTAATAACCATTCTCTTTTATTTTTAGTTTTTGATAGACCAATATTAGATAGATAACCTTTTTAATAAAGAAGGAATATAAAATAAAAATAACTTTTTACTTTTTATTAAGTCTTATGTCCTTCAGGATGAAATTTGAGTGGTCTAAAGATTTAAAATCATTATGTCCCATAGCCTACATTTATTTTAACACCTGTTATTGCGAGAATATGATTATATAGAACAAATTTAGACATTATTTGTTAATTTTCTAATGTCCTACCCATAGGACGTTGGGCATTAAATGGGCGTTAAATGGTGAAATAATAACGTGAGTCATACCCCGTTCTTATAACCCTTTGTAATAACTCTGAGTCATGATTTGGCAATAAAAGCAGGGCCTGTCTGCATTCATTCATGTGTTCATTTTCTACATTTACGTATGGTCCCACATTCGTTATCTGCTATCTTTCTTTGTTCCGGTGATTAGATATAGCACAATAGTTGCGTCATTTCCGATGACTGTTAAAGTGATATTGCTAATTTGTGACCACATTGAAATAACTCTAAAAGCTATTTTTCAGGAGAGGCATTTTAGTACTTTTAATGTACGTACATTTAATGGTATATCGTTAGGACATTTAGCCTCTCTAGCGGTACATTTTTGAGCTACAATGATTAAACGTGTACCAAAATAATCAGTATTTTAATATTTATGTCTAAATGGATAACTCGAAAATACTTGATTTTTTGTTTATGACGTTTTTCAAATGAGCATATAATATACAACCAATTAATATAAGATTCCTATGTCAAATTTCCACAATTTCAATTGTATAATTATGCTGTTATTTCATTCGTTTTAGTACGGGAAGGTTTTTCAGAATTGCAGGTTTTGAGTATTTAAAATTAACTGTAATTTCCAAATATATATTATTAAACTATGATAATATTCCAGTTCGAATAATTTTCTCTCCGCCTGTATATTTCAGGGTAAATTCTGTATCACCGATAAGGTTTACTCTACCGATCAATGTTTATTAGGTTATTTGGCGACTGTTTTGCTAAACTTTGAAACCCGTTGGTTAAAAATAGTGAACTATTATTCTACTGATAATGAGAAACTGGTCGGTAAGCCATTGCATACCATAATACAGTAAAGCACCTGAGTTATGAAGCACTTGAGTTATGAAGGACCTGAGTTATGAAGTATTTTCTATGTTTAAATTATGGAAAATGATATACGCCAATGATTGCGTCATAGTCAATGACCATAGTTTTCTATTATTCATAGAAAACTATCTAGTGCACCAGAGATATGAAGTGACTCTGAGTTATGAAGGAACCCATACTTCATAACTCAGGAGTTACACAGTAATTTACTACCAATATACAATTTGATCCATTAATCAAATTTTTCTTTAATTTACATAATTGATAACTTATTTTCCATTCTTTATTTTCATGTAACCAGTTTTATAACTCTTCATTTTTACACTTTTGACGTTAAACAGACGTAGATGTTGATATGGTAAGCTTACGTATCTAGTACCTAACGGCTAACTTAGAGATTTGAGTGTTGTAGTCATTAGGTCCTTATTAAATGCAACATGAAAATAAAAAAGTAATTGATAATGTAGAGACAAAGTAATCCTATATTGTAAGACTGTAACTGAAACAACTTTCTACATCATTACGGAAGAGTGTCATTTCACTATTTTTTCAGTATTTTAAGTATATTTTGAGCATTCATTCAAATTGTTTCTACTTCCAAGTTTTACATACTGCAGAAATTATTTTTAATTAATTAATAACTTTTTAAACTTTTAATTATCCTATCACTTTTTCTCTCTCTTTTCCCCTCTTTTTACCCTTCTTTTTACCCTCTTTTTACCCTCTTTTTACCCTTCTTTTTTCCCTTCCTTTTTCCCTTCCTTTTCCCTTCTTTTTTCCCTTTTTTCCCTTCTTTTTTCCCTTCTTTTTTCCCTTCTTTTTTCCCTTCTTTTTTCCCTTCTTTTTTCCCTTCTTTTTTCCCTTCTTTTTCCCTCTTTTTTTATTGTGCCTCATATTTGACACTTATTTAAAATCGCAATTTTCTCGCGGTGAAATTTCTCGCGATATTTTAGATTGGCTCCGTAAAAAAGTTCACAACAGCTTGTCATTTTCTGTGTAGCATATGTTCTGCTGTCACTGTAATATTTATTTTATTTATTCTTTCATATTTTGCTGTGTTTTTTTCCTGTAAGACATTAATTTAACATCATGTGGAATTTGGATTCTCCAAGATTACATTTTTTAATACCATGAAATAACTTAACGGAAATGTCGTGTGTGGTAAATTAAAATTGAATTTCGGTAAAAACGATAAAACAATCTTAATTTGTGTTTTAAGATCACTTTTTTTATCATCATCAAAGGAGTATTTGAATGATTTTCATATGAAATATTTAAACATGATGAATAAACAGTGAATGCTTTGAAATATATTGACTGAAATCAATGTATAGGGTTTATAATAATCAGTGGTTCTTGAAGTATTTTTCTCGCACACCCCTTGCTTTTCTCAGGCACCCCCTGAGCATTGCATTGCATTGAAATAGATTGAAAAGATACAATTATGATATATTCGGTCACTATGAATGAAATATTGAGGATTTAATGTTTTGTTTACTTTCTGCATGATATTAACAGCAAGAACAGAACTTATAGTAACTATAAAACAGCCATCCCAGACACCCCCTATAAACAATCCAGACCCCAAAGGGGTGCCGGGCACCCCACTGTAAGAACCACTTGTTTATATCATTAATGTTTATATTATATTAGTTAACATAATTTTGAATGAGTAAGCAATACTTAAACGCATTTGAGAAATACATATATGCACTAAATAAATATTACAATCATGATCGGAACAACGAGTCGCAAAAACTTTATCTATTTGTCACTAGATGGCTCTTTTTTAAAATAAATTAAATTTTTCATTCTCCAATTATCATTATATTTAGGTAATTGAAGTATATCATATTACATAAATAGTTATGGTAATTCAATTAAAAACATATTCAAAAAATACAATTTACTTGCACCCTCTCTCAAAATCTCTACATGGTTTAATTCTAGCGATACCTGGTAACTCATTCAATTTTTGCTAGCTCATAATTACTTAATTTACTTTATGTATAAATATTAATAAAATCTATGTTCCAAAATATACCTAAATCGCTTGAACAAATTAATAAATTTAGTAGCTATTTCAAGTTGAATTTGAATTTATTTAGGTACATCAAGATTATATCTATTTAATCGAACTCTAGATATCTAGATACTCATGGAAATATTCGGTGTTAAATTGTTCGTTAATTAGGTATTTACCCTATACCATATATTGAACTATACCACTTACATATTTCTCAATTTTAATTGTTTTCTGTTATTTAAAAGAAGCCTCTGTCCAAAGTTTAACTTCTATTTGAGAAATGCTATCATATTCTCATTTCAATAGAGTTTCTTTTCTCCGCTCTAAACTGACCCACATCTCTAGTGCAAAACCATCGCAAAAACTATTTGAAAGGTACGCTGCGTAGTTGCTATTAGCGGTCATAGTAAAGGGCCAATTTGCTATCGTTTGTACGTTTACAACAGACTACAATTGTAGAGTTTCAACCTGTAATTCGGTATCATTTATCTTGTTACATTGGTATCTATCACTTCGTATGGAAACTATCACTTACCACTTCTCTAACAAATACAAATTGAACCCTAATATTTAGTTATCCTATTCTCCTGTTATCCTATTTTCTATCTATCTCATTCTCTTTCTTTATTCCCATCTGCTAGATATATCCTTAGATATCCTATTCGCTATCTATCCCATCTCCTAGATATATCCTTAGATATCCTATTCTCTAGTTATCCTATTCTCTAGTTATTCTATTTTCAAATTATCCCGTTCTCTCTCTCTCTTTACCATATCCCTTCTCCTAGAAATATCCTAAGATATCCTATTCTCTAATTATCCCATCCTCTAGATATATCCTGTTAGCACAGTCTGTGGTAGTGTTTTGTTCTGGTCTGTACTTTCCTTTACACTTCACTTTCACTCTCTGCTGATCATCTCTCAGACTGTACACCTCTGATAGACTAAAGGGATGGTCACTTCGACATGCGATGCAACTAGTGCTAAAATATACCATTGCTAAAATATCAATACTATTATTGCTAAAATATCAATACTATTATTGCTAAAATATACCATTACTAAAATATCAATACTATTATTGCTAAAATATACCATTACTAAAATATCAATACTATTATTGCTAAAATATACCATTGCTAAAATATCAATACTATTATTGCTAAAATATCAATACTATTATTGCTAAAATATCAATACTATTATTGCTAAAATATCAATACTATTAGTGCTAAAATATCAATACTATTATTGCTAAAATATCAATACTATTATTGCTAAAATATCAATACTATTATTGCTAAAATATCAATACTATTATTGCTAAAATATACCATTGCTAAAATATCAATACTATTATTGCTAAAATATCAATACTATTATTGCTAAAATATCAATACTATTAGTGCTAAAATATCAATACTATTAGTGCTAAAATATCAATACTATTATTGCTAAAATATCAATACTATTATTGCTAAAATATCAGTACTATTAGTGCTAAAATATCAATACTATTATTGCTAAAATATCAATACTATTATTGCTAAAATATCAATACTATTAGTGCTAAAATATCAATACTATTATTGCTAAAATATCAATACTATTAGTGCTAAAATATCAATACTATTATTGCTAAAATATCAATACTATTATTGCTAAAATATCAATACTATTATTGCTAAAATATCAATACTATTATTGCTAAAATATCAATACAACTATTGCTAAAATATCAATACAACTATTGCTAAATTACTGTCAATAATATCAGTACCACTACTGCCAAACTCCTGAGTTATGAAGCAATCGAGTTATGGGGACCTGAGTTATGAAAAGCACTTGAATTATGAAGTAGTTTTCTATGTTTAAATTATAGAAAATGAAATGCGTCATAGTTATCCCTCAATAACCATAGTTTTCTATGATTTTAATCATAGAAAACTATCAAGTGCACCAGAGATATGAAGTGGCTCAGAGTTACGAAGGAACTGATACTTCATATCTCATGAGTTCCACTATTTCTAAAATAATGTCAAAAAATATTAATACCACTGTTGCTAAATTATTCTCAATAATAAAAGATTGCGTATATAACAAAATACTTACGTATATAATAACCACACATAAAACTAATGTCCTAAACTGAACATTATATTCCTGTCAAGAGTAAGTATTCATTACCAGATAATTTTTTCGATTGGTTTGCCTTTACTTTACTTGCCTCTGCAATTGATTGTATTTGCTCTTAAGTTTATCACTTCCTCGCTCTAATTGCTTGTGTTAACTTCGCGCCATCTCCTAATCGCTTGATGAGATGCTAGTCAGTGTTTAAATGGTCTTTATAGACTAACCATGTGCTAGAAACTTACTACCTGCTGGTGCTCTTTTGCTAGGGTCCTGCGTTTAGAAAATTGTTTCTAATTGCGAGACATGTCTCAGAATTAGAACAGTATGTAAACATAGAAAACAGATGGAAGTTAATTGACTCTGACAATAATTACAGCAACACTGTAGTGTTTACATGTAATTTAAAATCTAGACAATTTTCTTTCATTGTACCTCATAGAAAATTAGATGCGTAAGGAGTTACATTTATAAGTGAATCTTACCCCGCTATTAGAAACATTTATTTTTAAACGAGAGTCATGGTTTTCTTCATAAAAGATTCTAATTATTTTATTATCAGAAGAATTAAAATAATTAGAATGTTGGAAATAAAATAATCAGAATAAAATCTGCCTTCGGAAGATTAAAGTGAAATAATTAACTGTTAGCATGAAGGTGCGTTATTGTTTAAATCTAGTGCAGATTTTTGTGAGTTTTACAGAGCTTAGTGGTCGTATTAAAGGCTAACTGTTACCATCATGTACTGTATGAAGAATGATTGTATATTATTTTTAGTATGAACAGTAGCAATCATATTGAATTGCAATATATGTCTATATCCATATACTTATATGAACATTCTTCTTCAAGTTTGGTTAATAATCCTATGTCTAAAGCAGTGGTTCTTAAACGGGGGTGCGCCGTACCCCTTTGGGGCATGGATTGTTTATAGGGGGCGCATGAGATGGCTGTTGTTTATAAGTTCTGTTCTTGCTATTAATATCATGCAGAATATACATGAAGTATATTTTCCTATATTCTAACACTGAATAGAAAGAAAAATGGTGTTTCCATTTTTCCAAACAAAGTGTAAACAAAAACTGTACCTTTCTATATCGCATTTTCATTTCTGTGTCGGGACTACATATATGTAAGTGTCGCTACCCCGTAATTGATCAGTTTTATTTTGCTAGTTTACAACTGTTCCTTTTCTAAATATTTATATAACTACAATGCATTATACTGCATTATTATCACAATTTTTTTTTAAATTTTTAATGGATTTTAATTTTCCTCACCTGAATAAATAATTTTACATTATGTAAATAAAGCAATCATTTTTTCCTTACTTTTTCAATTTGCATATTTAATTCTCAAATCATAGTAACCAAATATATTCCAATTGTATCTTTTCAATCTATTTCAATGCAGTACAATACTCAGGGGGTGCCTGAGAAAAGCAAGGGGTGTGCGAGAAAAATAGTTTAAGAACCACTGGTCTAAAGTATTTCATTTTCATAGCTGTATAACACTTTAGTATCAACTGCGCATTCCAAGTTGTTGTTTATTATTGGTGTCTATGAACCTACCTTATTTCTTGAGTAAAAAACCATTTGCCTGTGGATAATAGTTTTTTTAGAATAATGGTTGGTAAAACACAGAAAGATAGTGTTCTCGTTGCTACAAATTTCTTTTTTGTACACGCGAGCCAGAAGCATGGAAATTCCAATTCTTAATTTGAGACTGATAATTCTTCGCAAAAAAACAAGGTATCTAAAATTGTTATGTAAGGTTTTTCCATAAATTAATTTTTACGGACGAAAACATCGCGACGAAATTGTGATTTATAGTTTTCAATACTGAAAAAAAAAATAGATCTCAATTGGGATAGATCATAGATGTATTCATTACCTGTTAATAATATTTATAGTATGCTGTGTACTCAATTTATTTATATTTTCGGGGGTTGAATTGTTTACTGGTGAAGAAAAAGATCGCGAAAACCCTTTTTTATTTTTTTTTGTTATATTTACATAGCCTGAGCTTCAAGAACGTCATCTGAATCTTTATTACTTTATGGAGGTTCGTTCATATCTGACCACGAATAGAAACGTTGTTTAAATACTTAGTTGTAAATCCGAAGAGAGTAATGTTGTAAGGTATACCTGCAGTTTAATATGAGGTAATCTCAAACACTGAGGAATTTAGAGGTTATTGGTTCCTAGAATTGAGTACAAGGTTAAAAGGATATGTACCTATATCACTTTCATTCATTTGGTTTCCTATTCGTATTTATTTAATAACCATCATTAATTTTTCAGGTAAAGAAATAAATTTGAGATTAACAAAGTTACTGTGATATATTTTTGAGAGTTCATTTCACTTGTTGCTTTAGTGTACTACAATGGAGTTGTTCGAGCCCCATACCCTAGTGGGTCAAAGACTACACGATTCTGCCATGTCAGGTCAAGTGTGGTCAATCCGTGACTCCCAGAACCGGGTGACCCAGTATAACATGACCGAGTCCCCTGGGACAATAGACGGGCAGTACATCACCGGATACAACACCTCCTACCCTTACCCACTGTCCATCGAGGAGAATTTCGATACCTACTATTTCATCCACTTGGTTCTGTCCACGAGGTGGATGGCTAAGTACTTCATGGCGGTCTACCTTTGCGGCATCTATTTCCTCAAAAAGTACATGGAGAAACGTAGTGCGTTCAGTCTTAGAGGCATTCTCTTCATCTGGAACTTCAACCTGGCACTACTGAGTTTTCTGGGCGGTATCCGCTGTCTGCAGGAGATGGTTCCTATCATTTATAACTATGGCTTCACTTTCAGCGCTTGTTACGCCGGCAAAGCGTGAGTACCTCAGCTGTAGATTTACAGGACAACTAATATGCATGTGCAATTAGCTTGCGTAGAAGTAGATTAAACGGCGCAATCAAAGGTAAGCTAACGTCAATACAAACTAAATCCAGTAACTAATGAACAAGAACACCAAGATCTCGTGATTATATTGCATGCACACTCTCTCATGTATCTAACGCTATCTTAAATTTTATACTGATTACACGCTGAAAATTGAACTACTTAGTTCCCGAACTGTTATAGGTTATTTTGCAGGTTTGTCATACAATTTTACTACATATATTTCAAGAAGATATAGAATAGGTTTTTTACATGTTTTATCACTTATTTATGAATTTTGTTCAAAATGACTTCTGCAAATTCTGTAAAAACCCACACATCATATTTTCATGACTCTTCTTCTGCATCAAAATATTATCAAATATTGACATTTTTATTCCGAATAGAACATTATTGTTTTTATTCGTGATTTTTGGGGATAGTTTGTTTTCTTCACGACTATAAAATTACCAAAGAATTTGTTTTTAATCGAAAAATATCTTTAAATAATATATCATGATTTTCCAATAGTGAAAATTTTCCTCTAGGGTTTTTTGTCGGATAATTCTTATATCTCTATGTTGAATTGCGCACAAAAAGTCTCCGTTTTCCCGACTTTTTTAATACAATCCTTACATGTCTCACATAATTGGCAAAGTGTCTCCTAATTTATATCTTTTTATGTTCTGTTTTCATTCATGTATTGCGTACCCAGTTGATTTTTTTCCTAATCATTATCAGAAATTAACTCCAGCTCCATATATTAAACTTGATTATATTTAATAGGGTCTTTTTTAGTTGTATCTCATACTTTTTTTCTACCTTAATTATGAACATCTCGCATCCACTTGTACAATGTTCCTTATGATTTTTTTTCATCTGACAGTACACGTGTGTCAATTGTATATACCATCTCTGTTCATTTTGTCATCTGTTTTATAGTTTTTTGTGTTCGAATTAGAACTGGTTCAGGGAGAAGTAACAGAAACGGCGGTTTTTCCACGATTCAGTTCGTTCAAGGGCACGAAAGCGCCCTCCAAAACTCCTATAGATTCTGAACAAATATTTGCACTTTATGTTGTCTGAGCAAACTCCAAAATAGAACATTAAAAGCATAATGTTGTCAGTTCATCCGGGTGCCTCTTTCCATGGCCAAGGTTTATTTCTGGTAGATATTCGAGCACTCTTTTCCATAGACATTTTCTCTGTTTTTTTTTTGGTAGAAGGTAACTTTTCAGTCAACTTTCCGAATGAATCGGAATGATTAATATTTGATATTTTTAACTTATTTAATACTCTGTTTTCGTATTTTGAATTTTTTAATTCATATCATTTATTACCCGTATTTTTTCTGTTACCCGGTCACGGAATTATATCATATCGTTAAATGTACCATTTTTCTTGCAACCAACCAACAGACAAGTACACACTGTGTATTAGTATACAGGGTGATAGTTTTGTACATAGTAAGCATAGATAGATAACTAAATTGAATTTTATCTGTAATAAGTAGGGTTGTTATAATATGCTTTATAAATCTTAGGTCTTAAGAATATCACAGACGAAATGAAATGGTATCGAATACTAAATACCGCTGGTGGTGTAGAGCCATTCAATACTCTTTAATTCTTTCCGTACATAAATTTTCGAGATCTATTTTTTGAAAGCATATTGTCACAACCCTAATATTAAAGTATGGTCATTCTCACCCCGCTAACGCGGTGTATCGCTATGACGAGCTGTACTACATTACGCAACTATTGTCCGAAAAAAAGTCGTAACTTGTTTTTAAACTCTAGTCTATTACATAATTCTAACATGCTCTATGTTAACTAGTAATTGTTCGATTTCTGTCGATTGATTTTGATGATAATACTTTGTTAATATAGTAGGTTTTATTTTAGTAGTTACTGATATAATCATCCATAGGTTACTATAAATATTTCAAATGTTATCTTCTTCATCCACGTACAGCTTCTTTTATTGATAGTCAGGCCCGCTTCACACTTTGCGTTTTTTAACACCGGGTTAAAAAAAGCTCATCTTAAAATGTGTTCACACTTGCGTTTTTTTAAAAGCTGAAGGAAAATTCACAGTGTGAAGCGGGCCTCAATAAGGTCCATTATACTTTGACAGAGTATTTCATTTTTGATTCACGTACAGCTTCTTTTATTAATAAGGTCCATTATAGTTTGGCGCGGTGTGTCGCGCGGTGTGTATGGCGCGTTGCGTGGTTACCTTCCCGTCAGACAGTTCAGTCGACTCTCAGTGGAGCTGTAGTTAACCGTGTTGGTGTTGGAGCAGCTCAGTGCAATGTCTGTACGGCTTTCATGAAAGTGAAAAAGGGAAGTGCCTGCATTCCTTATCAGTTAAAATGATAAGAACATCGAACAACTGATAGAACATTGCGCTGTAAATACCAAACTGTACATAGAATTAAATAGAACTATGTTGTACAAAAATAAAATAGAACTATGTTGTACAGAAAGTGATTAGGTGATCATTAATACTAACCATTTAATTTCTTTAAATGGAATTAGAATTTAAGAATTGTTTACGTATTGGAAACTTTGAATATATGATCATGACCTTCTTCAATTCATTAATTAAATAGAAACTACTTATATATAATATACCTTGCTACTTCGCTACGAGCAAGATTTACTTTCAAAAATATACCTCCACTCGCTGGACTATAACTACTTACCGAGTTTCTCTCTTTTCTAACTTGGTTGCCTTATAATCTACCTCACTGAATAACTATAGCATTTTAAGAACATCTTCACTACTTATCTTTAAGTTCTCTTTATCATTTTTGAATATGCATGAAGGTAGAAATCGTTAGTTAGTACGTACGCTGTAAAAACTGAAACTAGCTTTGCTGTCCGGTTTTTTCAAAGAGTAAGTGAAAGTGATGTTGTAGTACCATCTCTCTAAGTGCCTGGTAAAACTTGCTTTTTCCAGTGAAACTAACTTACTGTGAATGTAGAATTTATAAAAAATAGTTCATTTTTTTAGTACGACTTTTCATACGAGTTTTTAACAAATGAATATTTGTGCATTAGGTCCACCTCCGGTTTTAAATATTTTGACTCTCGATGTAGGTAAAAAGGAGCCATTTTAAGAATTTTTTCATTAATACCATTTGTAGTTGAAGATTTTCGTTTTCGAGATATAGCGCAATTAAGTTTCCGGTAGGTTAGAGGGTCTGGGAAGGTACATTTGCAGTTATTTCTGAAAATGTGTAAATAGAGGCTGTGCCCCTCCCCCCGAACTCCCTTGCCAAGTCATTAAAGCATCATTAAGTGTGTAGTACGACAAACTACCGGATACAACGAACTACAATAACAGTTTCATGACTCAAAATCATTCTATCCAAAAATCTAAAAGGCGGAAAATTATAGATTTACTATGAAATATTTTCCTACCTTATGCTATTCCTACCGGAAACTTAATTGTGTTAGGGTCAAGCAGGTAAATTGCGACACACTAACTAACTGCGCCCTCTAACAACAAAAACATCATAGCTTCAAAACACACGTTAAAAATTTAAAATAATAAATTATAGCATTCACTGCGCTTCTTTTGATAGCTATGCTACATTTTAATGTAATTTCGGTTCAGAATGTTTTAAAGACTCTTGAGTCTTTAAAATAAGGGGCCGCAATTTACCTGCGTGATCCTATATCTCGAAAACGAAACATTTCCACAAAATGGTATTTTCTGAATAATATCTTTAAATTACTCGTTTTACCTGTAGGTATAAGATTTCAAAATATCGGATATCGGAGGTGGATCTAAAGCACGAAAATAACAGTGGGAGTTATCTTAGGTCATGACCCGATCTGACCTTTGAAATCGGTGATCAGTCCGGCTATCATGACCCATATTAAGTTATTAACATCTACTTTCAGAGATCGTGCCCTTATTGTCTATAAAAGAAATTCTTTTGTGCATTCACAGATCAAAAGATTTCATATTAGGTATCGTATGTATAAGCTTCTCATATTACCTACTCTTTATTAAAGTTACGTAATCAGTGATTTAAAATATATATATATTTATATATATATATATATTGCCAGACATCTTTAGTTATTAGGGTACATCGATTACCGTTAGTGTGCTTATGATTTACTTATAATAGCAAAGTTTTAAAGTATTCGGTGTCTGAAATTGTTAGGATAGATACTCAATTGCCGTTACTTTCATTATACCCATTGGTATGATCTACAAGGCATAAATAAGTATCGCAAAGTAACTATTTTTCTAGTAGGAACTGTGGTTTGTGTCCCCTCGCGCTATCCTTAATGTCCACCTTCCTTTTCAGAGTTAAAGAATAGTTCGGTAAAATGTCTTTCTTGTACGACAATGCCGAAAAATTAATGTACGAACATGCCGCGAAGAGATTCGCTAACGACGCTGGTCTGTACACGTTACGACACAACGAGAGCAGCGTCTCTTTCTTCAACATCAGCGGCGAAGGCTTCACCAAAGATTACGCCTACACCACTGCCTACAACTATACCTACAAATATACTTTTAGTTTCGAAAACCAATTCAATGCCTTCGACTCTGTAGACTGGGCGTACAACCACCGGTGGCTGTGTAACCTCTTCATAGTGCTTTACTTGGTGGTGATTCACGCGCTACAGAAATTCATGGAGAATAGACAGAAGCTGGACTTGCGGAGTGCTTTAGTTGTCTGGAACTTTATTCTGGCAACCTTCAGTATAGTCGGCTGCTTGAGAATATTACAAGAAGTTGTTTTCTCTGTTAACACCTTTGGCTTAGATTTCCTCATGTGCTACACTGGCAAACCGTAAGTCAATACTAATACTTTGTGACATATGGACCCCTGATACTAACATTAATTTTAAAGCTCGTGTTACTATTGCATGTCTTATTTTTTGAACGCCCCAGGCTCTCTTGTAGCTGTTTATGAATGTAGTGTCCCTTGGGCCTCGAACTGTTGTAATTTGGATTATGAATTTTTTTTTATTTCCTTTTTCCCATGTCTGAATTGTTTTAACACTATTTGTAGTTTTAGAGGATATCGCTAGGGTTATGCTCTTCAACTGCGAGATCTTAGATTTTGTGTTAAGTAGACTCATAGGCTTCATTTACTATCACCTCTTCATTTTCCTCTTCCATCCCTGAGTGCAGCCACCGGTGCTCTTGTGTCCCTTTTCGTCCCATTCCTTGGTAAGTGACAGCATTCACGGAGTAGCTTTTCAGCATCCATGAACATCGACACCGATGGTGGTATGAGACTCTTTTAATGGAACCACTTTCCTTTCTGATTGCTTCTTCTTGACGTCAACGATATGGCCTTTGGTTCAGATTCAGAGGTTAAGCCCCTAATTAATTAATAAATCATTACTTTAAAGTTAAATTATGTGTCTAGGATTATTTTTGTTTAAATAATTTTTATAATGCCACACGTACAAAGATCTAAGGCTCTCTGACCATTAAACATATAATTGTCGGAACTATTTCTCTTTCATATGAGTAACAATATACAACAAGTTGAAAAATACATAAATAGATTCAACATAGTGTAAACTTAATCCATGAATCAATTCAAACCCATAATAATTACAGCAACTAAACGTCCTAAACTCTTTACAGTGACCGTACAAAATTAATAAAAAAATCGACGCGATATAAATCCGCTGATGTGAAGCGGTACAAAACCAACTCATCAATAAATAAACAAACACATTTTTTGACACAACTTTGCATCTTAATCAGACTGAATTATATAAATTCCTAAGATCGAGTGATAAGAGTATTTTTATTATAGTTTGCAACTGAAAAGCATCTGATAAATTTTAATTGGCTCATTAAATTAAAGTCTGTCCTTCTGTATAACAACAATACCAAGAAAATCAATTGTTGTCATGGATATCTTGCCTATACATTTTGCTACCTATTCTAAGCAAACAAATTACCGTCTGCTTATGAGACCCGCTGGATTATTGATCAGTGTAATAAAATACAATTTACTATCCTGATTGGCTGCAGTTGTACAGTAATTTTCAGGCGGTGACACATAGCACTTATGAAGCTCGGGTATCATTTTTTTCAATCGAAATGGTCCTCGCAAAGCCATAATTTCAGATTAAAAAAGAAAACTCGATCATAGATTACTTGTGATAAGTTTTTGTAATACCTGGCAGGGGTGATCTTGATCCTAGCCTTGTAATATCGATGCAACAGGCAGTCTTTGCTCCATATCGCTCTAGCTGCAGTGTGTTCGGGCTGTCAATTCGACTGTGGGCTTTCGTCAGGACAGGTTGTGCGTGCCACTCTTTCGTGATCCTACTCTAGTCTTTCGAACGCGTGTGCTTGTACAGTGATTTGTACCCTGTGAAATTCACCTAGAGTTTCTGTTTGGTGAATTGAATTTAAGTAATTCTTGTCCTCGGATAACACAATTGACAACAGAACGTTTTGGTTTTATTGATTGTTTGCAATATCTTTTTCTCGTCTTGGAAATTCTGCTACCTCCTCAAGATGTCTTTTTCATCGGACACCCCAGTGTACTATCACAAATCTGCTGTTACTGAGTTTGCAGCGTTTGAAGGAATGTACGTTCTTCGTGACAACGATACATCCATAACCTACTTCAACGTTAGTGATCTGCCGAAATCCAACAACGGACACTACACAACGGGCTACAACTACACCTACCCTTACACCTTCCAATTCGAAGAAACATTCGATCCGTACTTCTACGTAGACTGGATGAGTCAGTATCACTGGGTTAGCAGTTTACTTATCGCTGGTTATCTTGGCTCCATCTTCCTGCTGCAGAGATTCATGAAGAACCGAGAAAAGTTTGATCTTCGCAAAGCCCTGGTCGTGTGGAACATCATGCTAGCTGTCTTCAGCATTGGTGGCACTCTGAGAGTTTTACCGGAGGTTCTTCATGTCTTGAACAAATTCGGAGTGAATTTCGGTGTTTGTTATTCCGGCAAACCGTAAGTTGAAAAAACTATTAGTTTGGTAATAGCTCGTGAACTTATTTGATCGATGAATCAATAGGATTATGTCGCGTGATTTATATCTATTTTGTTTCGAGTTTCTAGCCATTTGATAGCACTATCACTAATAGTTTACTGGAAATGGCTTCGAATAATGATAGCTATTTTGTTTTATCGTGCTAGGCTAGACTTGCTGGTCAATATTTATGTTCGTTGATAGTTATTACTTATTTATTTATTCACCGGTATGAAAACAGGGATAGTTTGGATAGACTGAAAATGAATTTTTAATTCAACTTCAATGAACATCTAACTATATTGGCTATATGTATATTCGAGCGATTCTGACTGGTGTTTGAAACATGGAAGATTGATATTTCGAATAATTGATCCATCAGGATTTCAATCTTCTAACTTTTCAGTCTTCAAAAGAAATTTTAAATGTAATGATTATTTCATACAACTTTCGGGAAGACCTAATAAATAAATTTTTTCTACTTACTTTTTTGAACAGGTTGATTTCGAAATACATATTATATGTATATATTCATAAGTGTTACGTATGAGAGTGTTCGAGTCTGGGCAGGTGAGGTTTGAATTGCCTTTCTTCACATCTAATCAATATCTGCTCTACGTCCGGACACTTGTGTTGAATCATTGATTAACGTATAGTATGTACTAGAGCTCTCGATTCACGTCACATTTTTGCTAACTATGTTCTTCATTGTTTTAACTTCTATGGTTTGTCGTAACGTCTTATATTGAAAAACAAATTGAAGGTTGTCATAGCTAAAAGAATTAATGTTCTCGTTATTCTTTATATTTGTTAAAGTTTTTATTAAGCAATCAAATCTGTACCAAAGAAATCAATATATTGGTTGCAACATTTAGAGTTCAACATGAAAACTTATTATACTGTTACGCTCTAAATAGGTATACTTTACTAAGGTTTAGTGTACGTATATACATGCATAGTTTGCTGTTGTTTTTACTGGTGGGTATAAATATTCTCTTGGTTGTTTTTTCCACTCTCAAATTTCCCAGACACAGTTTTTGTTGCTAATTTTTTCCAGTTGTGAAGGGCAAATGCCCCCACCATATTTTCGCAAAAGAAATTGCCTTCTGGCAATAATTTGGAAATGAATGACTATACTTTTTATAGTTTTTGTATGCTACCAGTATACATACTGAATAATTATCTATTTAGGTAGAACTTACATTAGTTTTCTCACTATCAACTCTTCATTTTCCTCTTCTACCTCGAGTGCAGTGAACTCTTCTAGTTTGATGTCATGAACAAACACAGAGTAACTATTTTAGCGTGCACGATGTTGAAAAAAATTGATTCAAGACGAACCTTTTGCTATGTTTAAAGTAATTTATTTAATCAACCGAACAGAATTAGCTAATCAGGTTTTGATAGATTTCCATTCGTCAATAAAGCAATACTATTTTGTTATGGCAAAGATTAATTGGAAACTGTGATTGCAACTACGAAATGTGAAATAAAATGGGTTAATTATGCATTATAGTTTGTGATAATTACCGTACATTTGAAGTTGCTATCTGGTATAGTACCAGTCATTTGTATTTGGTATTTACACTGGTATAAACATGCTGTTCAATATGCATTTTCTAATTTCATATCAGTGTTTTTTTTTATATAAAAGTTATAAAAAACCTCACACTATTAATTCTCTCATAGAATGACTGCCATAGAATTAAAAATACAATTAGTTTGCATTTTGATATGTTCTTTAAATGTCAAATTGGATCGATTTTCCGTGATTAGTAATCAGAGCGATGCAGGGTACATAATATTGCCCAGATTTTAGCATTCGTAATGGTGCGTAAAATTAAACGTGTACATAATAAAAGAAGACAGTGATTTTAGTTAGCATATTAATGTACGTATATATTTAGAGAATTATACGCAATTTAAGTTTTTGAATAAATGTTCGTAAGATGATCTATTTCGTCTGCAAATTTATTTTGTTAATTTTTTTCAATTCTATACTATTTCTGTAGCTTGTTTTCTATTTTATTTACGGTTACTATAATTGGTATTAGTAAACTGTATATTTCTAAAATTATCTATTAATTCAATAAATGGTTTTCTGATATTAAAGCTTGACGAGATATTTTCGAAATCAAAGAATTATGATATCTTATTATAATTATTATATATTCTTTTCTGTAATATCGGAAATGTGGAACAGTCCGATAATTCATAACTAACCCTAATTATTTTTCCCCAACTAAATATGGTAATATTAATATATACCATTTCCTAGATATCTCTTTAGAATAGTTAAGTTCTCCTTCACTGTACACAGTCTGTAGTTTCTACTTTGGGGTGTGGCTCTTGTTTTCATTGAGATAATTTCAGTTGCTTCACTTCAATAAAATTATCTCCAATTGTCCCAAACAGATTATCCTATTAACTTCTATGAGTGAAACCTGTTGCTTAGATACATTTTACATCATTCTAGGAGACTTTAATGTACAATTTTCACTAGATTTCAATTTATTTTAATGAACTTTACACTGGTTTCTGAGCTAATTGACCAGTGACATAACATGTTCCCAGTATTGTCATATTTTGTGCACGGGTAACCTTTATATTCTCTCAGATCGATCGATAGATTGTTATTAGGAGAAGTCTCGTCAAGACAAGGAAGTGATACCTTTTTGTGTAGTATATACCTTACACTTTCTCATCTAGAAGGTACTTTAACACTTTCGAAGGTTCATCCTTATAGAAAGAGTCTTATCTTAAAATGATGCCATGTTTATTCCACGTGTGTCTCTAACTAAATAGAATTGTTAAAGTAATGCTGGCCTTTAGTTGTGAAGCACATATGATTTGACCTTTGGCTCCGAGGCAGACGTTAAACCCCTACTAAAATTATATTAAAGCCAGTTCCGTCTCTTGTGATATGAATCTTCAGCAAATCCATGTTAAATTGCCTCCTGTATGTTCACATCTACAGTGTCAGCCTGTATAGCAACTGTAGAAGATGAATGTTAATTCCCTCAATTGATGCTTACACATGAAAGGAGTGGTTACTCACATTGCCCTCATGTTCCGTGTTCCCCTCGTGTCATTTCTATATGCATCTTTTCTTCATTCTATCCGTGTTTTATATTTGATGCATGATCACGTTGCCGCATTTTGTGAATCATGCGATGCCAACACGCGGACTGATGATTATAGCAATGAAGAGCATGCAAGCCGCTTCAATCCACAACTTTGATACTTTCCTGTACCATCTAAAGCAAAGTCTGATTTTTATTTACTCTGCCATCAATAGGAATAGATGGTGTAAGCACTTCTGAAAATCCTAACATTATCTCTTTTTATCTAAATTAATTATAACAGTGAAGATATTGTTTGATTATGGTGTTCTAATGAACCTTTGCGCTATTTTCATTCAGTAAATACATTCATATATTTCCCAACAATAAATCCTTCTTAAAATGTCGGCCATACACATAACTTATCAAAGATGGCTACTATGACGTAATAGTCATACGATTCCGCCGCCAGGGAAATCGTATGATAAGTTATATACAGTTACAGTATCAGTTACACCTGTAGTAACTACACCAGTCTCTTACAGTATCAGTTACACCTGTAGCAACTACACCAGTCTCTTACAGTATCAGTTACACCTGTAGTAACTACACCAGTCTCTTACAGTATCAGTTACACCTGTAGCAACTACACCAGTCTCTTACAGTATCAGTTACACCTGTAGTAACTACACCAGTCTCTTACAGTATCAGTTACACCTGTAGCAACTACACCAGTCTCTTACAGTATCAGTTACACCTGTAGTAACTACACCAGTCTCTTACAGTATCAGTTACACCTGTAGCAACTACACCAGTCTCTTACAGTATCAGTTACACCTGTAGCAACTACACCAGTCTCTTACAGTATCAGTTACACCTGTAGCAACTACACCAGTCTCTTACAGTATCAGTTACACCTGTAGCAACTACACCAGTCTCTTACAGTATCAGTTACACCTGTAGCAACTACACCAGTCTCTTACAGTATCAGTTACACCTGTAGCAACTACACCAGTCTCTTACAGTATCAGTTACACCTGTAGTAACTACACCAGTCTCTTACAGTATCAGTTACACCTGTAGTAACTACACCAGTCTCTTACAGTATCAGTTACACCTGTAGTAACTACACCAGTCTCTTACAGTATCAGTTACACCTGTAGCAACTACACCAGTCTCTTACAGTATCAGTTACACCTGTAGCAACTACACCAGTCTCTTACAGTATCAGTTACACCTGTAGCAACTACACCAGTCTCTTACAGTATCAGTTACACCTGTAGTAACTACACCAGTCTCTTACAGTATCAGTTACACCTGTAGCAACTACACCAGTCTCTTACAGTATCAGTTACACCTGTAGCAACTACACCAGTCTCTTACAGTATCAGTTACACCTGTAGCAACTACACCAGTCTCTTACAGTATCAGTTACACCTGTAGCAACTACACCAGTCTCTTACAGTATCAGTTACACCTGTAGCAACTACACCAGTCTCTTACAGTATCAGTTACACCTGTAGCAACTACACCAGTCTCTTACAGTATCAGTTACACCTGTAGCAACTACACCAGTCTCTTACAGTATCAGTTACACCTGTAGCAACTACACCAGTCTCTTACAGTATCAGTTACACCTGTAGCAACTACACCAGTCTCTTACAGTATCAGTTACACCTGTAGCAACTACACCAGTCTCTTACAGTATCAGTTACACCTGTAGCAACTACACCAGTCTCTTACAGTATCAGTTACACCTGTAGCAACTACACCAGTCTCTTACAGTATCAGTTACACCTGTAGCAACTACACCAGTCTCTTACAGTATCAGTTACACCTGTATCAACTACACCAGTCTCTTACAGTATCAGTTACACCTGTATCAACTACACCAGTCTCTTACAGTATCAGTTACACCTGTATACCTATGACTCATACTTTACTCTAATTAGTTCTCCTATCATATATGTTTTCAGTAGAGGTTTATAGCATTCTTACATATAGTTTGTTCTTCATTCTATTCTTCTTATCAATTTTATTTCTTATCTTTAGTGTAGGTATTACCCGGCTTATCATATACATTTAACTACTTTAGTCCCACGAAATAAACTATCCTCTGAAATTGTATTCTATAAATATTTGTTATTTCAATGATGGTTCGAATTCAGTTTAGTGATATCATCATTACTGTACTTCTATGTAAGTAAAATTCTTCATACATTCGTCTAAGTTCACTCTTGATCGTGACTAATTATTCTTACAAAGACTTGATAGATGCAGCAAATGATGATTAACTTCCACTTACGTAAACGAAGTAAAATGCAGCTGGTTGAACGTATCCAATTAACTTAGTTATTCATGATTTCCTATAACTACCGTTTTGCATTCAATGGGGGTTAGTTCGCTACAGTCCTTATTTAGAATTTATAAGCGTTGTGTGGACGCTACTGTGGAATGTGGCAGTTGCTCGTGTTTTACTCTGTGTTAGGCCATCTAATTGTAAGGGCTTAACTGAAAGTAGACTGGTACAACTTTCAAGTTGTAGTAGCTTTAGTGACTCGGTTAAGCTAATAGAGGAATAAATCTGATGTATCAATTATCTTCTGTATTATTTATATTATATAATCAAGTTGTACCATATATAATTATCTTCTTTAAAGCTTCTTTATAGTGCTAAATTTAATTTTAAACTCATAATGACTGTTTTAATGTGATCGAAAATATCTATAATTCTTTTCGTCGTCTTTATTTGTATTAATATCATTATCTAACTTACCAAACGAGTTAAATTTAATTACATATTCAGCCTATCAAGTTAGTGCATTGTTTCACGGTATACTGTTTACAGTTACTACAATTAATGCTACCACTATTTCATTAGTGGTTTATACAACACTATAGTTAGCTGTAAAGAACACCAATGCTTTATTAAACTCTGTACACCTCAAAATATAATGTTAGAAAGAGGATTTACTTATATTATACTATCGAAGTATATATAGTTACCAAGTGAACTAACTATATTCAGAGCATTTTAAAAAAAGTTTACATTCATGATTATCAAAACACATAAAAAAAAATTATTTACACATTTAATATATTTTTTATTATTCACATTATTTATTAATAGTTAGCTTGGGTAAATTACGAATTGACGGTTAGTTTCACATCTCCGTTCACATACGAGAACTTTTTTAATTGGTATCCATGGTATCTGCAGGTATCAGGGATACCAATTAAACTAAAATATTAATTATTTATTATATCGTTTTCTCTTATACGACCGAAGATGTGAAACTGACCGGTAATTCATAATTTACATCTTGTTATATCTCACCCATTTAGTTAGTTATGTACCTTCATTCATTTTATTTGTTCTGTTCGTTTGTATCATCATCGTGTGTACGAGAGGGATTCATATCCTGGATGCTGTTGCCTAATTCTCAGTAGAAAGTGACCTTGCATTCCCTAGCAAGAAAACATCAGCCCTGACACCAAAAATTAGAGAGGAAAAGAATGTACCCTAAACACCGGAAAAAAGTGCATACCCCTTAAATAAGTGGTTCTTAAAGTGGGGTGTCCGGCACCCCTTTGGGGTCTGGATTGTTTATAGGGGGTGCCTGGGATGGCTGTTTTATATGTTACTTATAAGTTCGGTTCTTGCTGTTAATATCATGCAGAATATACATGAAGTATATTTACCATCACATCTCACCGAATATATTCTAATTGTACCTTTCCAATCTATTACAATGCTCAGGGGGTGCCTGAGAAAAGCAAGGGGTGTGCGAGAAAAATACTTAGAGAACCCTAAAATGGTTTGTCCTCTGGTTAAACAATGTATAGTTCCTCTTTTTCAAATCACTTTTTTATTAACTGTCTACAATAATGTTGTAATCAACACTTATAGTCTTAATTGACACGTACCGTTCACGGAAAGTGCTGCTCTTCACTATAGCAATTGATGTGTCAATGTGAAGTATACTGATGGGACGTGACTGCCACGTGTGCTTTATAGTACAGTTATTTACATTAGTTATAGCACTCATACCAGTGAAAAATCTAGGTACTGAAATTAATGAATAAAAATTATACATTTAAAATCTCAATGTATATTATATATTCCCTTATTTTTATGTGAATTATTGTTGCAGTTAATATATTCAATAAGTAAACTTAATTCTAAATGAATAAATTAGTTGTAAATTATGTGTCGGATACAACATCAGTTTAGATATGTCTACCTACGATGAAAAAACCCTCTGTAACGTATGAAAGTTATTGTTTCTCTTTCTGTCTTATTGGTAATAATAACTTTTTTTCCGTCCTGCTCTCTAATTATTATCACTCTTATTACGTTATTTAGATTGAAAAGTAAATTGTATATGTGTACATATAATTTAAGTTAAAATACCAAATGCATTGAAAAATGTTCTTTTAATTTATCCACTATTTTGACTTTCACTAACTATTTTTTTATTGTATTCGTAATGATTTAAATTACCATTAATATTGAATAATCAATAACCAATTCAATTTTATAATTTGTATTGTATTTTTTATATTGTTAGAGTTAAAGCTCCTCTATAGTGAATGTAGAGTCCTGAGTAAGAGAAATACCCCGTATAGTGAACAAGTTTTCTTTAGTCAGCCATGAATGGTCATTAGTTTTCTAAAACTAATGACCATTTATGGTAGACTAAAGAAAAATTGTCCACTATACGAGGTGGTTCTCTTACTCAGGACTACATTCACTATAGAGGAGTTCTACTGTATTGATTTCTACCTGTTTATTTACCTTACACTATTGACTCACTAAGTCTCTAATTTAGCATAGAGATCTTCCCCATGTCTTTAGTGTGCCTTTCCCCCGGTCGATGGCGCTGTAGCACAAATAGACACTGTTTACTTTGATAAACAGCAACAGTATTTGCCTCGTATAGATTGGTTACAAATTGCAACACATGTTCTATTTCCAATTAGACGTTAAATTATTTTATCATAAATCATGTCTGGAAGTAATTTGTTGGCTAGAAATAACATTCACTTTCTAATGAAAATAAAGAAATTGATTAATTTTTATGAAAGTTTTCTTATTGTTATGGTTTTTTCAATTATTTTTATAACTAATTGTTCAATAGCGTAATTTCAGTTGGTCTTCTTTTTTTAGTTTCAATATCGTTAAGTTCTAATACGATAAAGTGCTGATAGCAGCCTATAACTTTCCTAAGAACATCAATCTAGTTCTAGCACCTTGCAAATAGCTTCGTAAGAATGGCCTTAATTGTTCAATCAATATACCATGAATGTTTTATTGAACACCAACACTCCATCTTGAGAGTCTTAAACCTCACTAGTGTTGTGACAATATGCTTTTAAAATCATAGAGAGTATTGTAAACGGAGAGAATTAAAGAGTATTGAATGGCTCTACACCACCAGCGGTATATAGTATTCGATGCCATTTCATTTCGTCTGTGATATTCTTAAGATCTATGATTTTTAAAGCATATTGCCACAACCCTACTAATCATTTAAATAATAACTATTCCATTCAGTACTGTATTTTTAGCTTCTATTTGTTATCAGTATGAATCATACACTAGCTATGTTCCGTTATAATTAGTTTTTGTTAATTGTTGTAGTGCTATACCTAAGTTATTATATACGGTATAGCCAGTATATGGGTGCTATGTTTGATTGCTGATGATATTCTTTAAATAAATATTAGGACTTAGTCATTTTGAAAGAAATTTAATGTACAATATAAATTTAATTCATCGCATATAAATATAGTATTGCAATTATCTAATATCCTATGATTTTTAATTTTCGATTTAAAGAGACCAGTAAAGTTTTCCATGCTAATATTTATAGCAAAGTATAACAGGTTTAAGTATGCAGCATTCTGGGAATATCGGTAGCCCTTAGCGGTATGTATTGGTCATGAAAAACCAGAAAACTCTGGTAAACCCAGATCATATACCCCTGATAAACCACATTGTGACTTGTGATTATTTTTGTAAATCCCCTAGTGTGTTATACTAGGTTATCTCGTGTGTTTGAATGGCATAGTTAACCTAGTAAGGCATTAATTAACCTTAAAATCTCCATTATTATTTAGGAGGTATGAAGGTTGTCCACTTCCTTGAACTTGAATACCTCTCCCACGTACCTACCCAGTTCTAAAGCAATTCCTCTTGGATGTTTTAGAGGGGTTTCACCCCCTTTATTTCCCAAGATAACACATTCTAATCCAGGATGAGTGTGACTACTTATGCCTGTGACTTTTTCCGCTACTTTTACTTTTTTAGCAGAGTGTACAGCAGTTTGTTCGAAGTGAAAGTGAGCCGCTGGCGCTAGGCTGCGCAACACATGCCTTCTATTCAAATTCTCATATATACATTCTATACCATATCGACGGTATATCAATTAACTAAATGTTAATAAGATTTGTGTGCATTCTCACCTGAAATGTCCCTTCATGTATCACCTATCCTGATAATTCTCTTTATTCTATCTAATATATTTTAGAGGTATTTTATCAATAACTTATTTAAACTGATTGAATTAGATTCTTAAATGTCTGAAAATTGAAGCATCGCAACTTTTAGAAAAGAATTTGAATTATTTATTTTAGAATTATTTTCTTTGGCTATAGATGTTTTTTTTAATCTCTAAATCTTAATTTTTGCCTATTTTGTTTCTAACTAAAATTTTGTTCAATTGCAATATCTTTTTGTTAGTTTTTAACACATTAGTTTACATCTGTGATTAAAGCACTAAATGGAGACTAACACGAAGTAGCTTTTTTGCATACAAGAGCATTATCACGGTCGCTCAAAAGGTCTAAAGAATTTATATTGAAGATAAGTGATTGACTGAAGTTACTGCGATGGGTTTTAGTTTTATCTTTTTAGAATTTTATGGTTTTAAATTAATTTAAATTAATATTATATAGTTTAATTGTTTGATAATAAATGTATTTAGTTATACCGAGTATAAAAGGTCAGTGCAGTATGTTGCTCATAGAGGTTATTGACTCACGAAATGCGACACATAGATCACTAAAGGTTTTTCTGGAACTCATTAGTTACTTGATTGCATAAGTTTTCACACTGTAATTGTTGCGTTAGGAGGAAGTAAAATCACGCTAGAGGATTTACCAAAAATGCAAGTCATTGAAAAGTTATATAAGAAATGCTATGAAATACCTAACATTTTTAAAAAATATTGAGTATTTAGTGACATCATTCCTAGAGATGCATTAGTCTGTGTGCCTTTGTATGAATAGAGTTATACTTTGGGGTAAATTGCGAATTATCGGTCAGTTTCACATCTTCGGTCATATAAGAAGAAACTATATTATTATTGTTATTTTACTTTTATCGGTATCCATGATACTTTTTTCTTATATGACCGAAAATGTGAAGCTGACCGATAATTCATAATTTAACCCTAGCAACATTTTCCTGCTTGGGGTAAGTTTTTAATTACCGGAAGTTTCCACATTATCGAGCATACGAAAAAGAAAAATCAACTACATGAAATAACGAGTTGAAATATTTAATTTGGTCTAAATGATCGAATATATGGCATTTTTCTATAACTCTGATCTTACCCTGTATTATAACTTTTTTATATCAATATTTATGATGTACTTATTAAATTAATGAATGCACAATAAAAAAATTTCCATTTTTTATGAAAATATTTTAAATTTTAAATTTATTAAAGGTTAATAATTGATACCCCTAAAAATCATAGAAAACGGCTGAAGAAAGAAATTTTTTATAGTAGGGATAACTCTTACATTACTTTGGCTTGATATTCATCACTAAAATAAGACTATATGTAAGTATAATGTAACTATTATCATTATGCATGAGTGAACATTCAATTTATTTTTAATTGCAGTAAAATATTACTTAGTAATATAATTATAAAAGTTAAATAGAAAATAACATTAGTCATTATTTAAAATAAAATCATTTTATTAGACAGTCTTGACAATTTAAGACAAATAATGATCGAAAGAAATATTTATCTATGGTAAGACCGTAAGGTACAAATTATCTATTAGTAATAATAATTAATATTTATTTTTAATTATTATATCTTTTTTCCTTATATGGCCGAAGATGCAAAACCGTCCGATAATTCGTAACTTACCCTAAATAAAAAAAATGGGAATTCTACAGCGATTTCTATGTTTTTTTTCTGTGTTCTTCTAATTGTGGATTTACCAAAGTCACTTCAAGGTTACTTTTATTTATAAAAAAATACCTTATGTAATAATTGCAGTGAAATAAGGAATTAGATATTTTATTTATTGTCTAGTCATGTTACCCCTAAGATTTACTGCATTCTCATAAAAAATAGTTTCTTAAGATTTACCAGATGAAATAGTGTCAGTTTTTTCCGTCATTATAATTGTATGTTTTGTCTATTCATGTATGTTTTATTAGTTTTTTTAACAGACTAAAAAATGTATTTAAGTATCATTGTTTGTTTTTTCAGCATGATGTTGCAAATTGAATGTAGAATTTTTTTTATTAATTATTTACCTTCATTATACCTCGTGTAACTATTTGTTTTAATTTACTTCCTTACTTTTTCAAGTATCTCATTTTACTCCTGTTGATTTAAATGATTTGATAGTATTATGTTATAAATATTCTAGTCTTTTTAAATACAATAATATTGAACTACATTTAATTTCAGTATGTAGAAGTAGCTAAATATTTATTAATTATATTTGGAGTAGTCGCCCATGAATTTGTTAGTTTTCTATGGATTGCTGCAATAGAAAATTTTCTAGGTACAACTAGTCTATACTGTTTTTATCATGCATGTCTTATTTTTCCTCCTACTTTTTCTATTCTGCAATAAATTTTTCAATTTTCAATCATAGAATAAAAATTATTGAAGCCAATTTATATTTTTACATATCTTGTAATCAATTATAAATTTTATCTGTAGAATTCACGTTCAAGGTTATACCACCGTTAAGTAAAGCAAACGACAAATGCAATATTTCAAAGTTATTTAAGAATGAAATGTAGTTGAAATTGGGATCTGTA
Organism: Caprella mutica; assembly: GCA_947561585.1. Taxonomy (NCBI): domain Eukaryota; kingdom Metazoa; phylum Arthropoda; class Malacostraca; order Amphipoda; family Caprellidae; genus Caprella; species Caprella mutica. Next base: position 1,148,978 of record CANNZV010000006.1, read on the forward strand.
AGTTTGTATGTTAAAAGCGTAAATTTGACTAGTTTATCCTGGTTGTAGTTTAAGTATAATACTAGTTATCAGGATGTATAGGTTGCATAGTTTATCCTACAGATGCATTAGCAATGGACATGAATAATCATGTGCTGGCGTTATTGGAACGCAACTACCTAATCCATAGTTCAGTACTCCGATAAGCTGAGTTGTTATGGTCAGTGGTATGAACTCGTTTTTAAATAGCAAAAAATGTATCAGTTCTTTTTTCTCTGACCTTCATTTGATTATCTATTACAAAGTGTCAAGTGGATGGTTAGCAGCCGGCATTTTTGTCGTCTGCTGCACCTACACAGCCAGAGTTCTGAAGAGTAAGCCATTGGCGGTCACAGGGAGAGGTTGTGTAGAGGGAGCTACTCCACCAGCGTACTGCATTCCATCAACACATTGTGCTAGTAAAAGCCTCTCCCTATTTATAAATACACTGAACAGTTAAAGATATAAAATGGCACGAGCTTTAGATTTAGACACTCAGTTGTCCATGCCTAACTATTCCTATGTATTTAAATTTGAGGAGGATTTTGACACTCCCTCGCAACGCGAGTGGTTTCGTGATAATTGGCAGATAGCTTTTTACTATGTCGGCTTTTATATGATAACTATTTTCGCGGGGCAAGCGTTCATGCAAAGTCGTCAGCGGTTCGAACTTAAATATCCCCTTTTCGCCTGGAATGTATTTTTAGCGACGTTTTCCATCTGGGGAGCGTACAGATCTTTACCGGAACTGGCTTACGTTTTAAAGAACTTTGGGTTCCACTACTCCGTCTGCATACCTGGACCCAGGTGAGTCTTTGCAACATTATACAACTAATTAACTTGTCGATACTATTACTAAAACTACGGTATATTACAATTAAAATGTATATGCATTGATGTATAATCTGCGTTTCACTTTTTCGATCATACCTATAAGAAAAATATGTAAAAAATACTTATTTCATACTGATCGGTAATGTGTAACTCTTCGATAACTCTGCAGTTACCCCTAATGTTTTTTTCTAGAGGGTATGGCAAGTTGCACAACCCTGAAGCTTTTTCTATCTAACCTGTGTTTGTAATTTATGACGTACATTTATTGCCTTTCTCTTTGCAGTCTGTGTTTTTGTGTATTTTTTTAGTGTGTAGGTCACTAGTTACATGGTTAGAGCAATTGACTAATGCATTAGTTATTCATTTTAGTATTTATCACCCTCATCTAGAAATCAATGCTGCAAACGAGTCAGTCAGTAACTTGTATTAGTAACTTTGTCTCTAATGGATTATTGATCTGTCTGTACCGTGGTGAATACAGTAGCATACGTCTGAATGTGAATTGTTTCTCAAGTTACAACTCCATATTTTTTATCTCTAAGAGATCAACAATCTGTTATTGTGAATGCATCTAACATAGCGCGTTCAATCGTATGTTCAGTGTGTAAGTATCGTACGAGTCTCATACCTACATCAGTGCATCTACTTCTAAGTCTTACTATCAAAGCTTATCCGGTTAAACTGGTCACAGCGCTCAACCTTTAAAGACCTTGTTGTACATAGCATGCTTTCATAAGTTAGATAGTACAATAATGAATAACTTTATTTTACAATAACACTGTGACTATTTTAACCGTTTCCCGTTAACTATCGCTTATCTAGATAGCAACAACAGTCTCTGAATTGTAGATCACGTGTTTATAGCACGTGGTATGGTCTTCAGACAACGTGATTAAGACAAGCAATGTTATTTGATGTCTACACTTCGCTATCTTTGATTGCGATAAGAAAAAATGCATTAGTAATCTATGTTCACTTGATAAATTGCAGATAGCTCACTCGTGTATTTCTCAATGAGCTTGACTATTGAAGTGGGCACGTTTATTCAGGATGGTATCAGCTGATTGAAGTGATACAGAAGGTGATCGCCCCATCACAGTACAAAGGTCATTTTGATGACAGATACTGTTGCATCTTTGCTTGTTTGTCACTGATACTTTATCTGTTGTCGAGAAGAACCTGTAATTCAATACAACTGTCGAATGTCTTATACCTTTAATTGGTTGTATCAAACTGAGTTACGAATTATCAACCGGTTACAAGAAAAAACTATATAATAATAGCAGTTAGTTTATTTTAATTGGTATCCATGGTAAATAAAATTGGTACCAATTATAATATTATAATTATTATATAGGTTTTTCTCATATGACCGAAGATGTGAAACTGATCGGTAATTCATAACTCATCCTAACTGAGCGATGTGTTGCATAACATTTACCATTAATAGATTGGTATTCATCTTCTATGATCTTTACTCATCTCGGCTTAAAGTTCTAAAAATAAGTGTCTATTTAGGGCCTCGCGTCTAAGCAATCGATTCTATCACCTCCTTTAAAAGACACTTTAAATATAGTGTGAAGAGCACACTTTAAATATAGTAACGAAAGGACACTATAAATCTACCTTTTTATTCTCAGTCTGGTTTCAAGTTCTTTTTCTTCTGTTTTTCATTTCTTATATCATTATGTACCCCTGCCATTAAACTATAACAATAATAGTAATACGTTTCCAGACAAACTTTGACCGTTTGGTCAAATATCCTGAAACTGCAGTTCAATATTGACCAGCATGACTCAGCACAAATGACTATTTCGATAATGAAGTCAAAGTGACATCTCAGGAAATTATTTCATTTGGTACGTTTTTAATTAGATAGAATCTGACGATAGGTCTTTTTAACCTATATCTCTGATTATGTTCATACATATTTATAATAATTATGAATAGATGTTAAGTCAATAATTGAAGTGAAATGATACCTTATTATTATTTATTTCTCCTTCAGTTACCCTTTAAACCGAAAATATCAAAAACTGCAAGTCATTCAATAACAATTCAACTAACTGCACATATTTTCTGTAATGTATTTTAATTTGCTATAGAGTTCTATGTAACTTATGTATATAATTTTGCAGTGTATGTATGTAAAGCAATTGCACAGTCTTTTTCTGCAGTGTCCTGACCCTTACCTTCAGGTAGAGTGTTAATTAGGCGAAGGTTTTGTTTGTTCATTTTGTTTACTCTACCCAATTTGCTAAGAGATTCGTAACACAATGTACAACCTTAAGTTATGGTAGATCAACGGAGACTTTATCTTCTATGACTCAACCTTAACTTTCTCTGCGGGATGATATCCTTTGATTAGTTCTCTTTATTCTGACGTCAGAATGAGACTACCTAGTTATGTTACATTGGAAAAATGATGATTATATTTTTTTTACGGAAACCTCAAATGTACCCCCATGGGTAAATTTCCCCCAGGTTGGGAAACCCTGGTCACTAGATAATCGAAAAAAGAAGTTTGCAAGTAGCTGTCAAATTTATAATAAGCAAGTTACTTACAGTAGCGGTGTGTTTTTACCGTCTGCTTAGTGCCTATGCATTAGTCCTAGCACTGTACATTGGCTTTGTTTACATTTGCAGTGTTGGGGTTTTCCAGGTCCTTAGGCTCTCTTTTTTTGCATTTAATTTATTGGTGCCATAGTATAATGACTCGGTGAACATATTCTCAAATTCAATATGCGAGATACGTTCTTTCTTTTGAACTGTATTACATTTGTAACTATTTTTTTACTCAATTAACATGTTCACAAATTTGAAAATGTGTCCTTTCTTTTGAACTGCATTACATTCTTCCTATTTTCAGTTTTATTATTCAAATTGTAAGATATACTATTGATATCCCTTTGCTGCTGTTCATATCTATATCTTCCTATTTATCTAATAGGCTTAAATATCTCACCCCGTTCACACTAACATTACCGCAGTTCCTAATCCTTTGAAATACATTAGGTACCTTTAAAAAGCATGCAATATTCTCACTATAACCTATTCAGCACACTTCTTTTTATAGCCAATTGACACACTAATTTAGTAAGGTGATGTCTGCCTATTTAACTTGTTTGGTGTCTGCAAGCAGATGCATATTTCCTACCTAAAAATGGTACGAACAGTTAATTAGATGGTATTTGCGAGTCTGAAATATTAGAGGACGAAGTCATCTCATTTTCTTTATTTGTGCTTTTAATTTTTTGACTGGACTGTAAATAGATTTCCTACACCGGAATGTTCTTCACCGTTAGAGTCCATCGCTAGTGGAATATTATTTGTATTGACTGTAAATAGATATTGTATGAATGTTATTATTATTTGTATCTTGCAGAAATTAACTACTTAATTTCCTATTCATGACTTATTTAAAAGATATTGTGGATAATTTTAAACTTATTCTGTAGACTATTTAAAAAGTCCTTACTTTGAACAGCTTAAATAAAAATAATCAATAAGTTCATGCTGAATTAGGGATAACATTTTTATTATCTTTAGATTTGATAATTTAAATTTTTAAATCTAATGGTAACCTCGTTACTGCTGACCCTAAAATGCATCCTTTTGACCTCAAATGCTCCAAATAAGGTCATCCGAACCATCATTTGACCTCATTCTGACCGCGACACATCTGCTCTAAATCTTGGGACATTTTTTCTCTTAAACTCTAGTGATCCGTTACTCTAAATCTAGTGTATATTCTAAATCTAGTGTATGTTCTAAATCTAGTGTATGTTCTAAATCTAGTGTATGTTCTAAATCTAGTGTATGTTCTAAATCTAGTGTATGTTCTAAATCTAGTGTATGTTCTAAATCTAGTGTATGTTCTAAATCTAGTGTATGTTCTAAATCTAGTGTATGTTCTAAATCTAGTGTATGTTCTAAATCTAGTGTATGTTCTAAATCTAGTGTTTATTCTAAATCTAGTGTATGTTCTAAATCTACAGTATCTCCTGTATTAGAAGTACCTACTCCATTTCGAAATAGAAAACAAAGAAACGTTTTATCACTGTTCTATTGTTTCGAAATGGTTTGTTATATATGAGGGAAAAATTGTTATGACTATATCTTGTATTTATAAATGTTGCTATATATTCCCTTATGAAATTATATATGTGGGATGATAGTAGAAATAACTGATATCATTAACTAATTTTACCAACATGCTCCTAATTTCTTAAATATTTATATCATTGAAGATCAATTTTTTTTTCACGTAGCCATATAGAAAAGTCATGCTTCCTAAGGGCCGTACACACGCAGGGTTTTTTAAGTCTTTCCACCAGACTTTTTGCTAAGCTCCTCCTACTTTTTCCACTAGAATATAAGGAAAAACGATATAATAATTATTTTATTTTAGTTGGTATACCTGCAGGTATCATGGATACCAACTAAAATAAATAACAATTATATCGTTTTTTCTAATAATCTCGTTGAAAAAGTAGTAGGAGCTTAGCTAAAAGTCTGGTGGAAAGACTCAAAAATCCTGCGTGTGTACGGCCTCTTTCTTAATCACTTTAGTTAGCATTTCCCATTTCTTTATCTCAATAACATACATAGCAATGTATAATGTATATGGTAACACATAGCTCTGTTTCATCGTATAGTTCTTAAGATATGCACTATAGTGTGTATGATGTCATACCACCGCCTACAACTAACCGTTACTCTTTATCTAATTGGTTATCAGTTAAATCAGCAGATGTATGTAGAGTTGTTTCCTATGTTTCACTGGGTAGGTACTAGCAATAATATTGTGACTATAAATAAATAAAATCAATCACTTTCCTGAGTGTATTTTTATATTGATTAATTAAAACATATTACCTTACGCTTAAATAATCCTTCATTAATCACTGTCACGTTATTTACATCTCCCTTCCTAATTATTTATCTAAATAAGGACTAAGATTCATTTTCTTCTAATTTCTCTAAAATAAGGCCAAGAAAGCATTAATCTGCTGTGCTATTTTCATATCCGGTTGTTTTCCCTCGGGATTAAAGCGGATCTTACCCCGGGTGAGCATGCGGGGGTGGCGAGCCTGTCTGCTCCCTATTGATTGACCCCCTCTCCCCCATTGCGCCCCCACACCATAGCCCCCCTCTCCATTATTTAGAGGGAAACAGTAGCCCCCCATATCTACTGCCGTATATTGACTATACTATTGCTATTTGCGCTATGGTTACACATGGAAATATCTACAATGAAGCAATTTATTCGAGAATACAATTTTTTTTAATGAATTACAATATTAAACTGTAATAGAATCTTTCTAAAAGATTATTCTTTTAAAGGAGGTAAAATTTTATTTAAAATAACTAACTTCTATTTAGTTAGAATTTTCACTTCATATTTTGAAATGTATTCACATTGCGTTATATTTGTTCAGTGCATGGCTATTAGTTTTACATGCAATGCGTGACTAATTCCATGAAGTCGCACTGCTAATGACTGTCGGTGCGTGATTTCTCTGACATCGAAAGTTTTGTTGATGATTGAAAAAATAAGAAGCAAGACTGCTTGACTGCGTTTCCTAACTCTTTCTTAACTAACTTCTCTAAGTAATTCCTAATACAAATGCATTTAAATCTATTAAATATATGCCATTATAATCTTTATTTATATATATATATATAGAAAAGATCTCTTATATACTAGAGTACAGATATGTGATGTCAAAACTTTTATATTTCTAATTTTAAAGTGTTCTGTTTCTAACTGTATCTTTTGTTTTTCAGTTTCCTTGACAACCGCGTAGGTGGGTTCTGGAACTGGATGTTCACCCTCAGCAAAGTACCAGAACTGGGCGACACTGTTTTCATCGTGCTGAGGAAACAGCCTTTGATCTTCCTCCACTGGTACCACCATGTTACAGTACTCCTCTACTCGTGGTGAGTACATTATAATGTTTATTAAAAATGAGTGAAACTAGTGTTTCTTCAACTCAAGTACGACATGCTCATGTTTCATTGGCTTCTTTTTTCAGACGTTAGAAATAATTGCATTACCCTATAAAAAGTTTCTTTGAATATGTAAGAATAAATAATAAGTAGGACTGGGATACTATATAGCTACCGGTGGTTTAGAACGATTCAATACTGCTTAATTCTCTCCGTCTATAATATTTTCGGGATCTATGATTTTAAGAGCATATTGTCCCATCCCTAGTAATAAGTATTATTAATTAATACCAATTGGTTATGATTCAGTAAAATAAAGACTGGAAATAGTACAGGAAAGTAAGTAAAGTATCCAGCTAATAGGAAATAAACAAAACTCTGCAATTAATCAGTTACCATATTAAATATTTAAATTACACAGCTTGAGATAATTTAATACCAATAGTTCTAATGGAACCATTAACGCTTTACTAAAAATTATGATATGTAGCTTCTTAGATTTTATTATCCAGTGACCAGTTAAATCATATGAACAAATTCACCTACTCAATATAAAGTTCAACATTGTGTTTAATGATATTTAAAATGTGACTGGCTTGTAAAATAGGACCTTTGTAAAACTGCAATGAAAATATATTAAACTAGTTGTGAATCTTTTGAATTTCTACTCGTTCAACAATTCATCTAATTGTAACTTTCAGGTACTCTTACTCCGACTACATCGCAACTGCCCGTTGGTTCGTGCTCATGAACTACATCGTCCACAGCATCATGTACTCCTACTACGCTCTCAAGGCCCTCAAGTTCAAGGTGTCTCGGTTCGTGTCCATGTTCATCACCACCGCACAGCTCGCCCAGATGGTCATGGGGGCCGTGGTCAACATTTGGGCCTACCAGGTCAAACAGGTCAGTGGTGCATTACATCATTATCTACTTGCTCAAAGAAATCATTTTGTAAAAACTTATTTTATAGCTCAAGAATAAGAAATAAATCATCATAATCCTAAACATCTCTGCAAATATATATCTTACGAGACTAATTTTTCTAATATCTATTTTCAGGCTGGTAACGAGTGCCACGTCTCGTACGAGAACATCAAGATCTCGCTGATAATGTACACCTCGTACTTTGTCCTCTTCGCTCACTTCTTCCGTCGTGCCTACATGAAGAAACCTTCCTCCGCCCTTCAAAAGCCAGTGAAGAACGGAGAAGTCGCCTACGATTACGTCAAGGGAAAGAAGGGCAAATTCGATTAATGGCCCTTCCCTCTAGAACTTCTCCTTTATTTTTTGAGTTGTTATCAAAAGAATGTTTTTTTCCTGTGTTAAATTCTGTGAGTTATAATACATTCCTCCTATTCTTATCTAACTTTTTATTATTGGTAGTTGTAGTCACAAATGCTCTACAATTCGTTACAGGTTTGTTTTGGTTAGTGACGAAGTTATGTTTTCTTCGATGTTGATGTTGATCATTAACTTTAAATATTGTTGTCTGAATTTGTACCGGAGGTATGGCGATAAGAAATTTGGAAATGTATAAATTGGTAACTTAATGGGTGAGTTCACAAAATTCTTGCTAAATTTTTGTAAATTAGATGAAAGTGTTAAGGTTGGTGAGAAAGACTAGTTACGGGAAATACTTTATTTAGGAATTAGTAGAAGTACGATAACCGCCACTGTGCGTCCTGTTTGTACCTATTAAATAGGAGCTATCTTGATATTGCGTAGATTTCATCTAATAGTAGAACTATGAGTAAGATTTAGAGCATTCCGTGGTATAGTGCTTCACATTCAGTCAACATTCCGTCAGTTTATGAACTCCTTATTTTTAAATTCTAATAAAATTTGAGGTTTAAGCTATAATGTACCTAGAATGATCTATTCCATGGTTATTTGATTACCATTCCGTTTACACATTTTCAGTAGGTTGCATTTAAATGGAAATTGGTAGCAATGTGTTGGTAGATAGCGGGTGACTATTTCCGTAATAGCAGTTATCAATATTGTGCCTCTATGTTAATTGATATCGTTTCTGTTATTTGAATCTACTTATATGATTTCTATTGAATAACTCTATTGTAATATATATTTCTGTAACAAAAAAAGCTATATTTCAGCTATGTAATTTGCACAACTCTTAGGTAAGATAACTAGGAGCGTGATTTTGATCTAGATTTTCCTGGATGATATTTTGCCTTCTACCCCGACTCAGTAAGACGCTAGTTATTTAAACTTAACAGGTTGCTAAGAAGCGACTGTGATAATAACATGTTATTCACAACTATTCCATTCTACTCTCTTCTTTAAGCATTCAAGACATTCTTGTAAATAACTTAGACCAGTGCAAGGTAATATGGTCTGGGTAACATATGAATATTTTGCTGGTGTACATTTTAACAGAACACTCTAAGTTTGATTGTTTTTCAGTGGAAAGTGTTCGAGAGCCGGTTGTTCAAACTCTTATTTATAATTTTGTAAGTCACTGTATATTAAGATGGTGTAGCTAATAGGCTTCATGCATGTTAGCTACATTTGAGTTTGACTTACACTTAGTCTTTTTCCATTTTCGTTATTTACTGTTGTAGTGTGTAGTGAATACAGTTTTCTTTCCGTTAACACAAGTGCTACATCGATATGTGCCATTCCATCCTTTTGCCTTTTCGACAAAAATATCATTTGCATTCATTTCCAATTGGTTTACATTACTACTGTTGGCTCCTCCTATCAGACCAATCAGAGGAAGACTTATCGTTAAAAACTTCTTCCATAAAAACATTACTAAGCTGCTTATAAAGGCAAAGAGACGAATGTGGTCCTAATGTGTAGCTGCTAAGATAAATATTTGTGGAGTCTTACTAAAACATTGTGCACTGTTGTAAATGGGACGAGTGACTATACTGAGAAAAATACTGATGTTTAAGGATATTCTTGTTTATTTTCTTTGTAATCAAATTGTCTATTTAGTCTGTTGTATGAGAGTAGATAACAATCACACAATACATTAAATTGAAAATAACTAATTTCTCAATTTCATTATCCTATATTATTTGTTTAATCACTGTATCAGACTGATCATGAATTTAAATACATAGAAAAGATGCTAGTGTATTCTCAATATTTGTGAAATGATGCATATAAAAAAGCATATGCAAATCATGAAATAGCTACTTATGCAAATAGAAAAATTGATTACTGATAGGTAGGGTTGTGACTTTGCATATTGGTGAAATAATGCATATGCTTATAAAAAACGCATATGCAAAATAGAAAATGCATATGCAAAATAGAAAATGCATATGCAAATTAGATGCACATTAGAAAAAATAATATGCAAATAGAAAATGATTAGTAAAATAAGTTGAATTTTTTGATATTCAAATAATAAACTTTTACATATATTAATGAATAGTATCAGGCAAATGATTACAAGCTAGTTTTTTTGTTCTACTTAAGAAATTTATATTATTATAGGCTAGGTTATAACGAGGTGGGGAACTTGGTTGAACTCTGCTTCTTAATTTTCCAGATATTTATCAGAGTGAGAATGTCAAAAACTTCTACAGAGCATAAAAATAATGAAAGTAAGTCTTGTGTTCATATATTCAACATTCTCCGTAATTCCATTAACAATAGAGCAAATTGAGGCGCGAGGCAGGTCAATTTCCAAAGTAATCACATAGATAAAAAAAATGAAATTTTCTCAAGAATATTTATGATAGAGATATTACGTAAAGCTTTTATTAGTAATCACTAATCAGTACATATTATCCAAAAATGAAGGATATTCAATCCTCAGAGACATAAATTCAATTCTGACAGGATAATCTGCACAAGTCAATCTACATGAAATCTTAAAATAACTTGGCCCATCAAATATGGCGAGTCTTATATACGCACCTCTAGTTACCTTCGCAGAATGCGGGAAGGTCATATTTTAGCCGTGGTATATTTATTTATCATCTCTTCATATGATGTTGAGGGGATATTTTCTCAGTACAAGAATATACAGTAACAAGATTACGTGCACTCGGTAGAACGCATACCTTCGCCGCCGCTTTTACCCGTTCTCTCCAAAAATCTGACAAAATGGTTCCTGTATATTGACCAATCGTCCCACCAAGTTTCATGCAATATGGTTCAATACTTTTTGAGTTAAGAATAACAATGACCTTGACCTTTGACCGGGTCGCTCCCAAAATTTTACAATAAGCTCACCGGATATTGGTCAATCATTTCACCAAATTTCAGGCAATTTGGTTCAACACTGTTTCAGTTATGCGAATAACAAGATGATAAATAAATGCCGGATAAAATATAACCTTTTGCAAATTTGCGGAGGTAATAATAAAATTTAATTAACTTATCAACTGATTTTCATATTTTCTAAACTAGTGTTACTGTTTATATTCATTTATATATTATATATATACGGGTAAAGCTCGTACAACAGACAGTATACAGGTATAGCCCCCCCCCCCCCCCTCTCCTACAAAGGATATTTAACTTTGCTAACTTAAGTATATTAAAAGAGGTTAATTTAATTAAATTAGCACTGTTGGTTCTAATATATTTTTCGCGTATTATGTTTGAAAATATATATTATGAAATGGAAGACTTGAAGTGAGATCATACGAATTTTGTAATGTAGTCTATATTGTAGTCTCTATAAAAGTTCCTATTTTATCCTCATTTGAATTGTCAGTTTATGTATGTTTCATTGCAATAAAAAAAAGTTGGTTATTTTATCATGCCTTTAATTTTTATTATAATTATGTACATTTAACTAAATTTTGAAAATCGGACTTGTATTTTATTCAGTTATTATAATTAGTTACATTTAACACGAAATTATGAAAATCGGTTACCAGTTGTCCGGGTTCGAGTTGTCCTGTATACCAGTTGTCCGGGTACGAGTTGACCTGTATACCAGTTGTCCGGGTACCAGTTGTCCTAGAGCCATTTTGTATATATGCGTTTTATAAATGCATATATTTGCATATGCGTTTTATAAATGCATATTCCAAGCAAATATGCACACTGCATAATATGCAGTGCATATTGTCTCAACCCTACTGATAGGTAATGGTTATTGAAATAAGTTTTTTTTATATATTATGAAAGCTACATTTTTATTCTATTTCAGAAATTTAAATTATTATAGGCAATGTTACAGCGAGGTGGGAATTTCGGTTGAACTCTGCTTCTTAATATTCCAGATATTTATCAGAGTGAAACTTCTACAGAACATAGAAATAATGAAAGCTAGTCATTTGTTGATATATTCAACATTCTCTGTAATTTCATCAACAATGGAGCAAATGGATTCAATCTCTATAGTAATCTCAGAGATGAAGAAGATATTGGAAATTTTCACAAGAATATTTATGACAAGAGATATTACGTAAAGCTTATATTAGTAATCAGTATTATCCACAAATGAAGAATATTTAAGCATCAGACATAAATAAATTCAATTCTGACAGGAGAACCTGCACAAGGCAATGAAAATGAAAGGCTAAAATAACTTGGGCCATCAGATATGGTGAGCACAAGAATATTTTAGCTGATAATAGGATGAAATTGAACTTTGAAGACTTAAAATATACAGTAATTATAAAATGAAATTCAAATATTGACTGATTTTCCTGTTTTCTAAACTAATGCTAATATTCATATTCATCTATATATTATAAATATATAATATCCTTCATATTTATGACTTGTTATATGTACTTTCATAACCGGAACGGAAGTATTTTCTCAATCACGAGGGAGAAAAATGGTGAAGTCATGACAATTTGGCTCAAGAATGCAAAATCTTCATCAAACTCTGCTGTGTCAATTTTTTTTTTTTTTTTTTGAAACAAAGTAACCTTTTGTATAATATTTTCCATCAGGAAACTGAGGAAAAATAATGAAACTGATAAATTGCTATTACTCCGTTTTAGGAGTTTTGCTGAACTATTTAACTATTTTTCTAAAATAATGTTATCACATACCTATAGGACGGAGTGTTTTGATATTTGACATCTTGTATATATATCCCAATGTATATCATTAGTTATTTCATCGGGTTTAGATTTATATTTTATAAACTTAATTATATTAGAAAATTCGTTATCTTGGTAAGTATACTGCAACTCAAATCACACACAGCTATTAGTTACAGGCTTATAGGCTAGCTGTTCTGCAGACTGCTGGTAGGTCATAACGTTCTAAATAATACACTGTTGAAAATAATGAGATTGAAATAACAGTAACTATTTTATTTAACGTTACAATGACCTATATAGAATATATACTTAAAGAGTGTAGTTAGAAGTATCCGTGTTTTATACATTTCTGTGCGGTATTGACAGGTCATTTCTCACTTGTTTTCTGCGTTTTCGGTTCTATAAACTTCTATCTTCAGTATCTTATAATCCACAGCTTCAACAATTTAAAGGTAGGTATGAAAAATTGTGATTAAGAATTAATAAATGCGATATGTTTTTACGATACCTCTGCTGTGCCATATTGATAATTATAAAACATTGTCAGATATTTAAATTGTACCTAACCATAACGGACAAAGTCAAAATTAATTAAGTATACTGTATAGCATGCAGAGTTCAATTTTTTTCAAATTTTATGAAATAAGTATGGAGCTGATTTTTACATAGGTAAAAGAAATAATGTGTAGTTTCTGCAGAGTGCAGACTTGTCTAACTTATCTTTAGGTTGAGTTTTCACATAGGGTCAACCGGTCAACTTGTCAAGCAGGTAAATTGCGGCACACTAACTAACTGCGGCACACTAACTAACTTCGGCCTCTAACAACAGAAACATCATAGATTCAAAACACTCGTTAAAAACTTAAATTAATAAATTATAGCATCCATTGCGCTTCTTAGGATAGGTACCATGTTTCAGAGGCTGGAAAATTGTAAGCCAATTTTTGAGCCAAAATTTCTCAAAAAATCTGAGCCAAGCCAATTTGGCTCATTTTTAGAAGATTTCAAGCCAAAAATAACATGGGAACATAGGAATTAATTCAAAATTTAAAGCAAATTAGACATATCTGAGATTTGACCATTTCAAATGATCAAATCTAAGCCAATTAATTGGCTTTAACTGACATATTCTTATACATGGGATAGGTATGCAACATTTCAATGTAATTTCAGTTCAGAATGTTTTAGAGACTCTTTTGAGCCAGTCGGCAGTCTGCAAAACATGCATGAAGTTTACCTGGCGACTGTTGAGACCTTAAAATTAGTGTCCTCAGCCTGAAGTATCCGGTGACAATTTTCCTATTAATTCCTATGTTTACATGTAATTATTGGAGAGTATTTTGAATTATTTGGCCCGTTTAGAGAGAAATTTGAAAATCTTTGGAGAGAAATTGCGCCCCATAGAATAAATATCTGGAGACTAATTATGCACGCTTTGCAGACTGGCTCTTGAGAGAAATTATGATAATTTGATCATTTTGGAGAGAAATTTGGTTATTCTTGAATCTTGGAGAGAGCTGGAGAAACAAATTGAGAGTTTTTGAGACATACTATTTTACTTGGCCTGAGTATTTTATTTCTATGTTCCTATCATTTTCTGTAAAAAATCCTGGGTATCAATATCATGTATGTGAAGACCTTCTTTTCAGACTGGTACAAGACTACAAACACTTTAATAACAGTTTCTGCAGTGCAGTCTGGTAGCATTATGGAAAATTAGATATTTTAGCCCTAATCATTTGTATTTGAAGAACTCAAAAGTATTGTTATTATATTATAATTAAAAATTCACCATTCAAATGCCATGCAGACAAATGGAAATAAATGCCATGCTTTATTACTGGGCCACTTGAGACCAATTTGGTGTCCCATGTTACAAAGTGTGGCAGGAAAGTTGCCAGTTTAGTGAGAAAAAGGATCAAGGTCTCCACATTTAAGATACTTTACACTTACAAAAGAATTTTGACTTCCTAGTGAAGATTTAACACTTAGAAACATAATTATGCTTTATGTTTGATGCATGTGCATCTCTTGAGATTATTTTGAAAGTGATTCACTTCTATTTAAATGTTTTTCAACTTATTTAACCCCTCAAAAGTCGCCAATATACTTGCGACTTTGTACATAGTTTGGTGATGGTTTAATTTTGATTATACTGATCTTTGAAAATACTACAAAACATCCAGTCTGCAGAAACTAGTAAAGTGTTCAAGTGTTTGTAGCAATATTAATGTAAATAAAGGAATTGATTCATAATTGTTGGTAGGGACTATCCCAAATATCTTCCATATTCTGCAGACTGGCAAAACATGAAATGATGGGCACACTCCAAGATTTCACTCTACAAAATTAAAATCCTTTCCTTTTAATTATGAGTTACTCTATTGTGATTTCTTTTATCTTACTACTTGAAAAACTTTTCTCTTACTAATTTGATTGTGTGATTTTAATATATTGTATTTTGTTCTAGTTTTCAGTTTAATGAATCTGACAAGGTCATTACTTGCAGGATTTCAGAGTCTCTTCTCAACAATGGCTAGTAAATACAATGTTGTGTTTGTTTTGGGAGGCCCTGGAGCTGGAAAGGGAACACAGTGTGCTAAAATAGTTGAGGTAAGAAATTCTGAAACATGCATCTTGGTAAACATCATTTAAATTTTAATGCTAAAAGCCTTAAAATAGTTAGTAGCTATATATTGTTTTTATTTATTTTTGGCATAGCATGTAGTTAGATGTTTTAGGAATTAGAGATTTTAATTTCATATAATGATCAATTAGTATAAGTAAGCATTAATCATTTATCCATGGATATCATCTCTGTGGTATAATTTATCAGGAGTTTGGCTATGTTCACCTCTCGGCTGGAGATCTTCTGCGTGCTGAGCGTAACAGTCAAGGCAGTCAGTTTGGTGAACTGATAGAGAAGCACATCACCAATGGCACCATTGTACCTGTGGAAATAACCTGCTCTCTGCTTGAAAGAGCTATGAAGGTACATATAGTTTTAACTGATTGCTTGAATGCCCAAAAGTTTCTGACATTGAAAATTTGTATTGGTTTGAATTTTAAACAGTAGAATTGATTTGTTAAAAGTTGTGTTCCTTTCTCTATTTGCTTTTAATTTAAAATTATATTTTAATTTTATAATTATTTCATTTTATTTAAAAATTAAAGTTTTCTCTATTTGCTTTCTAGGTATGAAATATTGTACTATGATCATATTGAAAAAATCTATAAGAATTGTATTTATGTAGCTAATCTGTTTTATCAAATCAAAAAATTGAAACTATTTAAAACATTAATACGTCTTACAGTGTAATTATCAATTAGATCTATTCAAGAAGTATTCAATTTATTTATTAGGATATTTACCCCTTTGCTCTGTGATTAGTATTTTTCAATATCATCTCTATTGTCCTGGATCATAGTAAACCATTATATCAGTGGTTCTTAAAGTAGAGGTGCCCAGGACCACTTTGGGGCCTTGGCTGTTTTATATGTTGCTTATAAGTTCAGTTCTTGCTGTTAATATCATACAGAATATACATTAAGTATATTTGCCTCAAAATGATCGTATTGGTCACATGATATAGTATACAAATATCTTATAATTGTGTCTTTTCAATCTATTTGGGGTGCCTGAGAAAAGCAAGGGGTGTGCGAGAAAAATACTGAAAGAACCACTGCATTTTAGTATTTAGCTAACCGCATTATTATTTCTAGTTTAAAGAAACTAATTAGTTTTTCTTTCAGTCAAAATTTTACTGTTTGATCAAATTTAAGCTTGAAAATAGTAAACAAAATTGAATATGGAGCTTCTATATATATATGATTTTATTTTTATTACTATCTATTTTATTTGAGGGATATCATAAAATCTGTCAATATTGGATTCCTTAATAAATTTAATTCATTTTTCTAATTTTCAGGATTCTGGCAAGGAGAACTTCCTAATTGATGGTTTCCCAAGAAACCAGAATAATCTCGAGGGCTGGAACACAACAATGGGTGACAAAGTGAACCTAAAATTCGTACTGTTCTTTGACTGTCCACTTGAGGTAAAGCTCTAGCGATGTATTTATTATATTGAAACTTATGAATTAAATTATGATTTGTCTATCAAATTGTATTAGCTATAGCTATTTCTTTTCAACTCCACGCTAACTATACATGAGCATTTTCTAGGTTTATCTTTTTCAATTAGTAGATCTTAAGAATATTGGTTAGAAATGTTCATTAGCCCCTATCTTTGTTTACAATCGTCTCTTTTTTTTTTCTTCAGTACAACAATTGTAGTTTTATCTCCTTGTTATCACATATCTTGGCAGATGATTGTATTCACATTTTGATAGGATAATTTGGTTGAAGATCCACTTTCCTTACTAACTTCGTAGAAATCTTTTGTATATATTTATCTTCTTTAGTGTTGCCTTTGATTCTATAGCGAACACTAATAATCCTCTTATCCAAATTAGTTGTACTATCAATTTTTAAGATACTGTACCATCTCTTTTGTACTTTGTAGACATCCTTTGTCTATGACCCTATATTAATCTTCTTTAGTGCGGCCTTTGATTCTACAGCGGATGCTAATAATCCACTTTCCCAAATTAGTTGTACTATCAATTTTTAGATATTGCAATATCTCTTTTGTACTTTCTAGATATCCTTTGTATATATCTTCTTTTCTGTCGCCTTTGATTCTACAGCGGACAGTAATTAAAATCTTTATGTTTTCAGGTGTGCACTGAGAGATGTCTGGCTAGAGGTGCTGCAGGTTCAGGTCGATCTGACGATAATATCGAGTCACTGAAGAAAAGGTTTGACACTTACATGAATGCTACGATGCCAATCATAAACCACTACGAGAAACTCGATCTCGTGCGCAAGATAATGTCCACCACAAGTCCCGAAGATATTTTTGCTGAAGTCAAGAAGTGTTTCTAGTAATTAGAACTGCAGTATAGTTTTTATTCCACTTCACTATAGAATGGTATGACTCTTTAACTTATTTTACCCGCACTGTTTTTTTAATGAACATTCGCTCACTGATGTTACTAGCAATAATTGATTTGAATCTTGTTGGTGGATGAAGTGGAATCTATTTTTTCTTGGCATTAATAATAATAAGTTTTGTCATCAATAGAATTAAATAATAAATGCTGTATGCTTGTTAATATTTCAAAAATATATTTTAATAATATTCTCAGATCAAATTGAAGGAAGCTTTTGTAATGTATTGAGAATTCCGTATTAATATTTTAAAGATTATAGATTACTTTCCTATTTGAATTTAATGTTTGAAAAGGCTTCACTTTTCCATTATTTACAATGATTTTTGTTTTAATATTTTGAGCTTTAAATCTTTTCAGGTAGCTAAATTTGTGTTCATATGTCAAGATGCATTTTAATGACTTTTTTTTCATCTTTCATTTTTTGGAGCCAATTGGTATACTTCTATCACTTGCATAGAAATATATTCCTCTTTTCACACCTGTGTTCTTTTATAGCTTGCTAATTACAATAGAACTCCTCTATAGTGAATGAGTTAGGATGTAGCCTGTATAGTGTACCAGTAGCTTTAGAATACTTATGACAGATAAAAGAAAACATGTTCACTATACAGGCTACACCCTACCTCATTCACTATAGAGGAGTTTTCCTCAGATCAAATATTCTAACCCCATTGGTAGCTGTGGTAGAAATTGTCTGTACTATGCATTAACAGAATAATTTACTTGTTTTATGACCAATACAACTGAAGTAAAATGTATGTAGTCATTTAAGTTATAAGTACATGATTTTTAGCTTAATTTGAATTTCAATCATCCTTTTGAATTTATTTATTTATTTCCACCAAAAGCTCCCATTTTCCATTCTGTGTGTTCTACCTGAATAAGTAATAACTAGGGCTGTGACTGTAAGGCCTTACAAAATATGCTCTATAAGCTCTAAATATATGCTCTATAAGCTCTAAAAATAAGGCTGTAAAACCGTTTCAGATTATGCTTTATAAGCTTTAAGAGCTGAATATTAAGATGCATAAGCTTTTATTAATAGATATGCCTTCAAATATATAATGGTATGTAGTACAATATTTTCTTTTGATTGAAGAAAACAAGCAATAATCAAGGGGAACCCTATTATTATTTAACTAAATAGGTATTTCAGGAAATATAAAATGAACTGATTAGTAATTTAGTGATTATGTATGAAAGATATTTTCATCTTCGAAGAAAACTATTTAAATAAATAAATATAGCAACTCCTGATTTAACAAATGTAGATTTTACATTAGAAAAATTCATCACGAGAATTCATTTTCCATGGTAAGGGGCGCGTTAGCACCCTGTCAATGAAGTTAAATTTTATTAGTTGGCTGCACTGTAAGTATATTCCGGGTGGCACCTCTATGGTTAAAAAATAAAAGGTTACTACCAGTTAGAATATAGTTTTAAATATATTGTTAATTGCGGATAAGTTATATAGGGCATTGTTTTTAATGTTACTATATCATTGACTGGGAGGCATGCCGCTTTAGGAATCCTGAATGCTAGGCTGTGGAAAGCAATCAACTTGAGACAATAATGAAGTGTGCAGTGCAACACACTAGCTGAAAAAACAAACTACATTACAACCATATATGTCGAGAGTTTCAAAGTTCTATTATTTGAAATGTGATTTAATTCAACACACACTGGGAAAAATAAACAACTCGAACTGATGCACTCAGGTGTTTCGAGTTCACCCTAAGGCTTTGTCTCTAAAGCGAGACACCTTAGTGCATCAAACTATAGTTTGGATGAACTAAAGTGCATCAGTTTAGTGCACTTTAGTGTCTCAGTTATAAAAGTTTGTTAAAATGATGAGTGAATTATTCTCTCCTGTTTTTTTTCCCTCATCATTTTAACAAACTTATAGCTAAGACACTTAAGTACATCGAACAGAACCAAAGTGTCTCGCCTTAGAGACAAAGCCACAGAGTCAACTCGATACACCTGGTTGCATCGGAATTTCTCTGAGTGCATAATTGTATGCAAGGAGGGAAAGCCAACAAAGGGCGGAGCACTAACGGTTTAGTGCTTCGCTCAATTTTGGCTCCTCCTTCTAGCTGACCAATCAGAGAAGAGTTATCGTGAAAAACTTGCAACACTGTATCGATAGAGACTTACCCAGTAGAGACAGTATCTCAAAAACCTTATGCGCTTTTACTATACTTAATAGTTTTAGACAGTAGAAGCATAGCCTTATTGGGTACACAGTAGATTCCTACGGGAAACCTGTTGATCGTTATTACTCGAAAATGAAGGAATAAAATTTCTGTCATTCTTGAAAATAGCTTGATTTTGCGTTTTTCTATACATGCATGATTGATTCTTTCCTTAGAAATTTTGGTTTCGGAATATTCGGTCTTGACATTTCGGTCTTAAAATTATAAATGACCTCTTAACATAAGTGAGTTTGTTGTATTGCACATATCCTGATTGTTTAATGACGTAGCAGGGGGGGGGGGGGGTTCGGGGGCGACACGCCCCCGATTCATCTAATTCATAAGCTTCATTTATACCTGAGACCGAATATTCCGAGACTGAATTTTCCGCTCAAATTTCATGTTAAATAAATATCAAAACATGTTAAATTTCTAATGTTACGAATCAATTTAAAACGGTTAATGTTATCCTATTTTAATAAATAAACTACACATTTAAGAAATAATAATTTAAACTTTTTATATTATTATTCTTTCATAACACCATTATAAACAGAGACCGAATTTTCCAAGAACGAAATTTCCCAGAGCCTACACAACACATTGAAATAGATAAAATTATACTATCACTTCAACTCTGCAGAACTTTCAGAAATGTTGTCAGTTAAAATTTCTAGAGCATTGGATTTAGTTATGAATACACAAAAAAATATTATTGACTGATTTAGCAACTTTAGTTATCCTGGACTGGATGGTAGCTCGTGCAAGCTATCAAATTGATTTTTTTCTAAAAATTTAAAGAGTTACGCCAAAGATATTATGCTACAATAAGATGCACTGCTGTCGACAATTTCTATTTAAAAAGTGCGTTGTGGCGCCATCTGGTTTTAGAAGCGGGAAATAGAATTGAAATATTGTAAGGACAATCGAGGTATGTTGTGTTCGTGACGTCATAACAGCAACACTCTAAAAATAATATTTAATACAATTGAAGAACGTTCTATTATAAAAACAGAGATGAATCCATTAATGTTATTCACACTGCTTAATTTTAATTTTCAATTTATGTGTGTTGCCTTGTTGACGTCACGGTCACAAATCACTCGATTTGTGACTACAGCTCACAAAGCTTTACTCTTTGGTGCCTTCCTTAAATCCCTACTAGGAATACTAATATTGATAAGTAGCGACAATTGACTGATTTGTGACGTGACGTAAGCAACTGAACAAATTTGAAGAGAAAATTAGGGGTTTGGCAGGTTAAATAATTGATTAAATATATATTTATTTATTATATTATGCAAATTAATAACTGTTTTTACAAATTTACTTTAAAATTTAAATATGATTTTAGAGTGTTTTTGTTATAACGTCACGCACACAACATACCTCGATTGTCCTTACTATATTTCAATTCTATTGGGATAGAATTCGCTATGTGAAATTTTCAAACTTACTGCAATTACGAATCTGAAAATAAGATTTGCAAAAAAAATTAGGTGATGGCTCATGTTTGACATAACGTGTATTTATAATATAGAGCAGCAAGAGTATGAAAAATACAACATCGTATTAAAGAAGAAAATTAATATAGAAGACGAAGTATTAAAAGAGCTAATTTTGAGTTAACTCGAAAGAAAGATGCTTCTAATCTGAGGCATCTATAGTACATTGCACTTGATGCCACGTGCATCTTCCACAGAATGAATTGATTACTGAATATATAGGTAATCTGTGTTACTTATATATCAACCTTTTCATGAACAGTTTAAGATGTTTTCTGTTCACGAGAGCCTTAACGAAAGGATATTATGCCTTAAAATTAGATAAGCTCTTTGACAAAGCATATGCTCGAAACATTTTGCTTAAGCCCTAACAAAAAGCATATGCTCGAATGATTTTGCTTGAAGCTCTAATAAAAAGCATTTGCTCGAATGATTTTGCTTAAAGCCCTTACAAAAAGCATATGCTTCAAAAAGGTATAAGCAAATTCTTACGAGCATATGCGAAATAAGCCATGTCACAGCCCTAGTAATAACTGTTTCATTTTTCCTATGCCGTGTTATAGTATTACTGAACTTCCCATTGTTTCCGGATTAGTAGAAGAAAATCTCTCTCTTTAGATAGTTTAATATATTAATTACTTTCAATACGTTGTATCTTTTTTTTAAATTTATTTTATGTTTTCTTTAGTTATTTTATCGCGCCATCTTTGCTCCACTGTACGCAGTTTTCTCATGGTACCTAATAAGTTAATAACAAAGATATATCTATCTCTATAATATGATACGCTAGATCTGTCTGTGTGTTACTAGGAGCAATATTACTCACAAACGGGTAGACCTAGAGACTCGAAAATTTACAACTTTTTAGAAAGTAGTGTCGAATTTAACTTGTTTAAAGGATTTTTCGAAATTGAAACCCATTTTCGAATTTTTAACCCTTGATTTATAATGGGATACATAGGAATTAATTTGACATATTCTCCAGGATATTTTCAGAGACTATTCAATAGAATGAGCTGAAATTTTCTGGAAGCCTCCGGCTTATGGTCCTACAGAACGCCATTATTTTGTTTTGCGAAACTCGAACGGGTTTTTGAATTATTCGAATTTTAATTTATAATGGGATACATATTGGGATTTAGTTCAAATCTGAAAATACATTGTACCTAACATACGAAATAAATGAAAAATATAATTTGCATTAATCTAATCGAAAATATATCTACAATATGTAAAAATAGTCTACAAAAATGACTGGGTTAACCGTTTTTCGAAATTCAAAGTACTTTTCGAGATATGACGAAAATGAAAAATAAAATTCTACGCTGGTTATCATTTTTTGTCACGAAAATAAATGACATATTTCGCACGATTGAAAATATATATAATAATTTAATATTGATATTTAGATTATTGACGGATGGGAATGTGAATAAATATTCAAAATAAATGATATATTCAATCAAATTATAACGAATTTTACATAATTATATTAATTAATTTAAATGAATAAATATATCAGCTGCTACCTAGGTATATGTGGTGATTTTATTTCTTCTATTTCAAGCATTGATCGATGTAGCTAAGTGTTTTATTTTTCATAATGTGATTATTTGAATAATGTTATTGATTTATAGTTATTTATACAGCTATTTTATATAATAATATATGATGGATAAGACAGTATTCTACACAAATTTATGACGTTACGGGACGGAAAATTACTCTTTACTGGTACCTAATTCTTATGAAATGTGATGGAAAAAGGGATGTGTAATGTGTATGAACAAACACAATAAGTAATGTACTTAAATATTAAAAAATATATATAATATATTATTTTGCACGGGTATCCACTAGTTGGGTAATAATAAGGAACCTAGATCTCTACCTAGGTATCACAATTAACCTGTTGTTAGTCTCCAGCTTTCACTGTAGTTGTTAAACCTGAAATTTAAGGAACAACAAATATTGCATTACCATATGCCTAGCCCTTTGCAATTACAGTAAAGCTCTAGAGTTATGAAGGACATGAGTTATGAAGTAGTTTTCTATGTTTAAATTAGAGAAAATGATATACAAAAAGAATTTTGTCTTAGTTATCCCTCAATGACAATATTTTTCTATGATTTTGATCAAGTCTTCTATGATTTCAATCATAGAAAACTATCTAGTGTAGGGGCGAGCAAATGCAGCACTCAGTGCTATTTTGGCACTCAGAGCGGCACTCGTGCCCACCAGGGAAATGGTGCTTTATTTTCTTCCAAAGAAAATTTAGATTTTTTAGCCCTGACTGCTTTATAAATTAAAGGATAATATAAAAGAGGATTATCAATTAATTGAAGAACAGTATATTTGTAATGACCATGATACTTTGATAGTCAATTTTATTCGTTAATAAGGTATTTTTACTTTATTGTTAAATTAGTGCCGGTGTTTAAAAATTTACCTCTGACTCTTTTTAATTAGATCAGTTATTCTTACACTGGTAAGAATTTGCGTAATCATTTTTAGTTCCCTTTTTTAATAAGTTAGGTAGCCATTGTCATTAATCCTGTGATTTTATGAATTAGTTATTAAGTTTTAATAACTTATGCAAAATATTTTATTTTTGTTTTTATTGTGAATTATTTTCACATGAAAAAGAAAAGTATAATTAGATATCATTTACTAATTCCTTTTAATATACTACCAATATTTACGGGCAAAATATGTACGATTCTACATACCTCAATGAAATCTACCACCTCATTTTAATTCCTCAGTATCCCCCGCAATTTAAAAAACGAAAAGAAAATGTTAACGGCACTGTGATTCCATATTTCGGCGCTGAAAAACACAACATGTGCCCACCCCTGATCCAGTGCACCCAAGATATGAAGTGACTATCTGAGTTATGAAGTGACTATCTGAGTTATGAAGTGGCTCTGAGTTATGAAGTATCCAATACTTCATAACTCAGGAGTTTCACTGTTATACAAAAACTATGATTTGATAACTTTCCGTTCACTTTTTACCCCTCTCCTAAAAACGTAAACATTAATATTTTATTTCTTTAAGAAAAAATCTGAATTAAAGAATTCCCTCGACTGCGTCAAAAGTAAGGTCATTATTGCCAAAATTTGATTGATTCCAATAACTTGAAAATGTCGTAAATATTCATACTAGAATTATTCCTCTATAAGAAATTGAGAAACTGTTATTTCAAAACCTCTATCTGTCTTGTTGCAGGCAATGAATCTAATATATCAAAATGAATCAGGTTTTCGGTAGTTTTTTTAGGCTGGCAAAAAATCTTTATCATTGGCTTAGAGATTTTCATATAAGTGATATAAAATATCATATAAGCTGCTAAATCCTTTTTAACATATATCATTTCCAGAATTTACTGACTCGTTTTCTTTATTACGTAGACTACACAGAAAATGGCAGGTTTCCATAGCAGTTGATAGCCGTTATACGAGCTTTTTGTTATTTTCATATCATTTAAGATTCTAAATACCTTTTAACATGAGACTTCATTTGCTATCGCGTTTTCTTTTTTGGCATAGACTACACAGAAAATGGCAGGTTTCCATAGCAGTTATAGGAGTCTTCGGCAGTGAGATGTGTTGGCACTGGAGCGTAGCCTGCGGGGGGTGATCGGTCTCTATAAGAAGGTGCGAGCAGAACCTGTTAAGTCATTTGACTGTAGAGAGAAGACCACAGCTAAGGTTTGTTCTTAGAAAATGTAGTGAGTTATTACACTTGTTATGGTTAGCTTCTTTTCTGTAATAAATTTTGTACTTTCTTACAGTTAACTTCCATCGTGTAGTAAGTTATTACATTTAGCTACATATTAGAGTATATCAGTTCTTAATTACATCGCTCATTAATTTCAATAAAGGCATACCTCAAAACTATTAATTTTCCTCTTTCGTTTGCGTGTCAGTTTAAATTATTCATAACATTATGCATTGGGTTTAAATGAAATAA
This sequence comes from Caprella mutica, assembly GCA_947561585.1. Classification (NCBI taxonomy): domain Eukaryota; kingdom Metazoa; phylum Arthropoda; class Malacostraca; order Amphipoda; family Caprellidae; genus Caprella; species Caprella mutica. The sequence continues at coordinate 1,174,465 of CANNZV010000006.1, forward strand.
ACAATAAGTTAATGGTAATTTCTGATACGCAACACGCGACTTTAGAGTTATGTCATTAGTGAAATTAATGAGCGATGTATTGTTTATGAGTTTAAGTTAATGAGTGATATGTTGTTTATGAGTTTAAGTTGATGAGCGATATGTTGTTTATGAGTTTAAGTTGATGAGCGATACGTTGTTTATGAGTTTAAGTTAATGAGCGATATGTTGTTTATGAGTTTAAGTTAATGAGTGATATGTTGTTTATGAGTTTAAGTTAATGAGCGATATGTTGTTTATGAGTTTAAGTTGATGAGCGATATGTTGTTTATGAGTTTAAGTTGATGAGCGATACGTTGTTTATGAGTTTAAGTTAATGAGCGATATGTTGTTTATGAGTTTAAGTTAATGAGTGATATGTTGTTTATGAGTTTAAGTTAATGAGCGATATGTTGTTTATGAGTTTAAGTTAATGAGCGATATGTTGTTTATGAGTTTAAGTTAATGAGCGATATGTTGTTTATGAGTTTAAGTTAATGAGCGATATGTTGTTTATGAGTTTAAGTTAATGAATGATATGTTGTTTATGAGTTTAAGTTAATGAGCGATATGTTGTTTATGAGTTTAAGTTAATGAGCGATACGTTGTTTATGAGTTTAAATTAATGAGTGATATGTTGTTTAATAGTGCCAATATATGGTGTTAATTATTTTTCTTTACCCTGGAATGCTTAGAGTGGTGCAAGAAGGCCCGTTTCGGTTTGAAACATTGCTGCCTAATTTAAAAAAATAATTAACTTGAGTTGCTGGAACTCCGTGACTTTCTTTATCTGTGACTTATTTATGTATCTCATAAATATCAGTTAAGATAACAAACATATTTTGTTTTATTTAGTTTAATATATTTTTGATCAGATGGGCCCCTAGAGCCCGGGTGAGGTACCACCGCTGATGTGTCACATTTTGCGTCACACTAGTAACATCACTTATAGGAATATTAGCTATATTTTAGTGTGAAACTGTGAATCAAAGTGTGACGTACAGTGCATGTATTTAACCCGAGCTCCAGATATACGCATGGTAATAAAATGTTATAGAAAAACTAAGTAAAAACAATCCACTTTGCATAATTTTATTGATTTTACATAAATTCGTTTTAGACTGTTAAGATCCCGGATTTTCCGCTACTCAAGTCAAGTTTTTATAGTATAAATCTATATTCCAACCTGACGGGTCCACTTTTAGGCACTCTGGGTGTTCCAGGGTTAGACTACATTGTATAAACAGTGTGATAAAATAAGATGAAATTTATTTCTTAATTCTTAAAAAGTGTCATTAAATTAAGGCAGAATTTGAATAAAATAATAGGTCCTCATTTCATTTTCTTCAGATGAAGCTATACGCGGCCATTTTTCTAACGGTTGTTGTGGCTAATGCATATGGAGCCAACCTGTACAAGCGAGTGCTTCCAGAACCACAAGACCTATCCCCGTATGACTATGACACTGATGAAGTGCAACAGACAGCATCGCCTTACTTCTATCGAAACCCTTCCTTTCCAACAAGACCACAGATAAATCATCAACAACCTTTCCCCTATCAAAACAGAAGTCCCCAAAACAATAAGTTTGATAGTTATGGAGTCCCTTTCACACAACAGTACAATTCTTATGATCAGTTCGGCCAAGATGTCCCAAGAAAGGAAGAACAGTAAGTTTATTTATGTTTCTGGTTGAGCCAATAGTTTATTGCGAAAGGCTATGTTTTTGGCGGCATTTATTTGTTTATTTATTTATAATCTTATTATTCGCATAACTCAAAAAGTATTGAACCAAATTGCTTGGAATTTCGTGATATGATTGGTCAATGTCCAGGTACCAATTTGTTATATTTTAGGAGCGATCAGGTCAAAGGTCAAGGTTATGTATAACCCATGGATTATTGGATGGTCAATATCTTTTATAAGCGGGGGCGAAGGTATTCGCTATACGAGTGCAATTCATCTAGTTTATGTTGAATTGATATATCGCACATGTTTACTAATATTGGAATATTAGACACCATCAAAATATACAGCGGCTTAACGGTCACCATTTTTTCTTTCAATGCGACCAGCCAGATAACCAAGAGCGAAAATGGTTTGGCCATAGAATAGAGTGTGAAGTGACAATCATGATGTTTTTTCAACGTTATTGATTAATGTAAACTCCTAAATCTCTAAATTTCATTGATAATGTCACGGGCTCTAAGAAACTTGACACAATATTCTCATTCAATAAAAAATACATTAATTTATTACTTTTAATTTCAGGTTTTCTTCAAGTTCACCAGACGAACCTACAATAACGGAACGTGAACAACAACTTCGATTGAAGGAACTGGAGCTTCGAGCACTGGAACGTAATTTAAAACAACAGCAACAGTACTTGAAAGAGCAACAACTTTTGAATAAACAAATTTTCCTTCAGGCTCAGCAATTGGCAAACTTTGTAAACCAGCGTCCGGTGCCAAATTATCCTCAAAAGCAACAACAGTTCTTCCCAACTAGAGATACCAACGTGATCCAACCTCAAAATGTTCTTAAGGACCATCTGATCTTCACTGGTCCAACTGGCGGTAATGTCAGATCTGATTTTAATCAATTTCTTGTCCCGTCCATTGGAAATACTCAGATTCCTGAATTTGGCTCTCAGGCACAATCTGAAAAACAACCAATGATTATTCAGGGACTGAACGGAGTGCATGTTATGATCCCCGTGAAATCTCTTAGTCAAAGACAACCTACCTATCCTTTCCTACAGCAACAACAGCAACCTCTATGGCAAATTGTGCAGAAGAACCCTCCCATTCAAGTGCCGGCTAGTGCAATTGGTACCCAGTTCCAGAATAGTCCTTCCCAACCAGCTTCAGAAGTTCTCAATGAGAAGCCAACCGCTCAGTTCTATGACGAAAAGAAAGAAGAAACGGCCAATGATGCAAAAGCTGAAACAGAAGTGATCGTTGAAGAATTCTAATTTATATTATTATGTAGTGTTTATTGTACACTATTAAGACTACTCATCTGATCGCGATGGTATTACCTGTTCATCTAACATTATTTATTAATCTATATTAGGAAGTATATCATCAATTTTGGCATTATTTTATTTATTTGATTAACATTACCAAAAATACAAATTGTTATTAATATCCTCTAAATGAATGATAAATAAGTTATCATAGGAATAATAACATAATTTTTAATACAAAAATCTAACAAGGAAAGCGATGTGAACGAAGGATCTTCAAATATATTATCTAAATAAACTTAAACATGAATAGATTACATTTAAAGATTCTAAACATAATAACAGATAAGAGTTGATGCTAGTAAATGCTAATTTGCTGTTCGTATGTTATCTTGCTTATCTATTAATAAGGAATTGAAGATACAATCTGACATCATTGAAGAAACTCTTTCGCTAAGACTGCGTATACACTGAAAAGTTTCTCAAAGTTTACAGAGAGAAGTACCAATATAAATAATTACAAAGCAGATAGTAGAAAGAATTGAGTATAAAATGCATAGTGAACACAAAAATAAAAGATTTTCAACCATAGGTTGAACAATATTCAAGTATAGCATTTATCATCAAATCTCAAACACATATCACCATTTATGTTTAAGTTACTTAAAAAGGGATAGAAAATATACAAAACAAAAGGTCTGGCAATAACCTGTTTACAAATTACTACTTCGTAGTATGACGTCATCTGTTAGATATGGTAAAAATGAGTTCTAGATTTAACCCTTCACTACGTATATAATAAATATCGTAAAATGAAAAAAATGTTTTTTCAAATTCTGATAATTTATTTATCATAGGGAAGCACATCATATTTTTCAAACCTGGATAGAAATAAAACAAATTAAGATATTTGATAATGTTTTTGGTGATTTGATAGAAGCATCTTATGGCAAACATCAACTAATTGTTGCAACTAAATAAAGTCGCAATGAAGGATTAGCTTTAAAGTACTGTTGATCAATAACGTTTCTTTTTTCGTACTTTAAATTTGAAGCATTAATTTTTTTAATAATTAAAAAGAAACACCTTGAACTAATATTTGTTTATATTAACTTATATTAATACTTAACAGAAAATGGTTGTTATTATACACCTGCACTTTGATTCAATGAACTAACTTTCCATATACATAAATCTACCCTACCCATTGCCATTTAAAGATATCATTTAATTCAATCTAGTTCTGCATGTTATTTCTCAACAGGAATAACCAGAAGAAGATCCTCCTCACCCCTGACCTCTCTTTTTATTTTATTTTTTTGCCACGCCCCTTTTTGGTGGTTGGGATGAGTAAGCATTAGGTATATATACTGCAATAACATTAGCCAAGGCATCATTTGCTGCACATCCTCCTGATAATCGACAGGTGAGTTAGAGGTGAATAATAAATGGAATTATGTACGTTCTAATTTAATTTACCTGTTTTTTATATGTATATGATAAAAAAAAATTAAATATTGTCTTGAAATTTTTTTAAATTTCATGCCAATTTTGCTGGAAATTTTATAAAAGAAACATTTTAGATAATTTGATGAAATATATGAATGTCTTGAAACATTAAATGTCATAAATAATTTCAAAATGAATATTAGAAATAAATATAAAGTAGGATTACTACAAATCTGTCTTTTCACATATTTGTTGAATTCCCAAGTTATCTGCGATTAATTTCTAAGAATATTACCCATGAAAAGTTATTTAAAATAAGTTTATATTTTCCTTTCATTGTCAAAATGTACATTATCAAACCATTATTTGCATTTTATCATTTTCAGAATGAAAGTTTACGCAGTATTTGCCCTTGCTATGTTGCTGCTCTCCAATGCAGTGTTTGCATCCGATTCCGACGAAGATTCGGAAGAATCCGAAGACGGGGAATACTCCTACCAGAGGAAGGAAGTGGAGCAGCCAGCCCGAGAGAAAGATGTAAAAGAGACAAAATCTAAGCTGGAAGTAAATGTAGCCCCACAAAAGGAAGAAAGTGTTGTAAAACATCAAACTGAAGTTTACGAAGCTTCTGCACCCACTCCAAAAGTTGAAGTCGTAAAGGAGGTTAGGAAAATTGTGTCGGAGCCTGTTGAAACACCACAGTTCGTGATCAAAGAAGAGGTTCAGATCAAAAACCAGCAGGAGTTACCTTTTGGAGTGAATGTTAAGAACAATGAAAAATATCATCCTGACCGTACCAAACGTCCAGTTTTCGCCAACAGAGCAAAGATGATTGAAACTCCACAACGTAAATTGCAGCTTGTTCAACAAGCACCACTCAAAAAGGAGTACCAGACTGAGCCCAGATACCCAACACCAATTAAAGGTAAAATTTCTGTTGATACCGAAATCACGAAAGAAGTTCCTGTGTTCCGTCAGACACCCAAAAGGTTTCACATCCCACGTTACGAAAGCAGACCCTATTTTGTACAAAGGGTCAATCCTTTTAATGCCCCGCGTCCAGTGGAAAGGATGATGGAACCTAGGTACCATCCCTCTGCTTCTCAACCTATCATCCAGGAACAAAGTTACGATTTCGAGTACGAAGGCTATGCACACAACAGACACAATGATGATAGATTCGTGAGACCACAATTCCTATCTGGAATTAATTCTGCAAGAGATTTCACATTCCAAGATTTCAACAACAGAGATTTCCAAAATCAAGGACGGTTTGAAAACGAAAATTTCTTGCGTTATTAGAACCTATTCTCTCAATTCGTTGAGCTTTTAATATTAAAATTTGAATAATTTAATTCATACCAAAGAGCTTTATTAATTATTTTCATAATTTGGTTATTATTTTGGAATATTTAGATTAAATAGTTTGCAAGCATAATAGTTGTTTTATTTATTATACCTCTTCAATACATTTAACAATTATATATAAATGGTAGATATAATAAATAATTGAACATGAGATGATACTGATTTACAATATTATATAATTGTGAACTGCTACTATAGAAATATTTTCATATTTCAAATTAATAAAAAACCATTACCTAATACAATATTACAGAGAATATCATAAATATTGATAATTCTAATATCATTGAGCAAATTCTTCTGTCCTTCACTCATGAATTACTTCTATGAATTATTAATATTTTAATCCATGAATAAGAAATCCCCTAATGTGGCCGGGTTTACATATCCGTGTTTTAGATTCACACGAGTTGCCAATTTCTCTTTTATGGGACTCCCCCAAATAACACACCAGTTTGGTGCCTTTGAAACAACTGCATTGGCTACCTTAGAATGCACTTAGATGTAACTGGTACACATACTAGTACAGCCCCTGTGGTTTATTCATCGAGAGTTCAATAAAGAAGTCAAAATTGTAATTAAATGCATACATATATACATGTTTATACATCATACAATTATTATTATTATTATTTTAGGTTTTAGACATAGGACATACATTATAGAATATACATAATTTAACAGAATTATATTGTTTACTCTCAATGGAAAAAACTATCATTATTATAATTTATATACACCAACTTTATGAGGTTCTGTTGATAGAATGACTGCTTAACCCATTATGTGACACACGGACAGACGCAAGCAGCAGCTCTTAATTAATTAAAATATAGATCAAATTATTGTTCATAATATATATTATATAATATGAACAATAATTAATATACTCATTACAGTAAAGATTAATTATTGAAAGTTTATGTGGATTAAAAATACTTCCCTCTATTAATACAATTACAATATTTTCTCTTCCGCTTTTTAGAGAAAAGCTTCATAAAATAATTTTTTTTTTGTTCATAATACATGTTTGAATTTTTTTTGGTAAAACTGGTAGGGGGTTAAAACCATTGACCCAAATGGAGAATTAGAAATCTTGTCTATACACCTTCAGTTAGTATTTTTAAAAAGTTACTTGTATCTAGGTGGTAAATTGTAGTACCTACTTCTTAAAGGGGAAAATGTTAATAAATGATATTGATAATATTTTATTATGAAAAATAGTTCTTTTTTAAATTTTTTTTCTATTATTTGTAAAATATAGGCATTTTTCAATACTAAAATTTCAAATATTCGATATAACATAATTTAACCATGTACCTACACTATGAAGTATTTAATTAAATCAATGGTAACTTTCACCATAAAAAGCATACGGTTAAATAGAATAAAAGGTACGTTATAAAAATATACAAAAACTAAGGAGACGTGAATGCTCAGTAACTAACGATCCAAAAAGCTCTATGAGGAAAAGTTGAAATTAATGTAATTACGAATTAACTCCATATTACATTCAAGGTATTTTCATTTATATACGAAAAAAAGTAGTAAGAAAAATAAAACACGGTACTTAATCTGAAATAGAATATTTTCTATGTAATTACTTAACTAAATTGTATGCATAAATACCCATTTTATTTTCATGTACTGATGGTACACTGAGATGATAAAAAATAATAATGACAATATCATTTTGATAATAATAATATTAACAACTCATTTTTATTCAATATAATTTCAACAATTAATTTTAAATATTTCTTTTATCGATTCATTTTTTAAAATAATTTTCCCAACTCAATCTTTTATCAAATTAATTTTAACAACTTTCTTGTATTTTAGTTTAAGCAGCAATTTGTGTTATTTTTGTCTAGTGTCTAAACTAGTAGTATTTTTACCTAGAACTACACTAGTTCTAGTTTGTTGATCCTAGTGATTTGAAGGTCAAATGAAGGTTGTACCTTGGGTTAAATATGAGCTGCATATCACTTCGTAAGACATAAATTAGTACAAGAAGTTACAGGTTACAACCACACGCAACATTTATTGCTCTCATTTTGTTGATTTGAAAGAAAGTTAGGTAGTGTACTATTAATATGCTAATGTAAATGCAGTTACTATTCATTTTCTTTGCAGTTTTCACTTGCATTGTTTTTGCTACAATTTAAGATTTTTTTCTTTAATTTGTATGTTAATTGGTATCCATGATTGGTATCATTGATACTGATTGAAACATAAAAGTTAATGAATAATTACACGGTCAAATGTCAAGGTCATAGTCATTTATAACTCAAAAAGTATTGAACCATATTGCATGAAATTTGGTGGGACGATTGGTCAATATACAGGAACTATTTTGTTAGATTTTATGAGCGATCGGGTCAAAGGTCAAAGATCAAGGTCAAGGCCATTAATAACTCAATAACTCAAAAAGTATTCAACCAAATTGTCAGAAATTTGATGGGACGATTGGACAATGTTCACGAACCATCTGGTAGAATTTTGGGAGCGATCCGGTCAAAGGTCAAGGTCATATATAACTCAATAACTTGGTGGGTCGATTGGTCACTATCCAGTCACCAGTTTATCAAATTTTGGTAGCAAACGTATAAGCGGCGGCGAAGGTATGCGCTCTACCTAGTGCACGTAATCTAGTTTTATTTGTTTCTAACATAGTTTTCTGATATTTCTATTCATGAAAATGTAGTGTATCTTTACAAATTATACATTGCAATTTATATTCCTCACTTTTCCAACACTAGTCTTATACAGTATTCAATATACGTTAATATGTTAGGTAAATATATATTATATAATATAAAAATCAATTTTTTAAAAATAGAAAAAAAGTGTTCGCGTATAACCAATAGTGGTACACGATGCAGGTTGAGCAAGTTAGCTGTGTACCACATATGGCGCATGATGCTGTTATTGTGTTAAATAATAGTAAATCAATTTATATTTAATGCTGACCCCCGGTAATTTGATCTCCGTAATTTAATTCTTGGGCTTATATTAAGTTTTATCCGTTGTCATATTATCCATTTCGCACTATTTCATATTATTAATTAATTTCATATCCTATTTTGTAAACTAATTGGCCCTATTTTCCATTTCTTTCAACTAATAAATTAAACAATTTGTACAAAACTTGGTATCTACAATACAATGAATTTGTACCATTATTTTGAAATAAATTATTAAGCAGTTTGAAATAAATAAACACAATTCATCAATAAAAGGATATCAAATCTTTTTATCAACAATGCAAATAATTTATTAATTAGAGCTTAATAAGTCATTATTATTGTCAATTTTTATTCTTCGATGGAGCATAACATATATTTTATTTTATTTTGATATAACATCTGTATCCGAGGATCAAATTACGAGGGACCAAATTATCGGGCGTAAAATTATCGGGGATCATATTACCAGGGGCTAAATTACCAAGGATCAAATTACCCGGGGATCATATTACCTGGGGCTAAATTACCAAGGGCCAAATTACCCGGGGATCATATTACCAGGGGACAAATTACCGGGGACCAAATTACCTAGCACCATACTAAATGAATTGGTATAAAATAGTATCACAATTTTGTATGCTAACAATACATGCATTGACGTCGAGATAAAACAACACACTCATCCTACCGCTTAAAATCAAGCATCTGCAAATTAATATGCAGTACATTTTAGCGGACAATGCATGCCCGACTCTCTCTCTCTTTCTCTAAAAAGTTGTCCGGTGGCTCTGTAGCCAATAAAAGGGAAGGGAACCTCTCTAACCTGGTTACTTGCTGCTCAACTGGCCACCCTTCATCATCTAGCCAGTGTGAGTAGCTTACAGTACAACCAAAGATATTATACTACAACAAGATAAACTACTCTCAACAATTTCTGTTTTAAAAAGCGCCATCTTGATTTGAAAGCGGGAACTAGAGAAACAATAACATTTGGTTTGTTTAATAATATTTTAACTTTTATTTCATTCATTAATGAAGATTATTTTACTGGTAAATTAGGCTTTACATCGGTAGAATAGATACAGCTAAATAAAATAGAAACGAAGAGATGATCAACACCAAATGTTATTGTTTCTCTAGTTCCCGCTTTAAAATCCAGGTGGCGCTTTTTAAAACAGAAATTGTCGAGAGTAGTGTATCTTGTTGTATAATAATATCTTTGGTACTACCTAGTGGTGAGTCAGTGGCCAAAATAATATTGCCTATTGCAGGACGGTTAATTCCTTATTTTGGGGTCACGTGACTAGCAATCTGGCGTCAGTTCCATGGAGCTATGATATAACTGAAACAAAATAAGGTTTTACACCGTCGTTCTCACCGTCCGGCAATTTGTTCACTGTAGAGGCTACTTCCTTACTCTGAGACACTCCTTTCTCTATACACTATTTCATTACAGTGGAGTTATACTGTAATTATCTTAATAACCCTTTCTGTCCTTACGATTACTGCAGATAAAAAAAAATCATTATTAAAATCAACTGATCAACAATGTAAATAATACTATTTATAAATATTAAATATGTATAATCATATAAGTTACATGAATTTTATTCTTCCCCATGATTTTTCTCATAAACATATTTATACTCTTGTTAATTAAGAAAATGCTTAAATATAATATTAATTATTAAAATAAATGGCACGATCACCAAATATTAAGAGGGAATGACCCCACCATAACTTTCCCTCTTTATCTTCTATGGCCCCACCATAACTTTCCCTCTCTATATTCTATGGCCCCACCATAACTTTCTATCTGGTTGGCTAAAGACTGATTGACAGAAATAAAATCTTATGAAATGAAATAAATAATTTTTGATTTCATTTTTTTTTTTGGTAAAACGGAGATTTCAGATACCTACTCATTAGTTCAATCCAAATATTGTGTAGTCTTTATTCACTTCTATTATTTACTTCATGGTGTATTATTTTATTCAAATTTTATTCTTCATCAGTTTCTTTTCCCCGGCAGCAGCATGAAGTTCTTAGTCACGTTATTGGTTGTGGTACAACTCTCGTCACAAGTTCGTAGTGGAGTCATCACCGTTGGCGATGAAGATAGTGGAATATACACCAAACTCTACCGTGCTCCACCAACTCAAGTTGCAGAACAGGTTAGTAATGAATTGAACTTTCCATTAACAGTCGAAGAAACATTAAAATATATTTAGGAAAAATGAGTAAATCATATAAAATCTCTACCAGTTAGGTAGTACATGATTATTTTTTTAGAATGCGTAAATTTTGAGAGTTTGTCAGTATATTTTAAAGAAAATTACATTACAACAGTTACTTAATTTACTATGAAGCTTTCTTTGTAGACTATGTAAATCTTAGCCTCGTATTATTTATATCAACCTATCTTATTATATCAATCAATCTTTTTAAATGCTTCCTAATTTTCTAATATCGTTTCAGGTTGTAGTAGATGTGCCTACCTTCAATGTAGCAGAAGTTGAGGTGGTTCCTGAAGACGTGGCTATCGAAGATGATGACTCCGATGCAGTTCTTTTTACCCCTACTGATGGAGATGTTGAAAAGGATGTCACACCAACCTTCTACCACGTGAGCACCACGAGGAACAGGAATAAAATAATAAATCAAGGAAGCTATCATAATTCTATCGGACACAACCACGGTGGTAAACGACGCCCGGGGTGAGTGAAATGGTAGAAAAGCTAAATTTGAATTATTAAATTTGTATGATAGTGCATATATTTCTAGTATATTGCTATTGTATTAAATATATATATATTTTTTTTCAGGCCAATTCGTGAGATTATTAAAGGAATTGCAGCTGGAATCGCCAGTGCTAACAGACCTCATAATCATGGTCACAGTCACCATGGAGGCCAATATCCAAACCAAGGAGGTTATTATCCAAACCAAGGAGGCTATCATCCAAACCAAGGAGGATACTATCCAAACCAAGGAGGCTATTATCCAAACCAAGGAGGCTATCATCCAAACCAAGGAGGCTATTATCCTGGTCAAGGAGGACACTATCCCAATCAAGGAGGTCATCATAACCATGGTCATGGAGGCCACAATCCCCATGGGAATTACATTCCTCACGGCAGACCACATGGTCATAACCACGGCAGACCACATGGTCATAACCACGGCAGACCACATGGTCATAACCACGGCAGACCACATGGTGGAAATTATGGCTAAAACTATTATTTAATGATATATTTATTTATTTTTCTGTAGGGTAAAGATAGGTTATAAAACACAGTAATATCTTTGATGAAGAAAAACAGTAAGTCAAATAAAATATTTCAACAAATCTTTCAGAACTGAAATTTGCTCCAATGTTTTCAATAAATATCAGGGCATTTTGTTGTTGAATATACATTTGATTATATTGAAATTCTAAATGATTTTTTATTCATCCTTTTTGAAATTGATTAACGCCTAAGTTGTTTTAACATTTTTACAAATATCTTAGCACTGTCCCGCAATTTTTTGAAAGATGTTTTTCATGTTATTCGTTAATTTCCAAGAGCTGGAACTGATGAAAGCCCGTATGTTTCATTATTCTCTTTTGTCCATCTAATTAAATAGATTTATGTAGTAGCTTATTTACATTATTGAACATTTTCAATTATAAGTTGAAAGAATAGTGTGCTAGGAAAGTATCTATTGTAGCATTCGGAATTAGCCAAAAATATATTAGAAAATCATAGAGCTGAAATAAGTTATAAAGTATCGGAATGCGTCTACCTGCCTTTGAGTCTAGGTATCACGGAGTAATAACAGATTTAATGATGTGTTTAGAATGATGTGTTCATTTATTATTACAAACTTAAATTTTTTTGTAATAATAGATGAACCTTTTTCTATTTGAGTCAATTAGTACTTATTGACTTATATAAAAATTTTGTGGTTATAGCCAACCAAGATGTAATCGGCAAATGAGAGTTCCGATGGAGAACTCATGGTATATATATAATATTAGATTAGTAGGGTTCAGTCGTTTTAAGTTAGTCGGTTGGGTATACAATACTCAGAAGCCTGCCCGTTAAATAAGTCATATTAAATAAATAAGACCCTACCAGTTGTGCATTTAAATGTGGTGCTCCAAGATTAAGAAATATATAACTAACTCTTGGCAAACCCTCGTCTTCAATTAACTCCCATTTTCCTTAATGTTTATCTATACCAATATTTCCAAGTAATTTGAACTCTCCTTATTTCTTTTGAAGTCGATTATAAGGAAAACTTGTTAGCTGGAGAATAATAAGTATGCGATATGGCACCTACACAGTTTAAAAATTAAACATTTTTATAGACTTGAAACAATCAGTGAGAAAAAAGTTTGGTACCAGTCTGCAGAATATGGTAACTAAATTCCATATTTTCATTGCGAACAAACCTAGATTTACCCTGAAGTCCTTATATTTTCTATATTTTGCTTTGAATTTTTGGATTTGTTCTGCAGGCTGGCTTTTGTACTGAAATTTAGATTTAGTTGACACGATACAATGAGTAAATTGTAGAATTCGACTTGATTAGACGAATTCTGAAAACATCATGGGAGTGAATGAATGACATCAAAGACAATTTCATTGAAAATACCCAATTGTAAACATACCAAAATTTCTAAATCTGAATTAATATTTACTTCACAGTTTATTTTGTATATGTTTAAATAGGTCCATAATATATGATATTAAAATAACACACTTCAGTTTTCATTATTTTAATATTCTACGTAATGCCTGAGCCTTCGACAATGAAAAAATATGTCAGTACTTGGTACACACACATACCATTACTTAAGTATAAACATAATGAAAACAATAAATATGGTATTGACATTCTAAATAAACACATTAATCTTTGTATCAAATAATGCGATTGATAATAATTATGAGTTTAACCGAAGAAATTCTGTGGTGGTTTGCAAACTTGGAGATTCAAACATTTGTCGAAACAGCATTTGTCAGCACCTGCGCAGGTGAAATCACTGGTGCAGACTTGAGGTCCAACATGTTGCCTGATGCTAGGACATTGCTGGCGAACTGGAGGGCAAGAGCCTCCCTTCTGACCACCTTGACCGAATCCGCCATGACCTGAACCATGTCCTCCGTGTCCGCCACCGAATCCTCCGTGTCCACCACCAAATCCTCCGTGTCCACCTCCAAATCCTCCGTGTCCACCTCCGAATCCTCCGTGTCCACCACCAAATCCTCCGTGTCCACCTCCAAATCCTCCGTGTCCACCTCCGAATCCTCCATGACCAGTACCATGTCCTCCATGCCCACCACCGAATCCTCCGTGCCCGCCGCCAAATCCACCATGAGGTCTATTTGGCCTATGTGGTCTATTTGGTCTGAATGGTCTGAAAGGCCTTCCTCCGCCTCCATGGTGGTGACCACCTCCATGATGTCCACCTCCACCAAGAACTTGACCGAGAATGTTAGCTCCAGCGTTAACTACGGATCCTAGGAGAGCGGGGTTGAAAATTCTTGTCTGTTCTCCACCTGTGAAAATTAGTAAATTAATTTAAATGTCCTAAATTTCTTAATATGATTGAAATAGTAGAAAATGATGATATTTGTATCGGTAATTCGCACAATTTACTACAACAAAGAATTGAAATATTTGAACATTTTGAACTGGTTGAAGATATTATTTCTATTTTAGGTCCTCAGTGAAACACAAATATAATAAAACACATAATCATTTTTCAATTGGAGTGAAACATTCCTTGCTTCGAAATTTATACCAGTTCATACCTTCATTCTTTTGATAATAATGAAATAAAAACTGACTGATTTGTATTTTGTGCAAACCAAATAGTTGCCCAAGAAACTCCGGCTTATTTGTGCTCCTATTTGGAAATTTAATTTTATGCATTGTGTTTAATGTCAATTTGTTTTTCCTGAATAATAGTTGATATTAATGTACAGTAGAATTCTCACCTGGACCCTGGGCTCCTGCCCTAGTGTTCACGGCACCATCTTCCTTTTTCTTCTTACCATCTTGGGCGACAGAGGTCGTCACCAGCAGAGCCAGAAGCAAGAAATGGGACTTCATCTGTAACAGAAGGATGTCTTAGACGACTTCTTAACTCGTTAACTCATCGCTATGAATTAGTGAAAATATCTAAGATTATTACATCAAATATAAAAAAGTTCTATGAAGAGAGATTCTTCAAACCAATATTAAAGACCAAAATAAATGGCAAATGAATGTAATCATCTATTAACAATAATCACGTTCTAGCACTTTAAGCAATATATAGGTATTTTTAATAGATTTACAATATGTCCTAATGAATTCTATAATGCATTTGTCATACAGATGATATGTTGGTACTTTCTAAAAAGAAATTCAATAGAATTCATTAATTAGAAAGTGTCTCTCTGTTGTCGAGAGAGTAGCACACTATTTAATAAGTTGCATGAGGCTGCAGTATAACTAGGCACTAAAAAAAGAACTAATTGGCTTGGTAGAGACAATGTATAGTGTGTTTTGTGTGCGTGACGTCATCAAAGCAAATTTTAAAATAAAATTTTAAAATGAGTCAAATCAAATTATAAAGTGAGTAAAGATCTACAAAATTGTTATTTACTGTTAGTATAATAAGACGATAATAGATATATTATGTATTTGCAATTTCACTTCCTTTAAATTTAAGTATGTTGCTATGCTTGCTTTAGTGACGTCATAAACATAAATCTTGTTGTTTTTAATTAATAATAAATATTTATAAAGGTACCCTCGATTTATATATTCTTTGGTATAAATAAATGAATATCCATATATATAAAGTCCGTGGCTATAAAATATGGATATGAAAAATATATATAATTATTATTTATGCAGATCTTGTTCCAAATTTTGTGTTGCAAAATTATTCAATAACTGTACTTAAACCTATAAAAAATTAAACAAGCTACTTTATAACACAGAATATTTATACCGTATATGCAAATAAAGAAATATTATTTCTTTTAAAGTTGACATCTAATATAAATTACAAAATGTTGAATATATAGTATGTTCCGAATTATCGACCAGTTCCACATTATATACTTTTTGTATAAGAACGAAAACGTTGAACCGTCAATAACTCGGAATCTTCCCTATTAATAACTTTAGACAGGTCTTCAATCATTTAAATTAGACATCAGGTAATCTCCTCTGATAAATGGTTAACAGGCTTAGAAAATGCTCTACAAAAAAGGCATAATAGATATACAGGTTTAGAAAAATTGAATATTGATGATAAAACTACACACGCATAAAAAAGTAGTTAGTAAATATTAACATATATGCGTTGACTTGATGTCTGTCCAAGTCATTTTAAATCACATATAGAACTTTTGATGTAGAATAAATCACTATCCACAGATAAATATAGTAAAGACGGTTTAAAGCCTTAAGGTCACCTTCATTGCACATATAATCATAAAAAGAAATAACGTATATAATTTAATAGCGCATAATAAATGTACATAAGAAAATATTAAGCTAACACTAAATACAATGATAATAATTACTTCCTTTGTAAAAATGAGGATATTTAAGAAGATTTAACCGTAAGAAGGCACTACTATCGTGCAAAAATGTATCGAGGTAAAGGTACTATCGTGCACAAATGTATCGAGGTAAAGGTACTATCGTGCACAAATGTATCGTGGTAAAGGTACTATCATGCAAAAATGTATCGAGGTAATGATACTATCGTGCAAAAATGTATCGAGGTAAAGGTACTATCGTGCACAAATGTATCGAGATAAAGATACTATCGTGCACAAATGTATCGAGATAAAGGTACTATCGTGCACAAATGTATCGAGGTAAAGGTACTATCATGCAAAAATGTATCGAGGTAATGATACTATCGTGCAAAAATGTATCGAGGTAAAGGTACTATCGTGCACAAATGTATCGAGATAAAGATACTATCGTGCACAAATGTATCGAGATAAAGGTACTATCGTGCACAAATGTATCGAGGTAAAGGTACTATCATGCAAAAATGTATCGAGGTAATGATACTATCGTGCAAAAATGTATCGAGGTAAAGGTACTATCGTGCACAAATGTATCGAGATAAAGATACTATCGTGCACAAATGTATCGAGATAAAGGTACTATCGTGCACAAATGTATCGAGGTAAAGGTACTATCGTACAAAAATGTATCGAGATAAAGATACTATCGTGCACAAATGTATCGAGATAAAGGTACTATCGTACAAAAATGTATCGAGATAAAGATACTATCGTACAAAAATGTATCGAGGTAAAGGTACTATCATGCAAAAATGTATCGAGATAAAGATACTATCGTGCAAAAAAGTGTTGATACACTATTCATCACAGTTACTTCTGATAGTAAGGTACAATTATTTCAAAAACTATAGGTACTATCACTGATAGTACCTAACCTATCTATAACTACATAATTTATTTATACCAAATGATGGTTGTTTAACAAGAATTTTATATTTATATATTTTAAAATTCCGGTTTCGTATTCAATTAATTTAGTTTTCTTTGTTTGTAGCATCTTCAGAACAAGGAGAACTAAAATTATTGAATAGGGAACCGGAATTTAAAATATATATAAATTAAAAAATACTTGATTTTATGAACGAGGACAACATATATGAATTTTATAATAGTGGTATCGGTAGTTCTTTTCTCGATGGTACTGTTCATAATATCTTAACTGTAAAAAAGTAGACTCGAGAAATAACCTTGATTTATTTTATTGGCATTTAACGAGGGTACACTAATTAAGTGAATATTCTCCTGTTTAATGAATACTGTAGAAATAACGCTAATTTATTTCAGAAGTACTGAGCTGTTACCATAATTTGGTATTTTGCCTTCGGCCTTCGCATATAAAGTATTCATAAACGTAGAATTACTTCCTTAAATATAGCTAAGTAAACCGAGAAAAACAAAAAGCGATCTTACCCTAGCATGTAAATAAAAAAACACGTTTACAAACAACTATAGTATACCAATATATCTTATACCTTATAGTTCACAGGATCAAAATAATGCGTATGCTCCACACCGAGGCGTATAGAAGACAAAGCTAGGTACGTTCCACTCCGTCACTTATATACAAAACACAACTAGAATCTAGTTTGTAAGAACGGGTCCTCTTGGATTGATCAGAGTTAGAACTGTTTGACGTAACTCTTTGCTAATGGATCGCCATTGGCTTTTAATGTGGAGATTTGTATCTTAAAACTGTAATATTCCATTGATTTCATAGTATAATAAACAGGGTGAGGGTAGATATACTGAATACTTTAACTGAAATCACATTTCTTTATATGAATAATATTACTGTGCACATATGCAATAAAATATCGAGAACTAATCAAAATTATTCTTTTAATTTTATATCGTTTGCAGGCTTTGCAGCAACACCCGTGCAATATTACTAGTTTTTTTTTCTGATAGTGACCTTGGCAGTTGGTCCATAGCGGACTATTTTGGGTTTGCTCGTGTAAATGCTGCTCCAGAACACAGGCAGGTAGGTTTTAATTAGGAAAAAATTACCTTGAAACAGTTGTTAAAATATAGTCAGGATATAGTCAGTGAACGCTATTTGTTTATTATTTTGTAGTTCATTCAGCAGAGGAAATTCATATCCTACACTTGATAAGTCTTGTAGGTCAGAGGAAATTTAGGCAATATTTACCTCTTCTTTAGTTATTTCTACTTCTTACAACTATAAGACTATAGTGCCTAACTATAACAACTATAGTGCCTAACTATAACAACTATAGTGCTTAACTATAACAACTATAGTGCTTATCTATAACAACTATAGTGCTTAACTATAACAACTATAGTGCTTAACTATAACAACTATATTGATTAACTATAACAACTATAGTGCTTAACTATAAAAACTATATTGATTAACTATAACAACTATAGTGCTTAACTATAACAACTATATTACTTAACTATAACAACTATATTGATTAACTATAACAACTATAGTGCTTAACTATAACAACTATAGTGCCTAACTATAACAACTATAGTGCTTAACTATAACAACTATAGTGCTTATCTATAACAACTATAGTGCTTAACTATAACAACTATAGTGCTTAACTATAACAACTATATTGATTAACTATAACAACTATAGTGTTTAACTATAACAACTATATTGATTAACTATAACAACTATAGTGCTTAACTATAACAACTATATTACTTAACTATAACAACTATATTGATTAACTATAACAACTATAGTGCTTAACTATAACAACTATAGTGCTTAACTATAACAACTATATTGCTTAACTATAACAACTATAGTGCTTAACTATAACAACTATATTACTTAACTATAACAACTATATTGATTAACTATAACAACTATAGTGCTTAACTATAACAACTATATTGCCTAACTGAAACAACTATAGTGCTTAACTATAACAACTATAGTGCTTAACTATAACAACTATAGTGCTTAACTATAACAACTATATTACTTAACTATAACAACTATAGTGCTTAACTATAACAACTATATTGCTTAACTATAACAACTATAGTGCTTAACTATAACAACTATATTGCTTAACTATAACAACTATATTGATTAACTATAACAACTATAGTGCTTAACTATAACAACTATATTGCCTAACTGAAACAACTATAGTGCTTAACTATAACAACTATAGTGCTTAACTATAACAACTATAGTGCTTAACTATAACAACTATATTACTTAACTATAACAACTATAGTGCTTAACTATAACAACTATAGTGCTTAACTATAACAACTATAGTGCTTAACTATAACAACTATATTGCTTAACTATAACAACTATAGTGCTTAACTATAACAACTATAGTGCTTAACTATAACAACTATATTGCTTAACTATAACAACTATAGTGCTTAACTATAACAACTATATTGCTTAACTATAACAACTATATTGATTAACTATAACAACTATAGTGCTTAACTATAACAACTATAGTGCTTAACTATAACAACTATAGTGCTTAACTATAACAACTATAGTGCTTAACTATAACAACTATAGTGCTTAACTATAACAACTATATTGCTTAACTATAACAACTATAGTGCTTAACTATAACAACTATATTGATTAACTATAACAACTATAGTGCTTAACTATAACAACTATAGTGCTTAACTATAACAACTATAGTGCTTAACTATAACAACTATAGTGCTTAACTATAACAACTATAGTGCTTAACTATAACAACTATAGTGCTTAACTATAACAACTATAGTGCTTAACTATAACAACTATAGTGCTTAACTATAACAACTATAGTGCTTAACTATAACAACTATATTGCTTAACTATAACAACTATAGTGCTTAACTATAACAACTATATTGATTAACTATAACAACTATAGTGCTTAACTATAACAACTATAGTGCTTAACTATAACAACTATATTGCTTAACTATAACAACTATAGTGCTTAACTATAACAACTATATTACTTAACTATAACAACTATATTGATTAACTATAACAACTATAGTGCTTAACTATAACAACTATATTGCCTAACTGAAACAACTATAGTGCTTAACTATAACAACTATAGTGCTTAACTATAACAACTATAGTGCTTAACTATAACAACTATATTACTTAACTATAACAACTATAGTGCTTAACTATAACAACTATATTGCTTAACTATAACAACTATAGTGCTTAACTATAACAACTATATTGCTTAACTATAACAACTATATTGATTAACTATAACAACTATAGTGCTTAACTATAACAACTATATTGCCTAACTGAAACAACTATAGTGCTTAACTATAACAACTATAGTGCTTAACTATAACAACTATAGTGCTTAACTATAACAACTATATTACTTAACTATAACAACTATAGTGCTTAACTATAACAACTATAGTGCTTAACTATAACAACTATAGTGCTTAACTATAACAACTATATTGCTTAACTATAACAACTATAGTGCTTAACTATAACAACTATAGTGCTTAACTATAACAACTATATTGCTTAACTATAACAACTATAGTGCTTAACTATAACAACTATATTGCTTAACTATAACAACTATATTGATTAACTATAACAACTATAGTGCTTAACTATAACAACTATAGTGCTTAACTATAACAACTATAGTGCTTAACTATAACAACTATAGTGCTTAACTATAACAACTATAGTGCTTAACTATAACAACTATATTGCTTAACTATAACAACTATAGTGCTTAACTATAACAACTATATTGATTAACTATAACAACTATAGTGCTTAACTATAACAACTATAGTGCTTAACTATAACAACTATAGTGCTTAACTATAACAACTATAGTGCTTAACTATAACAACTATAGTGCTTAACTATAACAACTATAGTGCTTAACTATAACAACTATAGTGCTTAACTATAACAACTATATTGCTTAACTATAACAACTATAGTGCTTAACTATAACAACTATAGTGCTTAACTATAACAACTATAGTGCTTAACTATAACAACTATATTGATTAACTATAACAACTATAGTGCTTAACTATAACAACTATATTGCCTAACTGAAACAACTATAGTGCTTAACTATAACAACTATAGTGCTTAACTATAACAACTATAGTGCTTAACTATAACAACTATATTACTTAACTATAACAACTATAGTGCTTAACTATAACAACTATAGTGCTTAACTATAACAACTATAGTGCTTAACTATAACAACTATATTGCTTAACTATAACAACTATAGTGCTTAACTATAACAACTATAGTGCTTAACTATAACAACTATATTGCTTAACTATAACAACTATAGTGCTTAACTATAACAACTATATTGCTTAACTATAACAACTATATTGATTAACTATAACAACTATAGTGCTTAACTATAACAACTATAGTGCTTAACTATAACAACTATAGTGCTTAACTATAACAACTATAGTGCTTAACTATAACAACTATATTGCTTAACTATGACAACTATAGTGCTTAACTATAACAACTATAGTGCTTAACTATAACAACTATATTACTTAACTATAACAACTATAGTGCTTAACTATAACAACTATAGTGCTTAACTATAACAACTATATTGCTTAACTATAACAACTATAGTGCTTAACTATAACAACTATATTGATTAACTATAACAACTATAGTGCTTAACTATAACAACTATAGTGCTTAACTATAACAACTATAGTGCTTAACTATAACAACTATAGTGCTTAACTATAACAACTATAGTGCTTAACTATAACAACTATAGTGCTTAACTATAACAACTATAGTGCTTAACTATAACAACTATATTGCTTAACTATAACAACTATAGTGCTTAACTATAACAACTATAGTGCTTAACTATAACAACTATAGTGCTTAACTATAACAACTATATTGATTAACTATAACAACTATAGTGCTTAACTATAACAACTATATTGCCTAACTGAAACAACTATAGTGCTTAACTATAACAACTATAGTGCTTAACTATAACAACTATAGTGCTTAACTATAACAACTATATTACTTAACTATAACAACTATAGTGCTTAACTATAACAACTATAGTGCTTAACTATAACAACTATAGTGCTTAACTATAACAACTATATTGCTTAACTATAACAACTATAGTGCTTAACTATAACAACTATAGTGCTTAACTATAACAACTATATTGCTTAACTATAACAACTATAGTGCTTAACTATAACAACTATATTGCTTAACTATAACAACTATATTGATTAACTATAACAACTATAGTGCTTAACTATAACAACTATAGTGCTTAACTATAACAACTATAGTGCTTAACTATAACAACTATAGTGCTTAACTATAACAACTATATTGCTTAACTATGACAACTATAGTGCTTAACTATAACAACTATAGTGCTTAACTATAACAACTATATTACTTAACTATAACAACTATAGTGCTTAACTATAACAACTATAGTGCTTAACTATAACAACTATAGTGCTTAACTATAACAACTATATTGCTTAACTATGACAACTATAGTGCTTAACTATAACAACTATAGTGCTTAACTATAACAACTATATTACTTAACTATAACAACTATAGTGCTTAACTATAACAACTATAGTGCTTAACTATAACAACTATAGTGCTTAACTATAACAAAAAATTGTTCAATTTTATTCACATTTCATATTTTTTCTTGTATCATCTTTTTTAAATTATTAAATTCTTAATACACTAAGATTTGGATAATTTTTCCTTGTAAACTCAATTTTTGTCATACCAAACCATGTTAATTGTATAAAATTGACTTGCGAAAATGTATAACCCTATAGGATTGAAATGATTAAATAATTTGAAAGGATATTTTTCCACCAAGAAAATTGAATTCATAATAAACATATTCTTTTGGTTATAGATAAATCTATAAATATGAATATTATTTATATAATGTAGTTTAAATCTCTGTTCTATAATGTATAGTTATATATATAATCATTAATGTTCGTATATACAGCAATCAATTTCCAATTAAGTATTTCCCAGGTAATTTTTTTTCTTAGTATATTGACATTTATAATATTCTAGTTATTTTTCTATAAAAATATCTTCCAAATTGGGGAATTTCTACCATAAACAGTTCATATCCTTCCGCATCAGTTTCATTTAATATATTTTGGATTTTCCGCGGAAGTAACAACTTCTCCAGTTATAATTTGAAGGTCTAAAAACTCTCACCACACTAACCAATAACAAATTAATAAAGAAAAAAGTGCTGTCCAATTATTCTATTGTTCTTCTTCTACAAAAGGGAAATTATCGAGGAAATTAAATCAAAGAAGTGCAGTCAATGTGATATATTTATTCACAATTGATAATTAACATATATTGTAAAATAAAACATTATTTAAATAAATATAATTTTAAGGGATAATTGTCTCAGCGGCTGGTTCTGGATTATTTCTTGGAGTTCTTGTTCGAAGATCGAAGCCAGGATTTCCTCCTTGTTGAGTCGATCCTCCAGTATGACCTTGTCCTGTAAACGATCCTTGGTTGGATCCTCCTTGTTGACCGAAACCTCCTTGCTGACCGAAACCTCCTTGCTGACCGAAACCTCCTTGCTGACCGAAACCTCCTTGCTGACCAAAACCTCCTTGCTGGTTGAACCCACCAGGACGATTGAACCCTCCTTGTTGAGGAAAACCACCATTCTGATTAAATCCTCCCTGTTGAGGAAATCCTTGGTTAAATCCTCCTCCCTGACCACCAAAGTTAGGTTGCTGTCCAAAATTTCCGGGTTGTTGGAATCCTTGCTGTCCGAAACCACCTTGTTGACCAAATTGATTTGGTCTTTGAGGGAATGGCCTCTGCTGATTAAAACCTGGTTGTTGTACAAATCCTTGCTGACCAAATCCTTGTTGGCCAAAACCTTGCTGACCAAATCCTGGCCGTTGACCAAATCCTTGTTGACCAAAACCTTGCTGACCAAATCCTTGTTGTTGCCCAAATCCTCCCTGTTGGCCAAAATTCTGTCCAACAGGTCTGTTTGGAAACTGTTGTGGCCTGTTGCCTTGTATCCCTAGCTCAGACAGAAGACTAGTGATTGGTCGCACTATTTGGTCTAAGGAAACCGGTCTGCCATTGATGTTAATGATACCGACTGGTGGTCTCCCTCCAGAATTCAAGGGCCTACCCCCGCCGAAAAATCTAGTTGATGTCGTATTGCCACTTGCAGAAGCTTCATTAGTTGGTGCTTCGGTTTCTTCACACAAGGAAGAAGCGACCAATGCCAAAATCAAGGCCAAGGGAGCAAACGACTTCATTCTGTAGGATACAATAATATGATTCAGTGTTCATTATAATAAAAGTAAACCCTTATCCATTATATTCTATTTTACTAAAATATCACAAAATGATTATTTATACAAAACACACAATCTGCCTCATAGTGAACTATTTTTATTGAACCAAACAACTTCACACTGTTTTTTCAATGTAGTAAATCATGCAAATTTCAGTATCAGTCCAAGGACATGTTCAAAGTGTAAGCACCTTACTGTATATCTCTGAGGCTCAATTTTCACAGAATAATCTAGTTTAGTCTTTGCCTTGCTATTTATACCCTATAGCTCGAATGTATAAGTACAGGCAACCCCCGTAAACTATTGTATGCACTGAATCAGGAGCCAATTACCTGCAGAAACACCTTGAGTTAAAACTGTTCGTTATTATTACAGTTATCTTAAAGTTTAGTAACGTAGAATGATTTGCAGTATGGAGATAATTGGAGTTTTTAAACTTTGAAAAATTACAAATATCTCTATGAGTTAATTCGAATATGGATTATTTAAATTTTGGAATTTTAGTTGAAATAGGAAAAATGAGAGATTAACATATTTTTAGTACTTTTAAATATGTTATAAGACTTCTGTATAGTTTCCAATATACTAATATACTGCATACAATTTGAATACAGATCTATAATAAAAAACCTCCAAAATGATATAGTTGTTATTTCGATATTTAATATCTTTACTTGCTTCGTTTTTCTTAGATTTTATTATGAAAATACGATACACGAAACACATACATTATTAAATTTTTAAACTTAATTTACATATTCATATCCATTATCCAAGAAGAGATTAGATAATGTATGAGTGAACCTATAGGGTAAGTTCTTAATTATCGGTCAGTTCAACATTTTCGGACACGTAAGAAAAAAAAATATAATAATTATTATTATTTAACTTTTATTTGTATTGGTATCCATGATACCTGCAGGTATCATCACCAATAAAAATAAAAGTTAAATAATAATTATTATATATTCTTTTCCTACGTGTCCGAAAATGTTGAACTGACCGATAATTAAGAACTTACCCTAGATATCATATCAATGAACCTATAGATAATATGGAAATTGTATTAATGAAGATAATGTCCACCTAACACATACATTATTAACTTTTCTTTTATTGATTATCATTACGTATTCATATCCATTAAATCACAGTAAATACCAAGTAGAGATAAGATAAATAATATAATATTAGTAATGAGTACTGGAAAAATGGTAGAATTCCATGGAAAATATGGGCAACTTATTTACTTTATTTCAAATGGATGAGATATAAAATATTACAATTTATTTCACTGATGTGGTACGTTGTAATGTTTGAAGTTTATTTCCTGTATATTCTATCTAAATTATTTTAATTAATATTTTAGTTATTTGAATATCATAGTATATAAGTCAGTTTTCAGTAAATTTGCGTTATCAATAAAATTTGTACTTGAGGTTGTTAAAAGAATCTAACTTGAAGTTTGTACTTGAAGTAGTTTATATATTTTAATTAAACTAATTAATTTATTATTACTCACGTTTCAAATATTTCAATAATATTTCAAACATCAGTTACAATTTAACGATACGAATTTAAAATGTTCATGTTAATGACATTCTACACATATTCATGGCTCAAGTAAGTTGCACCTTTAAATGGGGATAATAATATTGGCAAATGAATGGTAATTAATTTAATACGAAAATAAATAGATCACAATTTGTTCCAATTATAAATTAGTGAAATAAGTTACTAGCGTCCGACGCCGTGAGGTGGTTTGCAAATGTGTTCTGACAGACATCTGTCGAAGCAGCACTTGTCGATGCCTCCGCAAGCTCCATCGTTGGAGCAAGTGGCTGGAGGTCCGAAGTTGGATCTTAGGGGGCATACTGGGCGAACTGGAGGGCAGAAACCTGGTTTGTGGAAGACTTGAGTAGGGGCTTGGTTAGCGTTTTCACAGCAGTAGGCCTGTCCTTCGGGTG
Organism: Caprella mutica; assembly: GCA_947561585.1. Lineage (NCBI taxonomy): Eukaryota > Metazoa > Arthropoda > Malacostraca > Amphipoda > Caprellidae > Caprella > Caprella mutica. The sequence continues at coordinate 1,201,196 of CANNZV010000006.1, forward strand.
TTTTGCACCAGAATCTGCAAGAGCTTGGAGCTGCTGGAGGGGCTACGGGGGAAATCAGGGGGTTGACAATGCCTGGCACACCTCCTGGAACACCACCTGGGATGACTCCACCAAATCCAGGGTTGCCTCCAAAATTGGGGTTTCCACCAAATCCAGGATTGCCTCCGAATCCAAATCCAGGGTTTCCACCAAATCCAGGGTTGCCTCCAAATCCAGGGTTGCCTCCGAAACCATTATTAGCTCCAAAACCAACTGGTCCACTTGATCCAGGAATGTGGTTGTTGAATCCTCCAAATTGGTTTTGGTTTCCGAATTGGTTATTGGTGGGTACGAATCCAGGAATTCCGGCATTTGCATGTCCTCCTCCGAAAAAGCTTCTGGTGTTTGCTGTTCCATTTCCAGGGGCTTCGGCAGCTTCAGTTTCGTTTTTCTTGGCGTCCTGAGCGGTGACACTCAATGCAATGGCCAAAAGCACTAAATATTGAAGATATTTCATCATGACGTTCTTATATTGATTACCTATAAAATATAAAAAAAAAATTAGAAATATATCATTATTATCTCAGTAAGATGTCAGACACCATCCAGAAGGATATCCTCACCTGATAGGATGCCGTCTGCAGACCCAATGTGATTTAGTTGCAGCTCCTTCTTCCTTATATATCCTTAAATTAACTGTTTGAGGTCCATTGTTTTTATTCCGACTGCGGAAGTAGAAGTGTCAAGTAGGTAGGTACAATCTGTTCAACTGTAAATAGTAGCGCCTGTCTACTATCTGCGTAACAGCGGACACAAATAACATATACTTAAATTAAAAATGTATGGAAATTTATTGTTTTGCAGATGCATATTTTAATACTCTTAACTGTATTGGTACTTATTGTATTGATATATCAGTATAATTATGTTGATATTTAATTCTTTTATACTACTATTATATCTATTGATATTTCAGATATTTATATATTAATAAGTTTAGAACATTAATATTTGCCTTTTTTATTATATAAGGCTATAAAATTTTATGAATCCGTTGATAAAAATTATTAAATTTAAAATTATAACAAATTTACATGAAAAAGTATGTTCAAATTAAATGTTTATTATATATTCTATTCAGTCTAAGTTTTGTAGAGTATAGTACGTATTTTGTAAACACGTGAATACATGTGTTCAAATATATTTTTTTATTGTCACTTGGATCAAAAACGTTCTGACTACTGAGAACTATACTTATAACATAATAAATAGAATTAAAATTTATTACTATAGTACTTAATTCAAATATTAATATGTTTTAGTTATAGAAGTAGATGTTCTTAAATAAAGTAAATAAATGAATTTAATACCTATATATTATCAACAGTAACAAACCACAAAAATATTTCCGCAGTTAAGTATTAAGATTCTATTAAGATTTCATAAAATTTTGGTTCGGTTTTATTTTATTTTATTTTATTTACCAAAATTTGTAATTTTGATTTTTTTTTGTGATTTTTTTGAAGTAATTCAATGATATGAATTTAACGATAAATGCTATAACGCTCAATATACGATATGTTCGTATATATTGACATTAAAAACATTAATACTGTACATTATAAACTCAACTAAACTTTCCTACCCTTTTCTACAATGAATAATATGATAGTTAGAGAAATATTTCATTTCTATATAAAATAGTTCCATTTCGTAATCAATCCTATTTAATATATCCTAACAAACTAATGAAATCATTGGCAGCAGACGTTGTTCCTGATTGTCTCTCTGTTCCCAGAAAATATGTGTCTCTTTTCTCTAGTCACTTCTGGCGTACTTCCCATGACGTAAAGTTAGTGTGTACCTGTGGTGTGTGTACCTGTAGTGTGTGTACACAGTACAGTGTACAGTGTACTGCAGTGTACAGTGTACTGCGGTGTACAGTGTACTGCAGTGTACAGTGTACTGAACAAAAAGTACCTTGACTCCTTTTCATGCAGTGGTTTATAAAGTGGGGTGCCCGGCACCCATTTGGGGTCTGGATTGTATATAGGGGGTGCCTGGGATGGCTGTTTTATAGTTACTATAAGTTCTGTTCTTGCTGTTAATATCATGCAGAATATACATGAAGTACATTTACCATTTTCTGAATCTCACCAAATATATTCTAATTGTATCTTTTCAATCTATTACAATACAATACAATACTCAGGGGGTGCCTGAGAAAAGCAAGGGGTGTGCGAGAAAAATAGTTTAAGAACCACTGATTATTGATGCCCCATGGAGACATATATGTCCCTTTTCAGGTAATGAATTTTGCGAGGGTTTTCTTTTTGAGATATTTTCCTCAAACGACCGGACAAACACATGTGTTACTTTTTCATATATTCTTTCATATATTAGAACACATGTGTTACTTTTTCATATGTTAGAACGGTACACGGAAAACTGCCAGGCGGAAAACTGCCGAAGCGGAAAACTGCCAGGCGGAAAACTGCCAAGCGGAAAACTGCCAGGCGGAAAACTGCCAAGCGGAAAACTGCCGGTCACTTATTGGCAATTTATGTACTTTTTGACTTTTGATAAACACATTCTAAGAACTTTTTAATTCATAAAAAACAGCGTTAGCCATTCGTCAAGTGATTAAGGAGACATTCATTTTTTACAGTTATAACTAAAGTATATAGATTATTGAAATACTTATTATTCAATGGAAAATAGTATTTCAACATAGCTACTTTATTAGACACAGTAAACCAAATTCAGTACACAAAAAGAAATTATAATGACCATTTTTAACTTATTGTTAATTTGCGGACATTTATAAAAAACCTGTATATATTTATATATATATAGGATTCTATAAGATTCTATATGTTTATAAGATTTATAAGTTAAATCTTGTATATTATAAATTAAGTGTATGTTACATCACTTATATGTATGTTCAATATATATTACATTTACAATTTTATTCTCCATAGCATTAACACCTTCAATTTTACAATTTTCATTTATTTGTTAAAGTATTATTAATTTATATGCAATCCAATTCGATAGAGTGAAATTGTCAGAGAATTAGGTTGGTAATGTCAGTTTGATAATCATAGATGTTATGTTGCTAATTCTAAATATTTCACAAACTATAATGAGGCTTGTTCAATTATCAAATTATAAACAAAAATGAAATAATTAGACACTAAACCCGTTATGAAATGATAATTTAGAGATGAGTTGTGTAAACAAAGAAATTGTACTCTGTCCCTAATATGTACAATCATATCTTTGTTTCTTCTTCTTTTAGTATTTCCTAGGAATGGTTTTATTTTTTAATTTATATCATGTATTTGATTTTTTAATGTAATATTTATATAATAATTAGATTAGTTAGGCACTATTGTGAATTTTTTTTTCTTTTTGATAAACTTCTCGTTTTTTTCAGGCTCGAACTAAATTCTCGTCTTTTTTCAAGCTCAAACTAATTTAGAGCATAAAGGGTTAAACTAAATGATACATGATAACTGAAAAATGAATGAGTGGTAAAATAATCACCAAACAATGATATGAAGATACGTGAAACCTATAAATATTATATAGTTAAGATTATAAGTTAATTGAATAGTTTTAAATCTTTTTTTTTTAAATACATTTATAGTATTCACTATTGAGTAATATTTTTTGGTAATCAATTAGTTTATTACCGACAATTCATTGTAAATATCACAAAAAATATTTAAATTTACCGCCTAATATTTAATATTGTAAATTTCAATACATTCAATATACATAAGTTAAAGTTTATATTATGCTTATTATTATTATTTTATTATCCTTTATATGTAGTGTTATTATCCTATTAACATGTAGACCTTTCCATTATTCTTCAAATTGCTTTTCAGTCAATATTTTCTATACTTCAATAGTGTATTTACTTTACATGTTATCAGTAACTAGAAAGAATTGGTCACTGAATTTTTGGAAATAATTAAAATCTTGATAACGGGATATATGATATTTATAGTTTTATTGCATGTAATGGGTTAGAAACAGAACAGCTGCGTTCTAATAAACTAAATCGTGACATTAAAATAAAAATGTGAATAAATTTTTAATCGAATTAATAATTTGTAATCAATAAATGACATAGGTATGTATTTGAATTAAAAATATATATAATAAACTGAAGATCTAATACTTGTTACAATTTCGTCTCAATATCGTTACAGCATTGTATTATTTTTTATAAGATGCAATTAAATAAATTATTTTATAAGCTGTAATTAAATGAATAAATAGAAAATATTTGGGAGTTATATATTGAACTATATAATAATATAGAAGTTATTTCATCAGAATATAAAATACACTATAAATCTAAAATGAAAATACAGAATAGTTTTTCAAATTGTAGGTAATTTAATATTTTATCTAGCCTAATAAATAGAAACAGTGGTATTAAATTTATATATAATAATAAATATCTATCTAATTATTATGCAATTTATAGGAGAATCTATATTAACTTTCATTAAATAGAAAGGTTTTAATTGTACGATATTCTAACGACCAATTCCCTGAGGAGCTTTACAGGTATGGTGGTTCAAACAGACATCGAAACAACACTTGTCGAAACCCTGACACGAACCGTCATTGGAACAGGTTTGAGGTGGTCCAATGTTGGAGCGAACTGGAGGACAAATTGGTCTCACTGGAGGACAGAGACCAGGCTTACTAAACACGAAACTCTGCTGTTGGTTAATGTTTTCACAGCAATAGTACTGTCCTTGTGGCTTTCTACACCAATACCGACAACCGGTAGTGACCGGTAGGTTATGGCTGTTGACGATTCCGGTGATTGGGTTAGGTACTGGGATCACCGGAGGAATACTGCCATGAATCCCGCCTTGAATATGGGGCACAGCCTCTACTTCTTGATGTCCATTGTTAAATGGTATTCCAAATTGCAGTTCGTTTGCAAAATCATTAAATGAGTCAAATGATCTGCCACCAGAGTTCTGCACATTTCCATCTTTTGTAGTTCTATCCGAAGTTGGATGGTGATCATCTTCGAATGCGATTCTTCCACTGGCTTGGATGCCAACGAGAAGACTGAAGAGTAGAATTATTTTCAGTTCCATTCTGCAAAAGAATTTTCAATTAATTAAAATTAAAGTGTGTCTTTTCATATAAATTGATCTATGAAAGTAAGTAAACAGGTAACCATTGGTAAAATTGTTATGATTTTATTTCAATAAAGATTATTATTATTACAGAGTATGTAGGGGAAAATCGTAGTACTTGGACACTCACAGTACTCAGATAGTGGGAGTTAACTCATGTCATGATTAGGGTTGTGACAATATGCGTTTAAAATCATAGATCCTGAGAATATTATAAACGGATCGAAATAAAGAGTATTGAATGGTTCTACACCAGCGGTATGTAGTATTCGATACCATTTCATTTCGTCTGTGATATTCTTAAGATCTATAATCTTAAATGCATATTTTCACAACCCTAGTCATGATAGATCAATAAAAAATATAAAAGATAAGATTGATTCATGACCTACGTTACCGCACATTTTTCGTATACTGTGAGTGTCCATGTAAGGCCCATTCTATAGTAGCAGTTAAAACGCCTCGTTTTCAACGCCCAGTTTACACCTCTTCAATTAATCACGGTTAAATGAATGGAAAGCAAATTTGCAGTTTATAATAGCGTTTCTACTGCCATCCATTCATTTAACCGTGATTAATTGAAGATGCGTAAACAGGGCGGTGAAAACGCACCGTTTTATCTGCAATTTCTTTCCTTGACTCACCTTTTGGTTAGACAGCTCTTTCTTTATCTGATCTTCAAAACAACAGTCCATTGTATTTATAGTGAAAACATTGGCCTTGGTTGTAGAATACGGACATCGGAACGCAACTGTTCCGGACCATTGACATCTTGCAGATGCTAACTAACTAATAATCGTCATTATAATTACTAAGTTTAGTTCGCAATATTCCACTGAATTAGGTTCCGCAATTAATCCGTAATTATAAATATAAAATAGTACTTTAACATGACTATTTTTTGCACAGTTTTAATTACTTGATATTTACTATGTATGTTTCCTTATGATGTGTAATTATTAGTCAATTTATGCAGATCGTAATAGGTTATAATATTGTTTTAATTCCTTGAGTTATATACTAATAATTACTGTCCCGTGCTTTAGTCATTAAATCTATGTTTTTTTTTGTGGTAGCCAATATATAAGTCATAACATAATAAATTAATTACGATCCATAAAGTGAAGTAAAAAAGAATTATATATGCTTCCTTGTTTATAAATAACCTGGAGAAAATTTTATATATCAATTTCATTTAGATATTTAAATAGCTACGAATATGATATGATTTAAAATATTTTTCATATGAATGAAAAATGAAATATCTGGAAACGAGAATTTAATAATTGTTTATTTTATTTATAATATTTATTTTAACGTGAAGGGATATGCAATTTTCATGAAACTATCTACTCCCTTTAACAAAGCTTAATTGATTAGCGAATAATAATTGTCAAATTCCTTTAATTCTAAATATATCTCTTTTCATTCAATATTCCATAAATTAATAATAGTTATAGTTTAAATGATGTTAACGGCTGACAGACGTTTCGTTTACAAATTTTCATAAAGGAGATATTAACACACTCTAATTTAAAACAGACATGTACTTTAACTGAATAATGTAACGAACGACCAATAATCTCATTATTTGGTACGATATTTCTTCTCAGTTTAGACTTGCATGTACAATTTTTCAAATCACTTTTTATAATAATTTGGTATTATTGTGTAGTTCTGGTTTAGTATTAAAGTAGAAAAACGATTAAAATTTATCTAATAGCTCTCCTCCTTACCATTATTCTAATTTGTAATTTGGTCGTTTGATACATTATTCTGTTGAAGTACATGTCTTGTAACATTAGAGTGTGTTAATATTCCCTTTACGAAAATCTGTCAAGGGAACGTTTTGGGTACGCAAAATCCTGTCGATAAAACATCTTGTCGACGATATATCTGTCGACGAAACGTCTGCACACCATTTTAACACAACAGTTCTTAATTAGAACTGTTTACAGTCAGGAGGGAAATTTTATGGCATCATTTTAATTTTTTAATAAATCCTCATATATTGTGAAGCTGGTTAAACAGAATAATAATAAATAACTCATGACGCAATGGAAGATAGCCAATAAACACTCTATGCCATATGGCGCTATATATGTTCTCTTTTTAGTGATGCATTGTGCAAGGTTTTTTGGGATAATGAGCTAATTAAACGACCTGATAAATCTTTCATATATTAGAGTACATGTGTACTCTTTCATATATTAGAGTACATGTGTACTCTTTCTTATATTAGAGCACATGTGTACTCTTTCATATATTAGAGCACATGTGTACTCTTTCATATATTAGAGCACATGTGAACTCTTTCATATATTAGAGTACATGTGTACACTTTCATATATTAGAGCACATGTGTACACTTGCTTTAGTTTGGCACAATGGTGATTCAGTCTGAACAATTTTCTTATTGTTTAATATGTTTTCTTTACACATGTATTATACAAGAATATTACAATAATTTATTGATAGTATGTAATTGTTGTATGTAAAATCTAAATTTGGTCTCATTTTCAAATATAACATCATCAACATGCAAAATTCAAATATACGCAATGGAGAAAATGTAATTTATTTAGACAATATTAATATATTAAACTAACAGCAAACTTGAAACAACTTCTAAATTTATAATTGCTTAGATATAATTTTCTAATATCTTATAAATTTCCTTAATCATTATTATGCACTTAACCTCTCATTTTTATAACCTGTTGATGTTTACAGTTGTTGGTATCTTATTTGAGGTGTCTCATAAACTCTAAATGAATTTCTGAATTAAAATTTAACACATTTAGTAAGAAAACTCAAAGATTAATTTTTATGAAATAATATAACAGTAACCCACATGTTTAACTGCAAAACTCACTCTGGTGTAGAAAATTTCAGTTGTGTAGTAGTCGAATACTTAAACTGTGCCATGGTTCATATTCGTAACTTCCGCGACTTTCGATATCTCCACTTCAACACAATTCAGGTAATCGTGACCCATTTCATCGAAGTAGAAAACCACTCTGCCATCATCCACCTCGAAGTAAGTCATCAAGCCCAATTCATAGCGCTTTTTCAAGACGCTTTTATTAGGTACGAAACCTGACATGAGATGCACCTCCATTATTATAAGGTTGGAGCGATTTCTGGCTTTATGACTCACATAGAAACTTAATTTTTTCCTGATTCCTCTCTCTCTAGTAAATAAAATTCGCAAAGAGTCGCTAGGCTCAGCCTTTTCTTGATTGAATTTGGTGACAGACTGAAAAGGTACAAAAAGGGAAATAAATAAGCTGCTGAAGATACGCGTTTTACTTGAAGGTTCAGGCTGACAGACTGAAAAGGTACAAAAAGGGAAATAAATAAGCTGCTGAAGATACGCGTTTTACTTGAAGGTTCAGGCTCCGAGAAAATAACGAGTTTTTACATAATATTATAGATTTAAGGTCTAGGATCATTATTCTGCAACCCTCATATTGTTCGGTTCAGAGTATATTTTATTATTTGATTTTAAAGTTTTTAATACTTTAAAACAATTGTACGAATCACTAACCTGAGGCTGAAGAAGATGATTGTACACTCTTTGTTTTGATTTCAATTCTGAATTTTATAAACAAACAATGCGTTTAGCTTCGTTTATTAAAGCAATAAAGAAATTTACCAGAAGGAGAACTTTAATAACAAATTTAGAAAATTATTCACTTGCACTGTTGCACATCCCGTTCGATTGCTGCGAATTCAGATGGAAGTGTGATTCCACTTTACATATTACTAGTTTGGTGTCTGTTATTATTGTCAATCTATATAGGTAGATGAAGAGAAAAATTAATCAAATTAAGCTTTCCTAACTTTTAACAATAATTGAGCTACCTAGCAAAATTCATGAGGAATATATTATTATTTAGGTTGAAATTTGGTTTGAAGAACAAAGTCACTTACCACCGTCGGTGATAAAGCTAAAGGATGCAAAAAATCTACTCTGTGGATGCAGTCATGCACTTACCAAGGAATGTGACGATTAGGAGCACAAGCACCAGTGGTTGCACTCACGGATGTAAGGGGAAAATGAAGAGATGATAGTAAATGGAGCATACGAGTCTACCTAACTCAGAATCTAAGATCTCGTAGTTGAAGAATATACACCTAGCGCTATCCTCTAAAACTAGAAGTAGCGTTAAAAATATATAAATATGGTAAATATGATAAAAGATAATACATAACCCAAATTAAAACAGTTTGGAACCCAAGGGACTCTACCTAATTTCACTTCCATTCACCTCAAACAGCTTCAGGATAGAGCAACTGGGGGCAAAATATAATTGAAGGGGTAAAATGAAAATAAAATTTATATACTATGAAATTGAATTTCAACAAGTATACAATTAATCTTAGCGATGAAGGCTTTCAAAATGAGACAAAAGGTGCAAGACATAGAAAACTAATTGAATAATCGTGCCTTTGTAAACTAATGCCCTTATTTAAAACACCTTTTTTTTCTGTATTAATTTTTTTTAATTATGTATGTAGTTGTATTTTTTTCCTGTGGGCTTTTATAACTGTGGGCTTTTTTCCTTGTGGGCATATTTCCTGTGGTCATTTTTCCTATGGGCATTTTTCCTGTGGGCTTTTTTCCTGCGGGTATCTTTCCGGTCACTGGTTAGTTCTTAGGTAGCTTCTGTAAAATTTTATGTAGGCTACTAGCATTGAATATTATTATTAATAAATTTATTAGACATTAGTACTAGAACAATAACGAAAAAGTTACGGTACCAGATTGGACTAGTGGAGAAAAATAAAATATTATACCTATGAAAATGGAAATTTCTATTTTGAAATCCTCCTTACCAATCTTCAGCAACAAATGCAATACCTACATCTTCAAAATTGTTTTAACATAAAATGTAAAAAAACTTTTGGATTAATAATGATACTCGATAATCGATATAAAATTTATTTCATCATTATTTGCGAGTTGCGACTGAAATTTATCGACCACTCCCAGTAATGATCTATCTTACAATCATCAAATATATATGAAGGTTATTATACCCCAGGCTATATGTATACAGGGAAAGCTCGTGTAACGCACTGAAAAATAATACTTTAAGTGTTGATTTTAAATTGCAATGCCTCTGAATACAATAAATGGTTAACTAGATAGTTGGTAGACGCATAAAATATTTGCGAAACCATACAATTTAAAGAGGTCGTTGTAGCGAGCTGCATTTCATGCAGAACGGATAATTTTTTTATATTTGTCGTTTGTAGGGATCTTTCATTTAAGATCTTTCGTTGTAAGAGCTTTACCTGCATTGTTAATATTTGTCTCTCTGATAGTTTCATTCTATTGCACCATCATTAGGTACTTGGGAAAAGGTGATATACATATAAGGTCATTTTTGTCTAGTTTACTGAAAGGTTGCAGTATTATTAGATTTATTAAAGTAATGATGCTCAGCATAGTCTTTAATTTTGTTCTCTCATTGTTTAGATTTAATCATTAGGAATAAATAATATACAATAACCAAAGGCATGAGACGTACACCATATTTCTATTTAGACTATTTTAATACTAGGTGGCGTAAAAAGACAAACCATCCAAAAATTCGGAACTACCTAAATGAAGAGAATTTGGTGGGGGAAATATTAGTAAGAGTGGGAGAAATCTTCTTGAGTAAATATTATCTTTATCAGAGAAAGGTTTGTCAACTAAAGAGAAAACATCCAATCATGAATCTTCATTTAATTCTCAACTACTGCTACTTGTATAACATTTTGCAGTACCTAATTTGATATATGATAATGGTTCTTAAATATTTGTTTCGAGGTTAATAAAAGAAGTAGGTATAGAATATAATTAGAGGGCTAGGAGTTTTAGTTTAGAACTCACTGAGAGTCTGAGTCACTGGCAGACAGCAGACTGGCATTACGACTCTGGCTGAGAGTCTGAGGCAAGGACTCCAGGAGTAGGGTCACGCAGGTAAATTGTGGCCCTTTAATTTTTAATTGCCGCCTTCTCATAAAAGTCTAAAACATTCTGAACTGAAATTACATTATAATGTTGTATACCAAGTAATAAAGCATGTCGGCATGCCGCATGTCCAAACTCGCCATTTTAATGGCGAGTTTGCCAGTCTGCAGAATGTGTCTCTTCTCCCGCAGAGATTTTAATTTGAGAGACAGTTAGGGTGTTTGTGCCAGTAATCGGTCACTTAAGGACCAGTCTGCCAGTCTGTATTTGGTGCAAAAAATTCCACTGACTTTTTGAAATAGCTGAAAAAATCCACCATAAATTTCCGGTTATTTGGCTGATCCACCAACATTTTACCCATTTATCCACCGAAAATTAATGGTAACATAGGAATAAATAGCTAAAAATCCACCGACTTTGACAGAATATTACTTTCAAGAGGAAAAAATTCTACCGACATGTCGGTGGAATTTTTCTCCATTGAAAATAATATTCTGGCAAAGTCGGTGGATTTTGAGCTATTTATTCCTATGTTACCATTAATTTTCGGTGGAAAAATGGGTAAAATGATGGTAGATCAGCCAAATTACTGGAAATTTATGGTGGATTTTTTCAGCTTTTTCAAAAAGTCAGTGGAATTTTGTGCACCAAATACAAACTGGCTTAAGGATAAATTACAAACAAATACCAAAAACAAGTCACTTATAAACGCTACCGACGCCGCGACGCGTTGAAACTATCATTAGAAAGCTGGAATTTTTATCTTTCCAATCGCTTTACACATAAACACATTTATGTTATTACTTATGCAATTAGAAGTAAAAATGTCCCATTAGTCTAAAATGCTAGTAATTGTCATAGCAATATCTATATTCGGTCACTTCCAATTCTATTATCGTCAGGTGGCCAATCAAAATCATACGGAACTAATGTTCGTCATACTTGTTGATTAGTGACTGATTAATATAATAGTATATAGTATAATTCGTCTCCCGCTTCTAATTACTAGTAGTAGATTTATTCATACCTAATATCTAAACGATAAATGTGTATTTTTTCTATTACCGTAATTCCTACTGTACTAAGTAATAGTAAGTATTATGTTTATATTATTATTACCTACCCATACAATGATATACACAATCAAACACTTCGTCAATGGTTAAAAATATGTTGTATTTTAGTGTTAACATTTCATTCGAAAGTTTGAACATGGTATACATTGTTGTTTGCCATACACCAGAATTAAAAACTAAATTATTTTATATAAATGTGATTATTTATTTACAAAAGCTGAAGCTCATACAACTGCTACCTTCTACATGCAAGAGGAAATAATTACCCGCTTTAAGAATCAACGGCTACGTTAAATTATAAGGTTTATCATATATTTGATTCGTCTGCCAAGTATACATAGATTATATTCAGATGTTTTAAAATTGACGATCAATGCTTAATTTATTCATTTCTCAGAAGACTCAGATTGGTATTTAGTAATATCAATTAATTTAGTTTTAGCCTCTATATGTTTTCTTTGATTAGTACAGTTCTGAAAAAAGGGGTAACTATTTTAGATAAAAGCAAGCCGTAATTGTCATGCGCATTTCATGTCTATTTAGTTGCAGATATCTTAGCCTTATTATAATGCTAACTATAAGTCTATAACATATTTTATTTACTGGTAAAAATTATTTTGAAAATGCTGTACCTCAATTAGATTTTCATTGAATTAGTTCCAAAGCTATGTTCCTAAGTAATTTTCGGCACCTAAATAACTGCTGCTTTGTTTAAGTTTAAGCGGGATATAATTCGAATGTCCTCTTAAAGAATAAATGCCGTTATATATGCCGTCTACATTCCCTCTAGTTTGCCCTCTTCCACTATTGTGATGTAGATTCAACCATTCTTTGTCGCTATCAATGACGTCACAACCTGGAGTGGAAGTCCTGTTTTCTGTTGACTCTAAATCCTTCTGATTAAATTTTACGTATTTTGGTTATTGACAAACGCCATATATAATTCACACGTGACACTTTATAAGTGGGTATTATTATGTAAAATATCAATATATTTGACGTTAAATTAATCATATCTGGTTATCATATGTAATAACGTATTTTATTCGGAGAATATACAAGATTAACTATCTCAAAATTTATTCATTCATGCTATCGGTCAATGAAACGATCTAAATTAATGAGTTAAAATACCAGTTTGTTATCGGACGCATGACGGGAAGTTTTTCCAGTATTCGTCAGGGTGGACGGATGGATTCATTGTTTAATCGGCCAGTGTGTCCGAACATTAAAATTAGATGTTCTGATAATCCAATGATCGGTCTACCATTTTAAATAAAAAGTAAGTATTTGTTTGCTTAGATTTTAAAATGCACTCATAGATCGTAAATTATACATCTAGAAAAACATACACCTGGCACATTGAAAGCTACTGAAACACACTCAGGAGTTTCAAAGAGGAACCGTTCTCTTACGAAAAATACAACGAACTGACCGATAACTTGACTTCCCGACAATGATTGGAAGCTACCTGTTAATTTGTTTGGTTAAATTATTAGAAAAAATTACTAATCAATTATGGTGGTTGATTCTTTAATAATTTAGTACGTATGCCTCTATTCCATAATATATTATATAGAAAATTATATTCAATGTGTCTGCTATTCCGATTACTAGAGGTATGCCGATTACTGGCACAAACACCCTACTCTCTGATTTCAGTAGCAGTTTCAGAATCTCCCGCAGCTAAATTAATGGTAACATAGGAATTAATTCAAAATCTCCCGCAGCTAAATTAATGGTAACATAGGAATTAATTCAAGATCTCCCGCAGAGATCTCAAATTTCTAAAATTCAATCAAAAACTCCCGCAGAGAGTTTTGGAAAAATGTTCCATATTCTGCAGACTGGCGAGTTTGTGACAGTTATTTTGAGCCCTTTAATTGCAAATGGCGAGTTTATCTATTTTTCTCCTATGCTACAATGTTTTTTTGGAGAGAATTTATGAAAATTTGATCATTTTTGAGAGAATTTGTTGAATTTTGGAGAGAGCTGGAGAGACAAATGGAGAGTTTATGAGACATACTATTTTACTTGGGTTGTATAGCTATCAAAAAAGTGCAGTGGCATCACTGGCATGCTATAATTTATTAATTTAAGTTTTTAACGAGTGTTTTGAACTTTTGAAGCTAGGTATGATGTTTCTGTTGTTAGAGGCCGCAGTTAGCTAGGTTGCCGCAATTTACCTGCTTGAAAGCCAGTCTGCAGAATATGGAACATTTTTCCAAGACTCTCTGCGTGAGTTTTTGATTGAATTTTAGAAATTTGAGATCTCTGCGGGAAATCTTGAATTAATTCCTATGTTACCATTAATTTAGCTGTGGGAGATTTTGAATTAATTCCTATGTAACTATGTTACCATTAATTTAGCTGCGGGAGATTCTGAATCTGCTGCTGAGAGTCGGAGAGTAACTGACTAACTGTCTCTCAAATTAAAATCTCTGCGGGAGAAGAGACACATTCTGCAGACTGGCTTGAAAGTTGACCCTACCTAAGGGCTAAGGATAGCTAGGGTCAAGCAGGTAAATTGCGGCCTCGGTCCTACTAACTAACTGCGGCCTCTAACATCAGAAACGTCATCTCTTCAAAAAACTCGTTAAAAACATAAAGTAATAAATTATAGCATGCACTGCGCTGATTTTGATAGCTATGCAACATTTTAAAGTAATTTTGGTTCAGATTGTTTTAGAGACTCTTGAGAAGGACTCGATTAAAAATTAAAGGGCCGCAATTTACCTGCGTGACCCTACTACTTACTTGTTAGTTGTTAGTCTAGTCTGCCAGTGGGTCCATACAATTACCGGAGCGGGACATGAATTACCGGAACGGAGAGCATGAAATACCGGAACGGAGTTGTTTTAATGAGAAATATTCCTATTTATGTAATTTAGTTACTGTTATACAAATGGTCGATATATGGTCTAAATGATATAATATTTAACCATTGCATTTTACACTCGTTTCGTCCCGTAATCGTTACAAAGCTATAATACATAGACAAACATTTTACAAGAGTATATGCTCCATGTTTCAAAGTATGGGCAAAGTCACCAGTATACTGGCGACTTTTGAGAGGTGAAATAAGTTTAGAAATCTGTAAATAACAAGTAAATCACTCATAGATAGTCTCAAGTGATACACATGCATCAGACATGATGCATAAGGATGTTTTCAAGTGTAAAATCTTCACTAGGATGTCGTATTTCTTCTTTAAAGTATCTTAAATGTGGCGACCTTGATCTATTTTCTCACCAAACTGGTGACTTTCCTGCCACACTTTGAAACATGGTATATGCTGGAATTAGTTTTCTTTATAAGATATTTCATAGAAAATACTTTAAGGAGAAACTAAAGTAATTTTAGTGTGATTATGTATTATAATTTTATTGAGAAATAACGCTAGTTATGTAATTTAGGTACATATTTGGTCCAAATGATATCATATCTAACCATTTTTCATTTTATACTAATTTCTGCTCGCAATGTCTGAAATAGACACCGTGATTCTGCATTATAGTATTATTGAGTTCCATATTTTCTGTACCTACAAATTTCTCTATATATAATATAGTTAGGTACTATGGTTCTTAATTAGACAGGTAATATGATGCAATAGTTAACAAATTTTATAGGTAGCTCATATAGTTCCTCTAATTTTCAACCTTGAAGCTGCTTCTTTTGAAATTAATTCCGAATTTCACAATAAATGAATTCCCTACGTAAGAATTTTTCTAACTAGTGAAAACTGTAGTGATCATAGCTATTCCACTACATATATTTCATACTTAACTATATATTCAGCAATTATGCAACATTAATTATACAATTAACAAATATATGTGCTAATATCAATCGTAATTATATTAACTACCTAATAATTATTTTTATTGCAACAGTTATATCGCACAGATTGTGGTAGGACTATTTACCGAATGGAACCAAATGGAAGTTATTTTTAGCCGAATAGAGGAGGGTAGGACTCCATTCGGTATTCCATTTGGTTCCATCAGCATCAAGTTCCATCAGGTTCCATTATGTTCCATCAAGTTCCATCAGGTTCCATTAGGTTCCATTCAGTAAATAGTCTACCCCAAAGATTGTATCAAATGTGATGTCATATGTATAGTATATTGTATATAAAGGCAGACCTCGCTTTAATTACCGAATCAGTTTAATTACCAAACGGTAATTAAAGTGAGGAAAAGTAACAAGAGAAATATCATTGTCACTCCTTCATCATGCATATCTTTTTCAATATTAATTTTTTTTTTAGAGTTAGAGTATAATATATAAGCCTATTATTGTGGCTTATACATGTCTCGAAATGAGTACCGTACGTAGACATAGAAAACGGATGCAAGTTTTTGTGATTATTTCACGGTAACTAAAAAAACATCAGAATTATAATCAGATGAGGTTATTAGAAGCAATTGGTACTGCAATTCAACATATCTAATTTTAGGGTAGGTTCCGTGTTATCGCACGATTCCATATTTTCGAACACGAAAAAATCTCTGAATATTTATTATTATTTAACTTTTATTTCAATTATTCATGATACCAACTAGAATAGAAGTTAAATAACAAGTATTATATTTTCATTTCTGATGTGTCCGAAAATGTAGAACCAATTAATAACTTGGATTGAACTTGGTATGTACCCTACTACCAAATATATTTCATGGAGCATAAAATTGCTGTTGGTTCAATGTAACACAATAATTGTAGAAATGTAAGTACTAGCCACTTTAATAGGCTTATATATTGTACTCTAACTCTAAAAAACAAATTTAATATAGAAAAAGAGATGCATGATGGCCAAGGAGTGACAATTATATTTCTCTCGTTACTTTTCCTCACTTTAATTACCGTTTGGTAAGTAAACTGAATCGTAATTCGGTAATTAAAGCAAGGTCTGCCTTTATGTACAATATACTATACATATGACATCACATTTGATACAATCTGTGCGATATAACTGTTGCAATAAAAATAATTATTAGGTAGTTAATATAATTACGATTGATATTAGCACATATATTTGTTGATTGTATAATTAATGTTGCATAATTGCTGAATATATAGTTAAGTATGAAATATATTTGTAGTGGAATAGCTATGATCACTACAGTTTTTACTAGTTAGAAAAATTATTACGTATGGAATTCTTTTATTGTTAAATTCGGAATTAATTTCAAAAGAAGCAGCTTCAAGGTAGAAAATTAGAGGAACTATTTAAGCTACCTATAAAATTTGTTAACTATTGCATCATATTACCTGCCTAATTAAGAACCATAGTACCTAACTATATGTAGAAATTTGTAGGTGCTGAAAATATAGAACTCAATAATACTATAATGCAGAATCACGGTGTCTATTTCAGACGTTAGGTAGCGATTACGAGCGAGCAGAAATTAGTATAAAATGGTTAGATATGGTATCCATATCATTTGGACCAAATATATACCTAAATTACATAACTACCTTTATTTCTCAATAAAATTATAATACATAATCACACTAAAAAGTCTCTTCTTAAAGTATTTTCTATGAAATATTTTAAAGAAAACTAATTTCAGCATATACTCTTGTAAAATGTTTGTCTATGTATCATACGCTTTGTAACGATTACGGGACGAAACGAGTGTAAAATGGTTAAATATGATATCATTTAGACCATATATCGACCATTTGTATAACTAAATTACATAAATAGGAATATTTCTCAATAAAAAAACTCCGTTCCGGTAATTCATGCTCCGTTCCGGTAATTGTATGAACCGTCTGCCAGTCTGCAAAAGATGCATGAAGTTGTGAACTTTATCTGGCGACCATTGAGGCCTTGAAATTAGTCTTCTGAATTATTTGGTGACAATTTTTTAATTAATTGCTATGTTTACATGTACCTAATTAGTGGAGAGAATTTTGAAATTTTTGGTTATTTTGGAGAGAAATTTGAAAATCTTTGGAGAAATTTGAAAATTCCACGGACATGTCATTGGAATTTACCACGAAATACAGACTGGCATGTTTGCACAGAAAATGTTAAAAATGTCCCATATCACATTCATTATTCTGCAGACTGGCCAGACTTTGGTGCACAAAATCCCATTGACTTTTTCCCAGAGATGAAAAAAACCATCATGAATTTCCATTAGGCAATAATTTGGTTTAATTTGATATTAGTGATTAAACATTAATTTTTCATATCTTATTAATTGAAAGAATTGATAAAAAAACCTGATCCTTTTTGGAAAAAACTTCTTAAATCATTTGATATGTTATCTATGATTCCAAAATTATGTTCTTATTCCAATTATTGGTCAAATATTAATAATTTAACCTAGTAAAGATAACGGACCAGAATTGAAGCTAGTAAACATAATGAACCAGAATTTAAACTAGTAAAGTTAACGTCTTTACTTGCTCCTGGAGATCTCTTATTCAATATTCTGTTCTTAGCAAATTAATTCAAATATTGGAATTAATTCAAAATAGTTCAGAGAGAATATACCAAATATCTCCTATATTATTCAGTCTGGCAATTTTTCCACTGAAAATTAATGATATTGATAACATAGAAATAACTAGCTAAAAATCAACCAACTTTGCCAGATTATTATTTTCCAACCAGGTAATAAACTTATAAAGCATGTCCAAACTCGCCAATTTATCCGTGAGTTTGTGAAGTGTGACAATTATTTTGACCCCTTCAATTGCAAATGGTGAAAAATAACTATTTTCTCCTATGCTGCAATGCTATTTTGGAGAGAATTTATGACAATTTGATCATTTTGGAGAGAAATTTGGTGATTTTTGGAGAGATGAATGCCATAGAGAGTTTATAATCCATACAGTGCCAAACTATTTTACTTGGTTTTCAAAGAGCCACTCTGCATAATATGATAATGTGTGTTCTCCTGTAGAGATTTTAATTTGAGAGACAGTTACTCCAGTCTGCAAAAGATGCATGAAGTTGTAAAATTTATCCGGCAACTATTGAGGCCCAGTCAGAAAAGTATAGCAGGATTTTTGGATTAATTCTGCACCCAAGTCTTATTTAATACCTATGTTATTTGCTGCGCCCCAATCCCATTTTCTGTAAAAAAAAATTCGGGGGCTATGGAGACCTTCTTTTCAGACTGGATTGAGGCCTTGGAATTTCTTTCCTGAATTATCCGGTGACAATTTTCCAATTAATTCCTATGTTTACATTTAATTATTGGAGAGCATTTTGAGATATTTGGCCATTTTGGAGAGAATTTTAAAATATTGAGACAAATTGCCTTGAGACTGATTGTGCAAGCTTTGCAGACTGGCAGTTACTCTCTGACTCTCAGTAGCTGATTCAGAATCTCCCGCAGCTAAATTAATGTTACATAGGAATTATTCAAAATCTCCTGTTGCTAAATTAATGGTAACATTTGAATTAAAATTTCTAAAATTGTGCTAAGATTTGTTCTAACATTTCTAAAATGTTCCATATTATGCAGACTTGTCAAAGGGAAGAAAATTCCACCAACATGTCGGTGGAATTTACCATGAAATACAGACTGGTTATGGCTGAAAAGTAGTAGCAAGAATTTGAGGATCCTGGGATCCAGGTATTAAAGCATGTCCAAACGTATAGTTAGTGATGGCGTGATTGTGACAGTTATTTTTGAGCCCTCTAATTGCTAATGGCGAGAATTTGAGAAATATCTATTTTTCTCCTATAGGCCCAGACTGCAGGAACTGGTAAACTGTTCTCAGTAAAAATACATGTAGAATTTGTGGAAATTAAGGATTGTTGCATAGAAAATGTTATAAATTTTCCATATTTTGCAGACTGGTTATAGGCTATAGCTACTAGCCTACTACAATGTTATTTTGGAGAGATTTTTTGATAATTCAATCATTTTGGAGAGATATTTGGTTATTTTCGGAAAGTGCTGGAGAGAAAAATGGTCATGGAGAGTTTATGAGCCATACTATTTTACTTGGTTGACAACTTGAGGATTAATCCTTGGTTTAAGAAACAAATTCCAATAATTTGGCAGATCCAACAACATTTTCCCAACTGAATTTATCCACTGAAAATTAATGGTAACATATGAATAGAATATTATTTTCAGAGGAGAATAAAGTCAAACCAACATGTCAGTGGTCCATTGGAAAATCCCATTTAATTTACTCTGGGTTTTGTACACCAAACCAAATACACATTGGTCTGTGTGTTATTGGTAAAGACTGTGTCCAATGCAACATTTGTATATTGTAAATAAAATATATTTTTTCTTGATGGTGAAGATGTGTCAAAATTCAGATGTTTAGTGTTCTGGTAATTTACTTTCAAATAGTTATTGTGTTGAGAATAAAAGAAAATTTAAATTTATTTATTTCCATTTCAGATCAAATTCTAATTCACTAGTGGCTATAAAGGTCTATTGGTGGGTTAGATTTTTAATGATTATCTCCAATCACTAGGTATCAATTTTTTGCTAGATACAAGTATCTTTCATTAAAGGAATACCATAGAATGGATTCAAAAACTTTAATTGTACCTTGATAGTTAACTCTAAATGACAACAAATGGATCCAGGTGAAACGTCTTCAGTCCTGCTGGTGAGAAACGGGTCTCAAATTGTGGTGGAGGTGGTACGCGCTCTACCAGACTTGCTTCATGTGTCTTTTCAAAATGGGAAGAAATCTTTTCAGGGCATTTTACTTGATTCCAACAGAGGGTAAGTTATTAGCTACTGCTAGTGTGACTTCATAGCTATTTCAGTATGTTTGCATTATCTATAGCTATCTGTTCTATAATTTCTATCTAGGTCTTTTAATGTTATTATTTATTACTACAATTTTTCTATTGAAACAAGCTATTGAAAATTTAAAATAGTTTTGAATATGTATTAATATTAAATATTTTAATGCTATAATTTATTCTTATATAGTTTTAGGTTAACTGATATTATATTTAAAAAAGAAATAGATAGTTAAAAATTAGACTTGATAATATAGCTACTATTTATGTTTCTAGCTACTTGTTTAACTAATTTTGATGTGATTAGTTTTTAGTTGATCTTAATGTATTTTTTTTATTTGGCTAATGAATAACAATTTACAGAGTTATCATTGATTGCTTCTAAATTCTTTTTTGATCTTTTCATCAGATTATCTGAATTATAAGGCTAACATTAGCTGTTCTATGTTTTTAATAACCTCATCTTTTTTCAGATCTCTCCCATGTGGAGTTTACCCACAAGATAAACTTTCATCTCTTGCGGATGAATCTGAAGAGTCGCATCTGTATGCAGTGCAACAGAGGTTCTCCTACTTCACTCAGGAAGCTAAGAATATATCTAAGAAATGTAATTTTTCACCTCTGATTGCGCCAAAGGGAACCAGAACTACCTGCCGACTGAGGCCCAGACAGGTACTGTGCTCAACTTGTCGTGCAGTGTGCAACGAAAAGAAGGAAAATGTTCTCTCAAAGAGCTCCCGTAACACTGCCGACAAAGATTTCAAGAAGATTGCCAAACCAAATTTTGAGTCAAAGCTACCAAATTTTAATGATCCCGATAAGAGAAAATCCCTTGACAAAATAGTTGAAAAATGTAGGTTGAAACGAAAGTCTGAGATTGATATGAAAGTGTCACTGGTTCCCAAGTTGAAAAAGTTGAAGCAGAGTGAGATAAATAGGTGCAAGTTGACTTCAGTCTCCAGTGATGCATTGAAAAATGACCATGATAATCAAACCAACAAAGAAAATAGAATTGATATATCAGCTAAGAAATACCCTACAGCTAAGAAAGCAGTTAATTTAAGAAAAACAAGAAGTAGTATTGGAGCAGAGAAACCAGAATTTCATTCTCTAGATATGAAAAAGAGACGTGATCCAATGGAATTATCTGATAGCATTGCTACTCCATTATTAGAAGACTCGCTTAGTCATTTGGGCGGTAATTTGAAATCCAGTAGTGTTGATTTAAATTCTACTTCACTTAGTATACCCAAATTGACCATTTCACCTCATAATATTAATGAGGCAAACCATAATGAACTGAAATATAAATCTACTCCCTCCAATCTAGAAAAAAGTGAATCTTTGCATACTCCACCACTTAAAATTTGCATAAACCCAGACGGTATTGGCCGGGTACTAAATGGCACTGTGCCAACAAGAAGATTGTGTGAGAGTGCAGATACAGTTGACTATAAGACCAAAGTCTCCTCGTCTAGTAAAGCTGTCAAATTAGCCATAAGAAGAGTTCGGAAGACTCATAAGAGAGTGTTCTGTTCAATTATTGGTGGTAAATCTCCCAGATTGAACGGCATGTCTCCAATGAGATTCCAGAGTGGTATGTCTCCCATGCATAGCAGATACAAGTCTCCTGTTAAAACTGCTGTCAATTCGCCTTTGACACAAGCTGTTCTTGACATCTCAGCCTCTACAGCTAACACCGACCTACCAAACGAAGTTAATAAGAAACACAAGAGAAAAGGTAAGCATAAGAAGAAACACAAAAATGATAAAAAATCAAAACAGATTACAGATGAAAACCATGCTAAAGATGAAGTTGAAAACCCGTCACAGTTGCATACATTGAATAACAATTTGTCTGTCAGAAGAAAAAGTAAAGAAAATGATAAACCAAATACTCCTGAAAATGATAGTTTGCTTCCAAAACCTAAACTTTCTTTGTCTATTAAAAGACTGAATTCGAATGGGAACCAATATGTCGCTTGTGAAAATCTCTCTCCCTGTGAATCTGAATCCTCTGCAAAATCTCCTACAAAATCCAAAGTTACCAACAAAATAAGAATTAATCTGAAGGAAAAAGAATGCATTGTGGACAGTGAAGGATATCCTCCTGTTCCAATTGTCAAAAAGAAGACGGCATCCAAAGATCACTCGCCTGACATTTCTCTGAAGTTGAAGGTTAAAGAAGTCAAAGAGTGTTTGATGAATGCATGCACTGATGTCACTGAAATCCAGGATAAACTGGAGGAGTGGGTGTTCCAGATTGGTGACATTGTCTGGGCTAAGAGTGGTGGACTGCACTGGCTCCCTGGCAAGGTAACTATTTAACTGAAATATGTACATTATTGTCATTCATATGTTCCTAGTTTAAATAGGGACTGTTATTAAATATGTAAACCTAGTCAAGGGTTTATTAAGTGTGTTTGAACTTCTGACTTGCTTCATTACTAGAATAATTATATATATAATATAGATAAAATACAAGAATTTTCTGTATTTTTTTTATTTCGTTTATGTTTAAAAGTTAAATAATTCCATCTTGTGCTTTATTTCATTTGTATTTTCATTTGACTCATGTACTTAGCTATAGCTATGTTTTATTTGGTGTTCTAAACGAGTATGCCTACATACTTATTATTTCATGATTTTTTAATAGTAGCTATGATTAAGATCATCTTAGGTTTACAAATTTTTTTCCAACGTGATGGCTTTTAATTGTTTTTGAAATAGTGTTCATTTTATATTACATCCCTTTTAACACTCCATGATCAATACATTTAAATGTCTACAGATTATATCTCTGAGAGTTCTGGAGGACTGCCAAGCTGCAGGAAGTAGCAAAGAAATAGTGTCTTCAAAGTTCGTGAGGGGTCACAAGGCAAAAATAAATTGGTTTGATCACTCCAGAGACTCATCCATGGTTGACCCTGATTCCATTAAACATTTCCTGAGGTTTTTCAAGGTAGCTAAATGTAATTTAAGATTGTATATATTTTTTAATGCTTTTATTGCTCAATAGTAACTCGTAAAGACTCGGAGATAGGATTTGAATATGATATAAATATTTATTCAGTTTTTTATCATGTTGTTTCACCTTAGATTTTAGGAAATATAGTTTTTTTTATGTAGCTATTTACTCAATCTATTATCAAGTTATCACTATTTATTATTATAATTCATTCTACTTGCCATATCTTTTGAATATTTGTTTTCTATAATATTGAATACCGTATATAGCTACCATTCAACTTTAACTTCCTTTTAGGTTCACTATAAGAAGAGGAAGAAGAAAGGACCATACAGATCTTCTGTCAAGCAGGCTCTTTTGGAAGCGAAAGCATTGCAGTCTTTGCGCAAACAAGTAATACGTACACCAGATAATAAAATGATAGACCGTGATTCCGCAGAAATAATGGATGTGGATAACAACACTTCTGAAACTACCCTTCATGAATCAAGTTGGGAGAATTCTGATGAATTAAATGGATCTAATATCCTAACTGAGAACTATGAACCCAATCTGTGTTCCAGTAGGTATTCTGAATCTCCTGACTATAACATCGCTAGTTCTGAAGATAATTCTAACGAACCTCTCACTATTGTATCAGATCAACAGTTGCAACTTGTAGGCACAGAAGATTTGGAAGTACTTCCTGAATTCAGAACTAGTAGAATCGATTTAAACCCTCCTTCTACAAGACTTCCTAGCTTCATGGAAGAATTTTATCCCCCTCCTGATTGTACGGAAAACGCACCGGCAATTGAAGAAGCCGTCGCAGCTGAAATACCTGAAACTGAAACCACGCAAATATCACCAATATACTACAGTGAAGCCAATTCTGATGTTAATAAGTTTCCTCTGGCTTCATCTTATTCTGAAAACTCTACAGACGTTAATAGTAATCAAGAAGCACCAGAAGTTAGTCCTCACTATTTAGAACCAGAGGGTTCCACATCCACAAATAGGGAAGTCTGTTTACCATCTCCTATAATTCAGACTGCCAACCAAATAGGCTTTTCAAGTCTGCTGATCAAAGAAGAACAGAACGAGTCTGTTGAACAGGAAGATCAGGGTATTCCGGTGAATTCAATGTTTCAGGAGATGGTGAATCTTCTGTGATGAAAACGTCATTACTCTACCAACAAAATGATGGTAAATTACATAAAGGAGCCAAATAATGAATCGTTGTACAAGTTAATTTTCATATCAACCCTCCTAGCTCAGACTGATCACTGCAGAGTTTCGTTAAATATCCTTCATCGCTCATTTTGTTCAATATTTTCATGAGCATTTTGTCTCAGGGTGATGACACCTTCATACTTTTCTCATGGTACTACCTTGAAAGCTTTCATTTTCTGTCACTTGTTAAATATATGTAAAGTGTACATAAATTCGAAAGTGTAAATCTCTCATTACTGTATGCTTTGTTTTTAGTTATAGTGAGTAGCTACAACTTTCCTTGCTAAAACGATAAGGATGAATTTCTGTTAAAATCGTGTATTCTTTTGTAAATAGATGATTAATTTTGTTAATATGTGATAAGTTTTCAATGGTCAGTGGACGATGTTGATGTGTAAGTTCTGTCCCTCCCATACTGTGATGTTTGGCCAAAAGTAGTTAGTAAATAAGGTAAGCGTGTTCAATACTTCTTAAGGCCCGTACACACGCACGGTTTTTTAAGTCTTTCCACCAGACTCTTTGCTAAGCTCCTCCTACTTTTCCACAATACTTTCGAATCATATTTATTATATAATGATTTATTTAAGTTTGGTATGCATGATACCTGCTGGTATCATGGATACCAACTAAAATAAATATTTACTTTATCATTTTTTCTTATACTAAAAAATCTCGTGGAAAAAGTAGGAGGAGCTTAGCAAAAAGTCTGGTGGAAAGAAAAACCCTAAGTGTGTACGGGCCTTTAAAGATGGATTTAGCATCTGAAAATTAGGCTCCTTTCTTTCATAGATATGAGCATCACACTCTTGTTTTTTAATATATTATATCTGAATTTTTTGGGTGAACGCAAGTTTTGTTTCTTGAACCTTGTTACTTTGGTTGATATTATAAAGATATAGAGTTTAATTTGCCGTTACATTTTCACATTCAATAATGTAATTTGATGTGTTTGATACAGAAACACCCTTGGTACAGTTAGAAGTGGAGTGTTTTTTTTTCATTTGTGTTTTACGATGTTAGGAAGATTGTTAGTTTATAAACATCCAAATGTTTTTGCATGCTGTACATAATATTAAATAAGGAAATATTTAATTTTCTCGTGTACAGCTCTTCTTTGTTATTTCGAAACTATCTTGTTATACGATTATATATCGAATGCGATTCTTGGATACATTTAATATTTTGTTTTCTAATACTAAATCTAATTCTAATCAACTTTAAAGATGTCGTAAAGCGAATAAATAAGTATAGTTGCTAGTTATTAGCTTTAGTGTTTCTTATGAACCATTTTCAAAATAATTCTTGAGACGAGAATCTGTGAATCTAGATTTATTTTGTGGCTCAATCTATATATAGGTACTTGGGTATTAAATTCAAAAATTTATTGTTTATTATTATTTGATTAATCGTATTTATTGCACTATGAATATTGTTTCACCTTTTCCTTTTTTGATATTTTAAAATAATCTACCTTTGAAATTCTAGGTTTTGACCATTACTTGATACTGAAATTTTTTATAAATATAGAAGTACTGATGACTAAATCTATTATCTGCTTCATTACAAAACTTTCATTGTTATCATGTACTTGAAATCTTTCTATTTAAACTATGAAATAATTTACCTTTATGAAATCTACTCGAAATGACGACAATGTTCAAAGTTGAATAACCTTCATTTGTTATATAATATATATAGTCTATCCACATCCGTACCATAAAGGTTAATTATTCAATGGTTATTTGCTCCTAGTTTCTACCATTGCTTTTTTTATATCAAATGGTGTACCTGATTGCTGCTTATCATTACTCAATATTTTCTGATATTGTATCGAAAACAAAGCAATAATTAATACTTAGAGTTTGTCTTAGGCTCTTCCCATACCAGCAGTTAAAACTTCGCGTTTTCACTGCCCAGTTTACGCCTCTTCAAATAATCACGGTTAAATGAATGGAAAAGCTGTCTGTGGTGAATGGAAGAGAAAGGGGGTGGCGTACCTTGGGCCCCGAACTGTTGTAATTTGGATTATGGATTGTCTTTTTTCATTTTTACCATGTTTATGATTTTTTTAACGCTACTTGCAGTTTTAGAGGATAGCGCTAGGGTTATGCTCTTCAACTACGAGGTCTTAGATTTTCTGTTAGGTAGGCTCGTAGGCTTCATTTACTATCACCTCTTCATTTTCCTCTTCCATCCGTGAGTGCAGCCACCGGTGCTTGTGTCCCGTTTCGTCACATTCCTTGGTAAGTGACTGCATTCACGGAGTAGCTTTTCTGCATCCATGAGCATTGTCACCGACGATGGTAAGTGACTTTGTTCATTGAGCCACTTTCCTCTCTGACTGCTTCTTCCAGTCCCTTGTATTTAATTTCCTTTTGACGTCAGCGATATGGCCTTTGGTTCCGAAGCAGACGTTAAACCCCTACTAAAATATAAAATAAATGAATGGAAAGCAAATTTGCAGTCTATACAAGCGTTTCTACCGCCTTCCATTCATTTAACCGTGATTAATTGAAGAGGCAGTGAAAACGCGGCGCTTTACCTGCTTGTATAGAATGGGCCTATGCTAATTTTCAGAATAGGACTACTATCATCGACTGCATTCTCCATGTATACAATTAAGTTATTATTATTAGACATTTTCTCGACTGCTGTTGTTAAACCTTGACTAAATTAAAATTTAGAACTCTTTCAAGTATTCATTCTGTATTACGCAATATTTCATGTTGGTTCAATACTTCGAGTAAAATTTTGAGTATATATTTGTTTTCAATTTCCTTATAACGACCTAATTTCATGAACTTCTTATTTTTCTTGCCTCTGTTGTGTCAAAATTTGATATTATATTAAAGCAGAAAAAAGTGATTTCTTCAATAGTTTGTTTCTTTTATTTCTCATTATTAGACCTTTCACAATCTGATTCAATATTAATATCCTTTTAAGTATATTTTATTGGAAACATTTTACTTATTTAATATTTTCTAGTTTTCTTCAATTTACTTTATTATAAATTACCTTCGCAAAACTGCGGAATGTTATGTTTTGGTTGGATTTATTTGTAATCTTGTTATTCGCATAACTCAAAAAATATTAAATCAAAATTGCCTGAAAATTTGATTGGACTTTGGAAACGATCAGATAAAAGGTAAACAATGCAGCGGCAGTGAAGGTATGTGCTCTAAGAATGCCAATTCTAGTCTATTCATGCTTCGAATTATGAACTATCTTTTTATTTAATAATTAGGTATTAAAACAAAACTGAAAAATGGATTTATTTTATCTCTCAAGCCTATGATAACTGTTGTAGATATTTCTCCGCCAGTCTGCTTAAACCGGTAAAGTGTTCGTAGAGATCTCCTTTTCTGTTCACAGTTAAATTCAAGCACCCTTCCCATTCCCTAATTGTTGAAGGTATTTCTCCGCAAGGGTGCGCTCTTTCTCCTTGTGTTTGGGGTCCAGGGTGAACCAGAGAGCCATGGCACACCTGTCCCCTGACAGGACTGGCTTCACACCGTGTGGGTTCTCAGGCCCCGCTGAGAAACCTATCAGTCTGCCGCACTTTGGACTGATGGAACTTTGAGTGACCTGATTGCAATTGCACATGGGATTAATTACACGAAGGTATTTAGCACTTCAATTCAAAGATTTATCGAAATATTTGATTATCCTAGAATTAAATTTAGTACACTAATACTATAATTGTTTTAATTTTATGTATTTTAGAAAGATCATAGTAAATTATCAAATAATATGATAAACTTTTGTGTCAATGAAAATATTTAAACCAATTAGAAATTTCCAAAGTAATAAATCCATGTTAACACATTTAAATTCATTATAGCCATTTCCCAATTTCTTATATTATTATTATTTATTTCACCATTACCACTCACTGTCTATTCATGGCAGACTAAAGAAAATTGGTTCACTATAGAGGCTACTTCCTTAATTAGGACACTACATTTACTATACACAATTCTTCTACTCTACATTCACTATAGAGGATTTCTGCAAACACTAACCTGTCCGGTGATGTCATCACTGAACACGAACTCCCCTCCCTCCCCCACCTCGTTGAAGTAGAGCACTGCACTGTAGTGCCTGAAGGTGTAGGCAGGGGGTATCCTCAGGCAGGGTTGATCCTTACCCAGGAAAATGCAGTTGTCAACATGAACTGTGTGACTCATGTCCGATGAGGGACGAGGATCTAATTTGTCTGAGAAATTTAAAATGTCTGTTCTGTTAAATGTTCAAAATGTTGAATTCTTATACATAAAAGACAGGTTAACACTGATATCTGTCAATGAGCAATTAACCATTAAGTCAAATAACTATTCATGTGAAACAGTTATAAAATCATATAAATCGGTGAAGAACTGTTGAAGGTAGAGATGAAATGATCTCCATTAACAATCAGTCAATCATACCCTAGATCTAAACTTTGTCTCTATTAATAATTTTCAATTGATGAGACATTTCTTCTTCTTTCTTTCACCTTCTCTGGTAGATCTGCACACAAGGTGAGTGTAAGAAAAGTAGAGACTCTCATCTTCCACATTGAAGTAGTGAGCCACGTGACTCTTGGCCTCTTCACTCACATTCACAAGGAGCTGGAGCACGTCCTTCCCAATCAGCCCAGCGTAAACCATCTGAATGAAGTGAAATGCTTAAGCCCATTCTATACTAGCTGATAAAACGCCGCGTTTCCACCGCTCAGTTTACGCCTTTTTTGAAAAGCAAATTTGCAGTCTATACTAGCGTTTCTACCGCATTCCATTCATTAAACGGTGATTAATTGAAGAGGCGTAAACTTGGCGGTGGAAACGCTGCGTTTTAACTGCTAGTATAGAATGGGTCTTAGTTGTGGTAGAAAGAGTTCAATACCCAGGTCCTAATGCCCTGTACACACTAGGCACTAAAAATTACTAGATGCAGGACAGAAGCCACATGGCTGGGCATTAAAAAGTGTTCGATGCGTACACACTAGGCATGACGAGATGCTGCACTTTTAACTTAGAATGTCGTTGTAATTTCAAAAATGAGAGTTGTAGGACTTTGTGTTTCTTTGAGTAAAAAGTAGAAAAATAGGTAGTAATTAAGAATATTAAATACGTAAGTAGGTACCTAATTTGAGGGATCCTGCCTTATTTTCATTAAACTGATGCAGCAAAACAATAATATTTATTTTTTTACCTCATTAAATGCATTACTTAAATTAATTAATAATTGATTTAAATATTTTTGTGAGCTTTCTTTCCCCTGTTTTTATTATAAAAGACCGTTTTTATTAGCCACAGACAAGGAAAATCGCGGTGAAACCCAATGATTTGTCATATTGCTACTGAAAAGAATGCCAACTCTCAATACTCTCTTGGACACATAAAGTTGCTGGAGTTGGCACTAAATCAGCCAGTTTTTAGTGTGTTGTGGGATCATTCACTTTTTAGTGCCTAGTGTGTACGGGGCATTAGTCTATGGAAATTTCTGACAGTACAGTGCAACTCCTGAGTTATGAAGTATTGGCTCCTTCATAACTCAAAGCCACTTCATATCTCGGGGGCACTAGATAGTTTTCTATGATTAAAATCATAGAAAACAGTGGTCATTGAGCGATAACTATGACGCAATTCTTTATGCATGTCATTTTCTATTATTTAAATATAGAAAACGACTTCATAAATTAAGTTTATTTCATTACTTGAGTGCTTCATAACTCCGGAGTTTTATTACAAAGAAACATTTTATTTACTTATTTAAACAATAGGGGTACATTTTCTATTCTCACCAAACCAGCTCTGCCTAGTGTCAGTCCTTTGAAGTCCTCGTACTTAGTATGTGGATTGACACTCAGCAAATAGCCATCTCCATTCTGACCGGCAACCTGTGAACATATTATTTATTCAATTTTATGTCCTATCCCCTCAAGCTGAAATGATCTCAAAGTAAACGTTCATGGTACCGAAAATAGAAACCTGGGTGAGCATCTTAAGGATTTCACATTTGATCGGCGAAATCAAACCGTCTGCAACATATCTGTTAGTGCCATTCAACTCTTCTTCCTTCAGAGTTATTACTGTCTTAGACCTTTCTCCTGTGAATATTGAAAACCTATTTTAGGACTTATTAATTATTGCTCTTGCCTCTAAAAAGCAAGGGGCTCAAAATAGTATCAACCTCCAGGTTCTCTATCCTAAAGCTGTCTGTGGTGAATGGAAGAGAAGGGGTGGCTTAAATTGGGCATTGAACTGTTGTTATTTGGATTATGGTTCGTCTTCTTTTTGATTTATTTAATATTTTTCATTATTTGCAGTTGTAGAGGATATCGTTAAGGTTATGCTCTTAAACTTTGAAATCTTAATTTTTGTGTTAGATAAGCTCAATTCGATTCAAGCTGAATTCTGTACATAAAATATTTATCTAAGTTTCGACTCGTATCAAGATTCTTATTCATTCACCCTGATGATCTAATATTTTATATAAATTTGGACTAACTTCTCTCGAAATTTATATTGGAAAAATCAAATTGAGATAAATAACCATAAAATCTGACATTGATTTCTTTATATCTTAGAGAAAATCTTTCTTACTTCTTCTTAAATTACTTACCTCTATTTAGGATACTTCTAACATCCTCATTCATTTTATTTCTTGCTTCCTTCACAGGTGAGGTTGCCGTGACGTCAGTTTTTCCTTTGAAATCCTGTTTGAATACCGAGTGATAACATTTCCAATGGAAAATTCCTTTTTTAATGGAAAAATATTGTCTTATATTTTAAGATCTAATAGTTATTTTTCATTTTAATGATATATGTATTTATATTGATTCCTGGCCAGTATAAACGGTCCGAGATTGAAATTTATCGTTTTCCTTTAAAATCATTCATAAGTTCATAACATTAGGAATCTTATTTGATATATTATTATTCAAATTTTAATTCATTTATTAATTCTTTTTCCATTCATTTAAACTACGTCGACAAAGGACATGATTTTATTAAAGGAATTTCATTCGTTCATATGATTATTTTTCATTGTTGATTCATTATCAAGTAAATAATAACTTAATTCATTATTATTGAAGGAAATTTAAAAGGATACTTGAGCAAGGGTCAAGGGATAAATGAAATGTATTACCAAATAATCTTTATTAATTAACATCATATTAAAGAAATTACTAAATCTATACAAAGTTGAAACAAAACAAAGGTAGAGATTAAATCTTTAAACTTTTCGTCTCTAAAGATTTCCTTAACAGAAACCTGCAGAAGGGCGAGCCGTACACACGCAGGGTTTTTTAAGTCTTTCCACCAGACTTTTTGTTAAGCTCCTCTTACTTTTTCCACAAGAATTTTGAATCATATAAAAATAAAATTATTAGTAATTTTTATTGGTATCCATGATACCTGCAGGTATCATGGATAAAAATAAATAATAATTTTATCTTTTTTCTTATATAATTCAAAAGTCTGGTGGAAAAAGTGGGAGGAGCTTAGCAAAAAGTCTAGTGGAAAGACATAAAAAACCCTGCGTGTGTACGGCCCTTTAAAGATAAAAACTTCAGAACATTTGACTAGAAATTCAAATATGCCTTGACAAGCCTCACAACAATAGAACTGCTATTTGAAGTAACAGGAATTGGTATAATAACTAGTAGTCTTTGATTTTACACCCTAGTTAAATCCTCTCTACCTAGAACTAGTGATTCACAATCGTATTAATTACTAAGCTAAATAAAAACATATAATTGAAATAATGAACAGTGATAGGTTAGAAAATAATCATTAATGCCCTTTCAAAATGCCTAAAAGTTTTGATAAGAAAATGTGTACTTTTTTCCGCGCTACCTATAATTCTCCCTTGCCAGGACCAAGAGAAAGTTGATTGGTAGACCAACTGCTCAATAGCAATGAAACGATATCTTTGGTCTTCTTTGAAATCGCTTCTTCTTTCTGATAGGTAGGATCATTTATAATTCATATTAAAATTAAGTGGATAGAGTTTTCTATAATGTTCTAATTAGAACCTATTTCGTAGAAAATTTCTTACTCCCCGTGACATAATGTCTCGTATAAGGCTGGATAATTTTATTTTTGTGAGAAGAGTCACTCTGCCCTATTGGATTTGGGTAAAATAGGAGAACTACGACCCTTGATATAATTAAGAACACCATCCAAGTAGAAGCTTCCGGAATTATTTACTCTAAAGCTTGATCCACGACCACTTTGCAAGAGAAAAATAATCAAGGTTAATTTCCATAAAGTTCAATTATGACTCTTCAGTATATGTGTACCTACCTAACCATAACTGTAATATTTCGTTACAATTTTTGAAGCTATAGATAAAATGGATATTAAGAATATATTACTGTACATCAGTTCCATGAAAATGTCAAGGTCTGTTTCAATTATCTCAGGGCTCACCTTAGCAAGAGCCGCTGCAAGTTTTTCCTCCTCTTCAATGAAGACGAATTCTGTGTCTATGAACTCGAGGAGACTCTTTTCGTACCTCTCTGACTCGGCATGCTTTACAATCTCCTGAAAATGAAAGGCATTTTAGTAGTTTAAACAATTAATTCCTCTATAATGTGAAGAATAGGCCATAGTAAACAAATAGAGAAGTATACTTTGTACAATATTGGAACATCCGAAAATACTCTGTGTGACGTCACACAGAGTATTTTATAATTGTTTTTAATAAGAAATGTGCTGTTAGTAAGTTAAATGTGTATTTTTATGGAAATTAACTTATAGGAAATTTTGCTTTCATCACGTTTTACACTCTATTCACTTATAATATTTAGCTAATTAGAGTTATAATATTTGACAGTACTCTGTGTGACGTCATTTGTTTACATCGTTTCTGAAGAAAAGGATCAAGTTCACCGTCAATGAATTCGAAACTTAGCATACTTCCATCTATTTACTATGGGATAGGCTATCTTATTTTCTCTACTGACTGGTCTTGCTACGAAGTATTTTGCACTCTCCGGGTTTTCTTCGATGTAGAGCTCTTTGTTTCTTACGATTTCGGGATCGCCAGGATTCAACTGCAAGTAACTTTCAACAGCTTGGGCAGTTAGTTCAACATCCCCCACTGAGAAATTGATTAATAATATCATTTAATGAACATCTTAGAGATTATTCAAACATGTTAGAGATTATTTCAAACAAGTAATGTTGGTAATTTGAAACTCAACGCTAGTTTTAGGTTAAATAGTTACATTTGTAGTATCCGAATTGTAGGTAGTTGAAAATGGATGCCAAGAAGTTGGGAATTTCTTCTCCGTACAGATTGGAAAGTTTTCCAACACATTTACGCTTGCAGCGGAATGTGAAGGCGAAGTGATCTAAAAATATACGAAATAAATTATTATTGCTAGTTATTTACCTCAAATGGCTTATCATTTGAGACGTGAGAAGACATGAAAGATTGACTCACTTGCAACGGATGAGACGAAGTCAGGGAACCATCCCATATCGAAAGGTTCTTCACAGAGAGCCTTGCAGTCTTCAAGTGCATCCCAGTAAACCTCTAAAGCAGCCTCCATGTGTTTTACACTCATTTCATAATCTTCATTCATATGGAAACGGTCACCAGCTACATACTCTTCAGCGAATGGCTAAACAATAGAGAAATGAGGTTGATAAACATTTATGACAAAGAATCCTAAAATCTATGTCCACCCGATATACTTAGATTTACGAACTCACTACTCAAGTTAATCACTATTGAACCATTGTTTTCAATGACTTATTTTTATCTTTTTATGTGGAATAGCCTAATAAAGCTGAATTCATCTCACCTTCATTTCCAAGTTAAGAAGATCGTCAGGTTTGACGTTGTACTTCTCGATGTACTGTTTCAAATTGTTAGCCATGACTTCGTGGTCAGGCTGAGTGGCTAGCACTGTAACGGCAGCGTTCGCTGCGTCTTCGTAGAAACCAGTCTGCACATAGGAATATATAATAAAATTTATCGTATATATAGTAATAATATATAATATATAATTCACGATGGTGACTACAATTTTATGCATAACATATTGTAAGTATATAAATTTCTTTATTTTCATTGGGGTTTACACGTTATAACTTTATACGCTGATAAACAAACTATCCTCACTTACAGCTTTTAACAGATATGGGAAATTACTCTAAAATTATATTTTTTTTAGAAACATAAAGCGATTTTATTTAAAACTACATTTTCCAACGTCTAACCTTGAAATAGCAAAGCTGAAGATAATCATACGGTTTTTTCATCTCGAAATCCATTGCCACCTCAGCGGAAGAAGTGAAGGACTTCCTGGGGCCGAATTTGTCTCTCCTGCACTTGAGGAGACAAAGAGCATTCTTCACGACATTCTCGTAAAAGGTTTCAGTGGCGGTGAGGTCTTCTCCGAGGTAAGAGCCCTCTTCGGACTCTTTCTTGCAACCTCTTCTGCAGCTGTAAGGATAACAGACGTTACTGACTGAATAATTGAAGATTAATTAATAAGAAACGATTTGCAACCTGTTGTGCAGTTGTAAGGAAAACGGACGTTACTGACTGAATAATTGAAGATTAAATAAAGAAACGATTTGCAACATCTTCTGCAACTGTGAGGAAAAGAAACGTTATTGACTGAATAATTGAAGACTAAATAAAGAAACGATTTGCAACCTCTTCTGCAGCTGTAATGAAAAGAAACGTTACTGACTGAATAATTGAAGATTAAATAAAGAAACGATTTGCAACCTCTTCTGCAGCTGTAATGAAAAGAAACGTTACTGATTGAATAATTGAAGATTAATTAAAAAGAAACGATTTTCAACCTCTTCTACAGCTGAAAGGAAACAATGAAACAAATTTACTGATAAGTAAATATACAATACACATTAAAAGAATGAAAAGTAGATTTTACAAGTGTACTTATTCAAGCCCTTTTTATAAATTCCTGCATGTTGCTGAACCTTTTCGGGCAAGTTGGGATACTATTGATGATATGAAAAATAATGCTAGTATAAATAAATGGTAAATGGATATGAAAATATAAGGCTAGGATAAATATAAAGGAACTTCACTAACTTAATATTTTAAGAGTAAGGATACGATTATTATTATTATCATTAGGATAGAAATGGGGGTTTGTCGTCATTCACTAATTTAAAATTACGAATACAATTGTCATTATTGAAACTTTTATTGGAGTCGTGAAGGTGGTTCTAATTAACAAAATATTTTTTTTCTAATTTCAGTGGGAATATAATTGAAGCTATTTTATATAAAATAAAATTAACGATTGTTTAATTTTTTTTTTCAAATACAAACCACATCAATAGATGCATAAAATTTAACTCTACATCAGATTAACATGTAAATCAGTTTCTACCGAGAGACTGCGCATGTAAATGACTGTATATAGAACAGATGGTCTTTGTTTGGACTGTACCTACAGTCTAATGATTCTAGCAGGTCTGTGTGTTACTGTGTACACTCCTCTGTCTTGCTATATCTAGGGTAAACTCAGAGTTAGCAAACGGTTCCACATTGTCGATCATATAAAAACTGTATATAGTAATTATTATTTTAAAGAATTAGCTTAAAATGGATTCACTGCACTTTTTATCATAGAATTTTCATCAATTAAATTTCGACAAATCTTTAATATATTGTTTACTTCAAGTGCATTTATTTTTTTACATACTTTTATTGCATTTTTTATCAACACTCCGGTAAGTGACTTTGTTCATGGAACCACTTTCCTCTCTGACTGCTTCTTCCAGTCCCTTGTATTTAATTTCCTTTTGACGTCAGCGATATGGCCTTTGGCTCCGAAGCAGACGTTAAACCCCTACTATATTAATTATTAACACTCCGCAGTTGGTACACCGAGAACAGATATTCGTGTGATGACGTCATTAGAAAATGGAAGACTTTTGCATTTGTATGTTTTGTGTGTATAAGTATAGAATTAAGATGTTTCATTAAGATTATAATCAACTCTTCCCTGTCTGGTACATTGTGATACATTTGAAAAAAGATTAAATATGTAATTAATTCAATTCATCACCACAGAACATTTTATGATAAAAATGGAACATAAAAGATAGAAATAATTTTAAATATTTTTGCCAATAATAATTTATTTTTCATATTAAAATTATATTATTTTATATAAAACTGCGCTATTTGTTATATACTATCCTTTAATGACTGCACCAGTACCTCGATATACATTATAGTTTAACAAAGAAAAGCAAATCACAAGCATCTGGTTACGGAGGTTATGAAGGCGTGGGAGTTTGTGTGTCTACCATCTTAACACTCTTCACACGGTAAACTATGTGGGAATTACATGGTTACTATGTGGGAATTACGTGGTTACTATGTGGGAATTACGTGGTTATTATGTGGGAATTACATGGTTACTATGTGGGAATTACGTGGTTACTATGTGGGAATTACATGGTTACTATGTGGGAATTGCATGGTTACTATGTGGGAATTACGTGGTTACTATGTGGGAATTACGTGGTTACTATGTGGGAATTACGTGGTTACTATGTGGGAATTACGTGGTTACTATGTGGGAATTACGTGGTTACTATGTGGGAATTACGTGGTTACTATGTGGGAATTACGTGGTTACTCTGTGGGAATTACATGGTTACTATGTGGGAATTACGTGGTTACTATGTGGGAATTACGTGGTTACTATGTGGGAATTGCATAGTTACTATGTGGGAATTACGTGGTTACTATATGAGGATTACGTGGTTACTATGTGGGAATTGCATGGTTACTATGTGGGAATTACATGGTTACTATGTGGGAATTACGTGGTTACTATGTGGGAAATACGTGGTTACTATGTGGGAATTACGTTGTTACTATGTGGGAATTGCATGGTTACTATGTGGAAATTACGTGGTTACTATGTGTGAATTACGTGGTTACTATGTGGGAAATGCATGGTTACTATGTGGGAATTACGTGGTTACTATGTGGGAATTACGTGGTTACTATGTGGGAAATACGTGGTTACTATGTGGGAATTACGTGGTTACTATGTGGGAATTACATGGTTACATATGTGGGAATTACATGGGTACTATGTGGGAAATACGTGGTTACTATTTGGGAATTACATGGTTACTATGTGGGAAATACGTGGTTACTATGTGGGAATTACGTGGTTACTATGTGGGAATTACATGGCAACGATAAAATTATTTCATACGGTCATTATAATATCATTGCAGAAAATGAAGTCAATTGAAGATATAATTTACATACATCCACATGCTTGTATACTGTAAAGTATAAACATGTATTTATACTGTATAGTGAAAAAGTATATAAATGTATGTATAGTCTATGTATAGTATACTGTATATGTATAGTCTATGTATAGTCTATGTATAGTCTATGTATAGTCTATGTATAGTATACTGTATATGTATAGTCTATGTATAGTCTATGTATAGTCTATGTATAGTCTATGTATAGTATACTGTATATGTATAGTCTATGTATAGTCTATGTATAGTATACTGTATATGTATAGTCTATGTATAGTCTATGTATAGTCTATGTATAGTCTATGTATAGTATACTGTATATGTATAGTCTATGTATAGTCTATGTATAGTCTATGTATAGTCTATGTATAGTGTATGCATAGTATATGTATAGTGTATGTATAGTGTATGTATAGTGCAAAGTATACACAAGGCAAGCATTCACGCCCAGTAACTTACAAATAAGGTATGAATAAACACTGAAGGTACACACATGTAGGGTAAGTTCCGAGTTATCGAACGGTTCCTCATTTTCGATCAGAAAAATTATAAGCAGAATGTTTATAATATATGTTAAATAATTATTATTATTTATTTTTTCTTATAAAACGTTAATGTGGAACTGCCCGATAACTCAGATTCACAAATAGTATGATTTGTGAATTGGTAAACTAACCTATTGTAAATTTAAAAAAAAAACATAAAATGTGCATAATAATATTTATATTTTATATATTTTATCATCTGCTATACATTGTTTATTAACTGCATGAAGATTTTTTTATTCGTTATTTATTGCTAATTTCATAATTAAATACATCGAATATTATTTTAAGAATCATGTTAAAATTTGAATGTTCTGCAAAAAATGTAAGTAAAAATATTATACTTTTTTCATAAACATTAGATTTACAATACTATTGATTAATGTTTAGGACATACACATTAAATTTTAACGCAACATTTATAATCACGAGAAACAATGACATTAATTCAATTATTCTCCATTAATTTATTTCAGATAAAAATATGATTTAATTAAAGCATAACTATTAATTTATAGCTAAATTTTAAAGGCTGAAAAAAATTCAATTAAAAACTGACTAATAAATTATTAAGTAACAGTTGATTTATCAATGACTAATTAGAAGATGTAATTAACGATATTGCTTTTTCTTTACCTGGTTAGAGTGTCGGTATGCCAGTGATAGTCTTCCAAAGCATGTTTCATGAATGCCACACACCCATGCCAGTCCTCATCTAAGTACTTGCTGATGCCCTCTTGGTACAAGTCCTCAAAGTTAGTCGCGAACCGCCTCTTGTCGGAGAAATCCGCCGCCTCGATCACGGTCGAACTGTTATTGGTCGAATTGTCCTGCCCGGTCGAATAGGTAAGGAATAATACATTCAAGGCTATGGCTAGGATTTTCCACATTATAGTGGTGGTTTAAAGACTTTATAAATGTTAATCAGGAGTGTTAGCTACTAGGACTTCTTTAACACTGTCCTAGGCTTGTTGTAGGATGCCTAGTCTTTATTTGAACAGGGAGTGCTAGGATTACTCTTACCCTAATCTAGGGAAAGAACCTTATTGGTATATACGTGCGGGGGGCGAGAGGTTGTATACAGTATCATTTTAATGATTTACAACTGCTCTATATTCAATTACATATCATTAATATCGAACTGAATATCCTTTTGAACATATTTCCTCCATATTCTAATATAATTTAGCAATTTCATGTTTAATGTAGAATAGGGGCTGTCAGTTTTCCCCTGAAATGCTACCCTCTCGTTCAAAGTTACCCTAGATAAGCGTAGTTCCCCCAAACCGCCCCGTGGCAACGCTAAGCCACGCCCACTCACTCTGTTTACACAACATGAATAGGTTCACAACCCTCTCTTTGTCCTCTTGTTTGTTCGTGTGTGTGTACGTAACAGACGAGGGGTCAGACATGCTAAATTGTGTGTAATTTTAACCAAATTCTACCACTTGCCTCTCTGTACTTCCATAAATTGTGACAAAAACTCATGTTATTATGCCATATTTTGAACATATTTAATTAAGGTAGGTACTATAGAAAACTATGAATACTAGAATATAACTTACATATCAATATGTGATTTAATAACCTCAATTAAAATTTACAAATTAATTTAAATCCGGGTTTGCAGAAGTATTAGATAGCACTGTGTAATAATAACAATTTTTATATTGTTTTTTCTTATATGACCGAAGATGTGAAACTGACCGATAATTCGTAACTTACCTTATTTAAGTAAAATAATTCGATAAAATATTCCGACTTTTTCAAGAAATAAAATATTCTAATTTTGAGAAATGAGTTCAATTCAAACGAATTTTAATGTAAAATAAAACATGCAATAGGGTTTGTAATATATTAAATAAAAAAGGAAATTGGATATAGAAATGGCACAATAAAAATAATACATTAAAAATTCATTATTTAACCTTTGTATCTTCATATAAATTAATTATTCTATATGATTATATTTTTTTTATTTATAAACATAATTCATTCCTAATTATATATTTTTTAATTAATATTAAAAATTATAATGATATTCCTGCTTTGCCACGTAGGCTCAAAAAACTTTATTTGGTCTACCAAACCTTTTACGACCGGAATTAATCTTTAGAAGTTAATATTTTATAAACTACTTCTAATGTGTATAGTAAGTGATAAATAGTTAATATATATACTAGGTTTAATTCATTTCTATATTTTAGGAAATCTATTTAACATGTGACGCAATAGTCACATTCGTTACTAGGCTCCACACATTCAATTTGTCACATTATAGTCCTTTATTTAAGTGACTAATTCGTCACGGGTGGTCGTAAATGGCCAAGGGTGAATCCAGGTCTCCCATCCCTATTAGGTAGGCAGGGGATCCAAAGAATATCCCCAGTCCTCTTTAATCATGTCCGCTGCCTTTTCTCCGATCATGTACGTCGCTGCCTGCGTGTTCGTAGACACGACTTGCGGCATGATTGAAGCGTCTACAACGCGCAGCTTTTTCACCCCGCGAACTCTGAAATATAAAAGAAAAAAGTAATTTAATTTCAGTTAAAATTAGATCAATAAATGTTTATTTTGGGTGTTTCAGAAGTAACAAAGGTAAGTTCTTAATTATCGGTCAGTTCCACATCTTCGGTCATAAAAAAAACAGTATACTAATTATTTTATTTTAATTTGTATCCATGATCCCTGCAAGTACCTATATAATGGACACCGATACAAATTAAATAATTATTATTATATACGATAGCTCTATTTTAATTTTCCCTCCTGCCTATCAAATAGTAGAACTCCTCTATAGTGAATGGGTTAGGATGTATCCTGAATAGTGAACAAATTTTCTTTAGTCTGCGATGAATTGCCACCAGTTTTAGAAAACGAAAGACTATTTCATGACACGCTAAAGAAAATCTCTTCACTATTCAGGCTATATCCAAACTCATTCACTATAGAGGAGTTCAACTGTAGGGATAAAAAAGACCTATTATAATTTCTAGAGTGCACACTACCTGAGTCTATCATCCACGACTCCCATTGAGTCAGAGTCAGGTGCCATCTTACACGTACCACTGTAGTGCCAGTATGTGTTCACCATGTACCTGATGTAGCAAGACCAGTAGGCATCTGTGTCGATACCGAAATGACGACAGTAGCGCAGTATCTGAAGTAACATTGAATTTATTATAAATGATTACACTTGGATTGATAAAATTATCATCAGTTCGATTTTTTTTGGAATCAACATCAATTCACAATTTGAAGAGAAAATGTCATTTTATCTCAAATTATGTTATATGTAAATATTAATTACGTTATAGCTATCTATATCATAATTAATAACAATTTAATTCAAAACAAGCGTACAATTATTAATTATGTTTAACTTAATTCCAAATTTTACGCCAATTAAACAATCAAAATGTAATTCTAAACGAAGTCTTCGTTCATTTTTGAATATTACTCATGTTTAGGGTTGTGACAATATGTTTTCAAGAGTATTGAATGGTTCTATACCAGCGGTGTATAGTATTCGATACCATTTCGTCTGTTCTTAAGATCTACGATTTTAAAAGCATATTGTCACAACATTACTCCTGTTAATAACTTATCTTCAATAGCTCAATAAGTGTCCGTAAGTGACTATTTAAAAAGTATTAAGATTTTATGGAGACATTTACTCACGTTGTTCGGGTAGGAAGCACCTAGAGTCTCCTGAACTGAAGTGGTGTTCAGGACTTTTTGAGTGAATCGAACAGCTGTAGAAAAAGAAATACTATCATTTCTCCTACTTCTAAACCATTCAAATTCATCTTAACCTATGACTACAACATATAGAATCTATCACAATTTATTAAATTCTATAAAAAAATTATATTAGTGAATAATTTCGTTCGTATGCTTATGTATTTCAGCATTTATTTACGGGCGGGAAGCCATAAAAATAATGATATTGTCCACTGAATTACTTTTTAAGTAAACAGTTAATATATATTTAGGTTTTCCTGAGGATGATTTTGTAATATTAGTGAAAATTACCTTTTACCATTAGCTTCAAGTCATCTTCATCCCCGAAGAAGTTGAAGTCAATGACAGGTTGTTGACGATAATCAGCGGACTGCAAAGTCACTGATCCGGTACTCCTTGGTCGTGATAAAGTTATTGACATGCTTATGGTGTCTTTACCCAAAA
This sequence comes from Caprella mutica, assembly GCA_947561585.1. NCBI lineage: Eukaryota > Metazoa > Arthropoda > Malacostraca > Amphipoda > Caprellidae > Caprella > Caprella mutica. Next base: position 1,244,341 of record CANNZV010000006.1, read on the forward strand.
TTGGACCGTAGATATCTTTGAAAACCTGTAAAGATAACCGTGATTAGAAGTAGAAACATTCTTTCTTATTCATAACTATAGTTTTTATGAAAGATTTCGACGTAAGTAATGAGAAAAGAAAGGTTATAAATATTCAACTACCCAGTACCCTCAGAAACTGTGAAAATCATAATGTCAAGAATTTTAGAGTATTTGCTACAATATTACCTCTTTCTTAATGCCAAGGGCTGATGCAATTGTAAATCCCAATTCCACTCCATAAGAAGACGAGGTGAAAAATATCTGAACATCTGCCCAATCTGGATCATCTCCTCTAAGGTTGAAAAAGGAGTGAACTTCAATACCTCCCGCAGACGAGAGCAAACCTGTAGGGAGAACATGTTCAAAAGTCTTTCAATCAACAGACTGCTTTGTATATAAACTATTTTAAGGATTTAAATGATATAATGAAATTACCAGTTCGATCTTTTAGTAGGTTTTTAACAATTCTAAGATCTAGAATATCGAAGGCATTGATCGCTGTTCCTTTGTTCACGATGTAATTTAGATAGAAAGTGGGATGGTCGTTGAAATTCTGCCCAACTCCTTTTATATCAGCAACAACTGGAATCTGAAACATAGATGATTATTAATTGAACAGAAGAACTGAATAATTTTACAGTAGAGCTCCTCTATTATGAACTCTTGTGTAGTGATTGTAGAGTTCTGATTAAGGAGCTACGTCCTGTATAGTGAACAAATTTTCTTCAGTCTTCCATGGCGATTAATTTTCTAAAACCTGATGGTCATATATGCAGACTAAAAAATTTGCTTAATATTGGGGGTAGTACTTTACTCAAGACTCTACATTCACTATAGAGGAGTTCATTATAGAGGAGTCTCAGGCCATATTTTGTCAACTTGCCTTGAATTTCTGTAGATGTTCTTTTGGTCCGACTCCAGACAACATTAAGATTTTGGGAGACTGAAGTCCACCCGCACACAGAATAACTTCTCTCTTTGCTCTCACTCTATGTACCTTGCAGTTAAGAAATAGTCATTTACTTTTACAAAGAAAAGCTAATTCTAAAATACTATAGGCTGGTTTAATCATGTATTGATTCGTGTACCTTATTTGTTCTCTCTGAAACATATTCAACTCCGATAGCTTCATTGGCCGAGTTGAAGAGTACCTGTGATGATGTGACAACATTGTTGATGGTCCTCATTACACTTTAATATTAACATAAACAACTTAACCATATCTGCCTACAATATTCAGTTCTTCTATTCGTTTTCTGAATCTATATTACTCAGTTTTCCTGAATTTCTTTTACTCTTTTCAAATTAATTCCAAAATAAGAAATGTGTGTTCATGAAATGAAAAAGGACGACATATTCTCTTTCTTTAAATTAAACCAAATTGATAATAATAACCGTTGCGGTTGTCTCTAAAATCTTGCACATATAAAATTGTATTCATATAAACTTATAAAGCGTCACTATAAAAAGTTTAGGGTGATTTAGTTGTCATATATTAATATCTATATTTTTTATAGATATCAATTAACATATGTTTCTAATTCTTTAAATTTTTTAATGATGAATAAAATAATGATACTAAATCTAAAAATCAACAATCCTTTTACAATAGAAATTATAATCTTACCTTTCTGACAACAGATGACGGTTTAATCACAAGATTCTTTCTACCAACAACAGGTCTGAGAAAACTCTCCGCTGCAGAGCTCCTTATCCTGTTTTTGGTAGTTAACTGTACGGGGGTAAAACCTTTACCGTTAAATTAGATTATTTTCGATTTTTCAAACAAACTACAAAATGGAGATTCAGACACCTTTTCATAAGTCGTACCTATTTGAGTTGGGCCGCTGTCGTCAATTACTTTGTATCCTAATTCTTTAGCTGCACCGAAAATTGCAGGTGTTACTTTTGTTACAAACGAACGTTTCTCAACAGATAATGGACCTCCTTTTCCATGGAATTCCGCTGATAAACGTGATATTATATTAGTTTAATAATTAAGATCACTGCATGGTTCAGATTTACATTATGCTTCAATTACCTGAATTTGGGAACTTGAATCCTTTGTAATCTTCTGATTTTTTGAAGTATGGCAAGACTGATTCATAGTCCCATCCTGAGTTGCCTAGATCCGACCATAAGTTGAAATCTTTCTTGTTACCTCTCGTGTAGACCATACCATTCAAACCAGTGCTACCAGACATCATTTTACCAAGGAACATGTAAGAGGACTGACGGAAGAGTGGGACAAATTTAATATGTTAGAGTGGTTTCTATTACGTTTCATGGAGTTCAACCTCACTGAAAAAATAAGAATCAAAATGACTCAAAATTCGAGTTTTCAGTTTGTTCCAAAACTGGCTCAACATTGTGAGTCAATTTGACTCATCCTAATATTTTACTCAAAAATATAAGAGTCATGTTGACTCCTAATTCATAGTCAGAATGACCCAGGTAGAAGTAATCAAGAGAAAAGACTCCAATATTGCAGTTTTGCCCGCCTTGACTCAAGCGATGAGTCAGGCCCGAATCGCAATTTTTTCATATCTCACATTTCCAGTATAGCCGAGTTGATTGACTTTGGACGGTTTTCCTTTGAAGTGCCAGTCTCTGTCTCCACCGTAGAGCGCAGAAAGTAGACCTGGAATCGCTGCCTCAGGAGACTGAGACTTACCCGCCTCCAGCAGTAGAACAGTGGCGCCAGTCTCCGATAAACGAGACGCCACCACCGAACCTCCAGCTCCTGCTCCGACTGAAAGAAATAAGAACTGTTCAATTTCATTTTATTAAATAGGATATTTGTGCGGCTTAACTTATTACAATAAAGCTCCTCTATAGTGAATGAGTTAGAATCTATGAATAGTGAACAAATTTCTTTGGTCTCCATTGAAATGCCATCAGTTTTAGAAAATTAATGGTATTTTATGGCAGACTGAAGAAAATTTGTTCACTATTCAGGCTACATACTAACTCATTCACTATAGAGGAGTTCTACTGTAATACGATTAATTATTGAATCCCTTTCTTTTACATCTTTCATAATATTCGATATATTTCTTTTTCATGAGCCTTTACATTACCATATGATTGTTTTTAAGCTCACCAACAATGAAGTCATACGATGAAGATAGAGGCGTGTTATTTTCAAACTCATATGGAAGATCGGCACCAAGGGTGAACTTCAACATAATTCTAATTACGGCGATTCCAATTGTCACCACAAAACTGTCGATAAAAAGGTTAAACCAATATTATATTCAATAGAAATACTTCATTTCAATCAATAAATACAGTAACGGAACGTGAACTTAATTCGCTTTCTAATATTATAGCTTAAAAATATTCTTTTACAGATATTTTTTCACGGTAAAATTAGGTAACTTACCTTGAAAACATCATTCCATTAATAAAAGCCATTTTGCTTTGTTTACTTTTGCAGTGCAGTTTAAACAATAAAATTCATTTCATTTTCGATGTATTTGTTCAGGAGAACATCAACCTTGGATTATAGAAACTATCACAGAGTTATTTGCAGTGTTTTGCTGTTTATTCATTTTCTCGCTTTTAAACCATGACGGACGGCAAGAGGAAAAATATATTATATTTATTCGTTAAGATTATGTAACGAAAGCATATTAAATAACCTTGTGAATTGAACACAATGATGTTAACATATGTAAGTTGTGTCATGAATAGTTATGGATCATATTGACTCATTTTTATCATAACATCACTTAACTTTGCGAATAGTTCATAATTACTATTATACTGAACATTTTTTTCTCATCATTATATAATTAGGATTAGTGGTGCAGTGTAGGATAAAGTGCGAATAATCGGACAGCCCTATAGTTAATTGTATATGGATGAACTTTAGTATAATGATCATACGAATGAAAGCTTCTTCCAAGGTAGAATTCTTTAATTTCCTGATGTGGCAGCTACTGCTTTAACACTTTTGCGCCAAATGGGCTAATATGTCCCATTAGTAACATTGATATTCTATTGGGATATGTTGTCCCAATAGTCTGTGATGTACACGACTGGTGGGACATATTGTCCCATCACAAGGATGAAATAAACACTATATCAATAGATTAAAATAAAGTACAAGTTATCATGTACAAGACTGTATAACTAAATATGTATGAAACTTTTTGTTTTAATATCAATCTTAGATCATCTATTCATAGTCACAATACAAGATTTGCGGGAACCTATCTATCCCTTTCTATAAAAAGGCAGAATATCAGAATTCATTATTTCTTATATTATCGAAAGTATAATGATTTATTAATGTAATTTTTCATTGTTTATATACACATTTTATGTTTTTGATATATAATTTGTACCATGTTTTGGACATCAAATGAATTAATGTACATTGTAGATGAAATAAATCAATAAATAAAATAAGTAATTAAATAAATAAAAGTAATTAATTAATAAATAAAAGTAATTAATTAGTTAATATATAAATAAACAAAATTAATTAATAAATAAAGTAAATTAATAAATAAGGTAAATTTATAAATACTGTAAATTAATAAATAAGGTAAATTTTCAAATACTGTAAATTAGAAAATAAAACATCAAAATTAAATTAATAAATAGAGTTAATTGTTTTCTTATTATCATGCAAAAAATTCAATTGAACAATTCAATTTTCTATAATGATGTTAATATTTAATATAAAAATTAAACTTTGATTATAATTTCGATTAAGCTAATTAAATAATATTAAGTTAAAGATGGTGGGAGATATTTCAATATTATTATATAAATAATAAATTAATTAATTGACAATAGACTTGGTAATACGATAATGGTTTTAATGAAACTTATAGAGCAACATTCCGCTACAATTTAATATGAGAAATAGAACTATTTTAGAAATGAAGGTACAGCTAGGGTGACCCACAAAAAGTGTACCCATCATTGAATTAATACAAATATCTTATTTATAAATAGATGCAAATTTAAATTTAAATATAAAATCTACGGATTAAATCTTTATACCAAATGGCTATAGTATATTTACTCATAGATACTTCACCTATAGTACACTATATTAACCGATAGTATCGCAAAGAGAAAACAGCATTGAATAGTTATATATAATTTACTGAGAATTGTCGAGTCGGAAAATTTTAATCTGAAGAACTTTTTGCCATCGTAGAATACGGAAAATTTTGATAGTTTTTTATCGCCAAAGAGAATTATTCAAGACGTTAAAGTTCACATATTTCTTGTATGCAGGACTTGACGAAATAATTAATATATACGTTGTGAATGTTTTGAGTTCATGATCAATTGCTTTTGAACTTTCATCGAATATTTATATGGATATCACGTATTATTAATTAATTGATAGCTGACATCTGATTCTGATCCGATTATTAATATTATCTGACTGTGAGCAAAAAAAGCACTTTAGTTATTACATATTATACGGAACAAATAAAAACCAAGTAAAAATAACGGACCAGGAATTATAATATTATTTGAAATGCTTAGCAAAGTAACAACTATTTAAACTGTTATTTGATATTATATACTCATAGTGTATTAATTAGGTTGCTTGTTTATTGGAGATGTTCTTTTTTCGTAAAGGTGATATTAACATATATGACGATTTTATTTAATATATGTCTGAATATAATAAATATAAATGAATATGAACATATTTAAATGAAAATTATTTTGAAAATTTCAACATAAATGGCTGTTATGTAGTTTGGTGTATCCGCTAGTTTGTTGTACTGCACATTTGATGATAGTTTAATGACCTGGCAGGGGGGTTTTGGGGGTGGCACGTCCCCAAAACCCCCTTTACATATATATTAGAGTGTCTTAATATCCCCCTATACGAAAAATTCGTAGAGGAACTGTCCGTAGACGAAATGTCCGTAGACGAAATGTGCTGTCAACGAACTGTTCGTCAAACCTCCTTCACGCACCACCACCCAACTCCCAATAGTCACTCCGTTACTGACGATGAAGAGACTCTACTAAGGACTGCCATTGAAAATCATGAGCTTTATCACTTGTAGGTCAGTTGATGAGGTCATTACAGTGACAAAATGTGAAAGGAAGTGGAGATTAATTTAAGCATTTCATCTATTATAATTACTGCTCTGGTATTGGTACAACAAATTCAAATTTATTTGTTGAATTCTTTAATAACTAATTACATTATTTTCATTGATATTCTCACGATACATAAGTACGTAACGTCAGCAAATCAAGTTAATTAGTTTATAACTTTATATATTATGCATCAAATCGGTCCGGACTTTTTAGGCACTCTGAGCGTTACAGGGTTATTGCGTGCAGCGCACTCTTGAGATTGCGCAATTAGGTAAATTGCGTGGAGCATATGCATTCATGTGTCTTTCTTTCTTATATAACTTATATAACGAGTCAAACAAACTAGTAATCACCGTGACGCAGTGAAAAAAAATATTAGATTTCTCATGGAAGAAAAATTATTTTATATGTCAAATCAATATTCTATTATAATTTATATTAGGATTAATTTTTAATATCACCATTCTAATTAATATTCCATTGTGTATAATGATATATAGAATCAAAATTTCAAGAATTAGAGATTTTTTTTTCTTTTTCAAAATTTCCTAGTAATCGGACGGTTTCACATTTTCGACCATATAAAAAATTATTTAAAATTATTATTTATTCGTTAGTTTATTAAGGATTAGTGTGGTTAAAAATATGAACCGTGTAATAACTCGAAACTTACATAATGTATCAATTAATAAAGCTGTTTAAAAAGAAACACTATTATATCATATAATAAATTATCTAAACATTCGTTAGTGTAATTAATTATATTTTATCTATACCATAAATTTGAGTTTTTATTAATATAATATTTGCATGGATTTTCTTCTTATATTTTATTTGTTTTATATTTACTTACACTAATTTAATTTATTACGAAAAATCACTTCTAACTTCATGTCTTATCTCTATTTTCTGTGTAAATAATACTAATTTATATTCATCAGGAAAAATTTGTCAGAGCTTTTTTGATAGGTTTTAATTTTATCATTGAAAGAATATTAATTTAAACTGTAGAAAGAAAATTATTGCTAAATTTAGAAAAAAAAGTTACAAAAAAGCATATGTTAATTGAGTACCTATTATTTTCACGATTCATAATTACCATCGCAGAATTTAATATTTTAGATGGCATTTATTTATTTGTCATCTTGTTATTCGCATAACTGATAAAGTATTTAAGCAAAAAGCCTGAAATTTGGTGGGATAATTGGTCAATGTCCAGGAACCAAATGGTAAAATTTTTGGGAGTGATCTAGTCTAAGGTCAAGGTCAAGGTCAAGGTCATTTATAACTCACTAACTCAAAAAGTATTCAACCATATTGCATGAAACTTGATGGGATTATTAGTCAATGTCCAGTTATCAGTCTATCAGATTTTGAGAGCGAATGGGTCAAAGGTAGAGGTCAATATTATTTATGAGCGGCGGTGAAGGTATGCGTTCAAACCGATTGCACGTAATCTAGTTTGAAAATATTTTAATGTTGAAATATATATCATTGCCTGTTCTTTTTCTATTTAAATAATTATTGTGTAATTAATTAATTATAGTTCTATGGAAATACATTGATTTTATATATTTTATATATTGTGTTTTAATAACTGTATTAAGATTATCATTAAAATATGATTATATTTTACTTATACCTATCACTTAACTATTTCAAGACCGTGAGTCTCTAACCAATCATGACTGTACAAAATGAAGAGTCATGTTTATAGGCAAGGTCTGTTCCATCATCACTCAGTTCATTCGAGTCATCTGTATAAATATAAATAAAAACTTTATTTCTTATAAAAACTTTATTTTTATATAGAAAATCATTTAATGGAATTTAAAAGCAAAAGTGATTTAATAAATATAGGATTATTCGTCATCGCATTACGTAATCATGGCAACATTGTCTTTTTAATTAACGGTTGCAATAGATTAATTCGATAGAATTATTTTGCATGGAAGTGATTACTGTATAGTAGATAGGAATGCATAAGAGAGGGGGAGGGGGTTATATAGTTTTTGAATAAGATATGTATTCAGTAGGTGTATATAGCATGGAACGAAGGTTCGGCACAAACAAAAACAATTAGGCACAAGACAATTGGCCCCCAAAAATGGGCATAAGACAATTAGGCCCCAACAATTGAGCCCGCTGAAATTTAAGCTCAGGAAAATCGAGCCCAAAATAAATGGGTTCAAGAAAATTGGACCCCCAGCAATTGAGCCCACTGAAAATTGAGCCCAAGACAATTGGGCCCAGGCGAATTAAGCACATTTAAAAATTGTAACATCAGACACGATAAGAGAAATTTAGTTCGTTTGTTATTTTGTTTTTTTGACCTCTTGATCAACCGCGGTCAATAGACTGTACCTTTGAATATGACTTAATAAATTTATTTGGACAGTTGCCAGTAGATTAACCTATGTCGTTTAACATTTTTTTATAGAATCTTATTCTATCTGCCTAATTTGATGAAAAACATAATGAGGTGAATTTTGCTCATAGATTTTACTTATAACTTATTCATTTCTTAGTTTGATGGGAAATAAAATTTAGTTATTATTTTAGTAAGTTGAAGCTAAATTGAATCTTTTTTAATCGTAAATTTTAGATTCAATCTCAACTAAACTTGTAAAGATATTTATATTGATTTTTCGTATTGAAAGGTGTTTTTGAGACTAAGTTTTCATATAATAAGTCAATTTGTTTCCTTTGTATTTCTAAGCATTGAATATTGAAAAAAGTGTAACATAGATTTGTAAGGAATTAGACCAGGGGTGGGCACAGGTTGTGTTTTTCAGTGCCGAAAGATGGAATGTCAGTGCCAATTTTCTTTTCGTTTTCTAAATTGCTGGGATACTGAGTAATTATATAATGAGATGGTAGATACAACAAGTACAACGGTACATATTTTGAGCATAAACATTGGTAGTAGATTTATCATTTGCATTAAAAGGAATTAATCAATGATATATAAAAAAAAATTCTTCATGTGAAAATATCACAATAAAAACAAAAATAAGCTATCTTGCATAAGTAATAATAAGTAACTCATAAATTCACAGGATAAATTACTTACCTAACTTATTAAAAATGGGAATTAAAAATGATTGCATAAATATTGTTCACAGTGTTTGAATATCCTAATACAAGCGTATGAAAGATGTAAATTTAACTGATCTTGATAAAAAGAGACAGAGGTAAATAAATTAAACACCGGCACTATTGTAACAATAAACAAAAATTTCTTATTAAGGGATAAAATTAACTATCAAAGTATCTAGGTCATTCATTACAAATATACTGTTCTTCAATTAGTTGACCATGCACTTCTATATTATCCTTTTAATTTATAGAGCAGTCAGGGCTAAAAATTCTTAATTTTCTTTGGAAGAAAGTAAAGCACCGTTTCCCGGGTGGGCAGTGGTGCCGTTTTGAGTGCCAAAATAGCACTGAGTGCTGCATTTGCCCACCCCTGAACTAGATGCTAAGTATTTTAAGTAAATAAATTAACTTAATCGACATTATTTTTGATGTAATATCATAAAATAATTTTAAAAATTACTTTCTATCTTATAATTTATAATTGCGGTCTATATTTTATGCTTCACTATTTATTCATTAATTGTTATAAACATAACTCAGTTATAAATGTTTTATCTCGCATGACTACTGTACACCGAGTGAAATTGTATTAAAGATTGCCACTAATTGTGAATTTTCTTACTCTTAAAATTACTCAATAAATGAAATTGCTAATCACTCAATAAATGAAATTGCTAATTACTCAATAAATGAAATTGCTAATTACTCAATGAGAATTAAGGAGGTGCACTGAACTTCTTTATCCAAAATCGTTTTCGTTTGCTATAGGATATGTTCTCAATTATCGGTCAGTTCCACATCTTCGGTCATATAAGAAAAAAACAATATTATAATAATTATTTCACTAGGATTGGTGGAGTAAAAACAACCAACCCGGGTTGGTTGTTTTTACTCAACCAATTAATAGCTAATTTATATTTATCGTGGAAACAGTGTCAGAGCTTCCTTTGATTATTGTTTTCATAATTCAGCATTTAAACATGACTCTTCATTATATTAAAGTCATTATTGGTTAGAAACTGTGACTCACGGTCTTGAAAAACTGAAGACCTAAATATAATTATGTTTTACTAATAATCTTAATACACTTCTTATTTCTTATGATAAAAAAATATATCAAATCAAAACATTTAATTCTTCTGCTGTTTTGTATCTTGTGATTGGCTTTGGTAGATAAACGTCTTTTTGAAAGCTAATTAATGGAATCTATAAGAAAATACTATATCAAAATCTAACCGTGGAAATTAACTTATGTTACTACATAGTAGCTGTACTAAGCATAGGAATAACAGTCTAATTCAGGGGTGGGCAAATGCAG